>JAFELO010000809.1:266301-323578 GCA_017140195.1 Eumaeus atala
AGAAGTGCCCGGAGCTACGACACATCAGGACATCACTACCCAAAAGGACCGACATCACCTCTACAAAGATATCATACCGCATGTCTTCATTTCGTATCTTAAGAAGTAAGTTACATAAAAGCGCTCACTTCAATACCTTGGTAACAAAATTAACATATTTCGCTTCGCCAGTAGAGCGTAACCGCCTAATGTTAATTAAAACATTTGTGAAAACGACAGCAAAAAGCTGAATAGAACAAAGCAATTAAAAACGTTGTTAGCAAAGGGAATCGCTTCAAAAGTGCGCTGCTGTGAACCGATATCAAAGACAGCACTTTTGTGATAAACTTTACAGAATATGAACACGAAACATTAATAGAAATATTGTTTAAAGTGGAGCTTCTTAGAATAATTGATTTGAAAGTGGGTGAAACAGCTGCAAAGAGAGAATTTTCATCATCATCAGTTGTTCAGTGGCGTAAAAATGGAGGAGGTATTTTTATATAGGAAAGGGGGCAAACGAGAAACCTTTATGTGACTACTGACGCCCATAATTACTATTCCGATGTGTTGCCCTCCTTAAGTCCCCCAATGGGCCACCGGCTGCTCACGAACCGCACGAAGCGCTGTCACTTTACGCCTGTATCAGGTGAGTGAGAGGTACCTCCTCTGTCGTGCCGGCCCTGTTCCGTTGCACAGGAGGATGTAGTGTCATGCACTATGCATGGCACTACCTCCACCCATGCAGCACGGTACTACCTCTTGCTGCATGCGGGTAAGATGCTAGATGTATTGCTATACTGAATGGCACACGAGTTGGGCCGGCACGGCCGGGGAGATAACTCTCACTGACATGATAACGGCGTAAAGTGACAACTGAGTTGTCACTTGTTATACAGTGTGCGAGCGGATCATGGAAGGGAGTGGAGGAAGGTCAGTCTTGCTTATCCATCTATATAATATCCGTGCGGATGTTTATGGACGTCGGTGGTCATCGAAAGATTTGCTTCTCTATACTTCATAACATAACCTTCACGTGACAACGGTTATATAATTGATCTGTGAACTCATCGCCCAGTGAAGTGAAAGATACGACATTTTACGCTCTCTCGCTCGCAGACCCCGCCCATTCGGAACATTACTGTGACTCGATACATTGCTGTTACTTCACACTTTTTATCGATTCATTTGATACCCGATTGAGGGTGCTCGTGTCGTCAAGGTTCATTATATAGTTTTGCTTCAAACGGTAACGGTATACAGTGAACCGAGGTGGCTACTCTTAATGGGGATGGGAAGTTCATCCCATTATACTATTCCAAAATTGTTGGAGTTGTCTTGTGGCGCGGGACAACCTCAACAAACTAGACGTCGAGGTGTCCTGATGTTTTGTTTTTCCGGGCACCTCATTAATGGCGGCACTGATGGTACTCGCAGTGGTTTTCGTGGGTATTTGGCACTGTAATGTGCCATGAGCCTGAAACACCAGTGGACGTGTAAATGCCTTAAATGCTACTAGGCAAACAATAGATGTATCGTATAATTATCCAAGTTAGATTTAAACATCGCCCCGTCCATGTCCCACGTAGGCTTTACAACTGCCTCGGGCTTATTGTATTATTTACTTCTACGTTTATTATAATCAGATATAATATATAATTAGGTACATATTTTAGGAAAGGGATCATTGGATTATAAACCCTTCAGTCGTACGCCTTTAGACGTGTTTGAAGCATATAAAAGTTAGATATAAGTGTTGTGTTCATCGAGACACGAATGTATAATACAACTTACTGGCCATTTCATCGGTCTCGTGCTGGTAAGTATGATCCGTCAACCAAAGATTATACATAATGTACGATTCCGTGGCGGGAGCAAAAGAATCGGAATTGTGTGTGTGTATACAGTGTAGCATAGAGCAATGCTGATGGAAGTGTCCAGTGGAGCGACATCGATTACTATGAGACACGTCGGGCGACGATCTAGGTGAGATAGTGGTCAATAGGGAGTTAAAAGGAAGGGGGGCCTCCTTTCCCGAAGATGGGAAGCATGCTCTGATAGTTATTTAAAACTGGCTAATATAATTATTGTTATCCTGGCCGATGGGACCGGGTCCCCTCGCCGTGCGGGGCAGCTTACACACGGCAGCGAAATTTGATTGCATTACCGTTGCAATAATATTATTACATTGAACGGAGCTCGATGGCAAATCGCGTAGCGTACTGGAATTATCTCCTACGACTGCACTAACATCGTCGTTCTGACTGTTCCGAGTCGTACGTGTGTGCTGTCCTCTCGCTGATTATGATGGTGGTCTAGGACAGGATGATGGGCTCTGTGTTAAATTTAGGTACTAAAACGGTATAAAAGCTTTTAATATAAGCTATATCAAACAAGCGAACTTCATGTAAAATAAATCATTTGGCCGTTAGTAAAGCGTTAAGACAACGAGCCTAATCATTGTAATAATGTCTTCATCGTCATCATCATTATCAGCTCTTATCGTTCTCCTGCTGGACATAGGTCTCTTTCAATGAACGCCAAGACGACCGATCTCTTGCTACTCGCATCCATTTCGGACCGGCCGCTGTACAGAGATCGACTTAGTGGCCATCTGCTATCTGATATTCTGAGCGTGTCTAGGCCATTACCACTTCAGCGTGCTTATTCTTCGTGTGATATCTGAAACCTTAGTTAAAACTTTAATAACGCCATACTACTGATTAATTTTAGTTTATCAGAAAATGTGATTATTATAATCAACCACAACCAAGCATAACGTTTATTCAAATTAAGTAACTTAATTCCTTCATTCGCCATTCACAAGCAACTCCTTGGAACATTTTCAAGAAAATTGTCAAGTGTCAGTAGGTGTTGTACAGCGAGCATAAACATTTATAAAGCAGCCTAAATATGTGATGCTTAACGATACATAAATAAGATTCAACGTGACACATTAGCGCGCAGTGGGGCGGACGAGCTCGCTCCGGGAGCCGAAGTGCGAGGGAAGGAAGCCCACCCGTGCGAGCTAAGGAGCGTGTCGTGAGCGTGAGTGCACATGAAACTGTTTTTGCGAGATGCTAAATGTTCCAAATTTAAATTTCTTTCGCAAATTTGATTTCTTTTGCAAATTTAAGTTTCTTTTGCAAATTTCAATGAAATATATTCATTGTCACATTTTCATTATTATATGTATATTTGTTGTATATTTATTATTAGGAATATTTCACTGGCACATTCTTTTTTATTTTTACCTCGTCTCCGTGGTGTAACGGTGCGGGTGTCGCCTATTAAGACCATTAGCCGCGTGGGGTCCTGTATTCGGTCCCGAGGTCGGGCAACAATTATTGAATGTTTTTCAGATTATTCTGAGCATGCGTTACATTGTCCGGGATTGGAATGTGCTGGAAGTGACCACAGACTTGCCACCTATGACGTCATGGGCCCTCAGCACCTTGGCCAATCGTGGGTGTTCTAGTATATCTACTGGACTTACCAGTTGTGGATCTACTAGCACACCTCTGCCTACCTCTTCGGGGATAAGAGGCGTGAAGGTACTACTACTATGTATATTTATTATCATGTAAATTTCATCCACCCATTTTTATTAAATATAGATATTGTTATGAGAAATCAAATTTAAGCGTTTTTTATATTGTTTTAAAGTAAGGTGATAGAAGTCTGTATTGTGTCTAAAAATGGTTAATTGAGTTAATTATAATTTCAAATGTATATATTGTATAATTTAAATGTTTATGTTAATACTAGTATATTTTAAAAAATATGGCAAAATTCCATTGATTAATAAAAATACAAAAAGCCTCGGCCTCGTTACCATGACAACAATTTCAATTTATGACATAAAAACGTCTGTCGCTACAGCTAGTTGTCAATAATTCCTGCAGCTAGATGTACTTTCATATTTTTTACACTTACTTTATTAGAAATTTTCATACTGAGCACTAACGTTTTAGAAAATGTCAGGTATAATGTAGGATTCTGGTGGTATCGGTCCAGCAGTTTCGGAGCCTATTCAATGCGAACAAACAAACAATCAAGTTTCCTCTTTATAGTAATTGGCACAGGTTATTGATTGAGCGTTATTTTTGACATTCGTTTAAGTTCCTTTAGATTTATTCGAATTTTACTAATCGTAAACTTGTTTTGCAATTTTTACATGGCTCATGACATTTTGGTTCGTCTGTCTGTTGACTTTCCACTTCGATGTATTTTTTTAGTTAAAGAGTTAGAATATATATAAGCTTATATTGTAATCTTTTATGATATTTGTAATCCTTTATATCAAGTAGAAGGTTTTACCTATATTGGGTTACAGTGTTAACTTATCTCTTATACCAAAACGCGTATTTCTAACAGAGTGATGCTTTGACATTTATTTCTCAAAATACATCACGCTATTGTTGGCTTCCTTTATGAAGAAAGATAAAATATTTCCTAAAGCGAGTCAAGCATTGTTGGTGAAATGTCCCGGGGAGTGAGGGTAGAGGCGCGGTGGAGGAGACGAGCGGCTACAAAGGAATAAACATTTACATGAATGTGTACGTATGTATATTTACATAATTATATCTCTCGTCACGAATTATGTTTAGGCCGCGGAGTGATAATAGTGCACGAGAGAGTGAGATAGAGCACTTTGAAAGAAGGGGGACGACGGAGTAAGATGGTATACTCAGCCAGCGAGCCGATATTATCTATTTATGCATAATGTTATAAATACGGTTGTATATATGTTTGTGTTTGTGTGTAACAAAATAAATATATATATATATGTAACAGCGAAGAAGCGAACATAGGAACCGTGCTAGGGCTAACTAGGGACTGAAATCCGTACACTCTTAGGATATTATTATTACTACTAGTGCTAGACCAGCAATTGGTAATACTCAGTTCTTTAACATCATTATTAACTTTTACCCTCTATGTCTAAATTTAACATAGGGTGTAAGTTTTGATAGTTATAAGCTGCCTCTATCGTACACGTTCCCTATAGTTAATCATTGTTTGCATCGTATATAATATACATTATATGACAGTCCAAAATCATAAGGTAACCTCTATTTCACCTTTTTCTATGCAAAAAGAAACGCGACATTTCGTTACTTGGACCACTCATGTTCTTAGTAAAGGATACGCTCGCGTGAATTGACGAATATTTATGTTGTAAAATTACAATGTGTTCAATAGATATTGTTGCCTTAACGATCGGAGAGCGTATTATGTGCTGCGCTAATGTGCCAGCCGTCCGAGTCGAGCGGAAAACGTATATTATAAAGTAAATAGCAAATATTTTGCCAGTACATATTATGGGAGTCTATAATAATAATAATAATAATAACAGTGGACTTAACACACTACATTGGCCTAGTCCTGTGGTAAGTACCGTAAGGACTTATGTTACAGGAACAACTAATATATTTAGGATTTTTATATATTTAAGAAATCCTATTTATTTTTATTTTTTAGTATACAAATACATGCAATACATATATAAACATCCAGGCGCGATTCCCACCCGCGACCTCTGGTGTAACACGCGGACTAACCGCCACGTTAGCAACCGAGCCAGCCGGTCGTCGAATAGCATACATTATGAGAGCCTAAAGCATACGAGGGTGGATTTAAAAGTTCTAAGCCCGAACAAGAAAACGAAATAAAAGAGGAACTAAATTTATTTTTATTTTTCGACATAGTCTCCATCTAGTTCAACACACTTCTTTCACCTGACCTGCAACTTATTTATCCCCTCGAAAAAAAAAGATTCCGGAAGGTCGGCGAAATAATCGTTTATTGCGACTACCACCTCATCTTTGGTCGAAAGTTTCGAGCCACCCAAATGTTTTTTCAAATTTGGAAATAAATAATAATCCGAGGGGGCTAAATCCGGCGAATAAGGTGGGTGGGGCAGCAATTCGTAGCCACAATCATGGATTACAGACATTGTTTCAACCGAAGTGTGAACACGTGCATTGTCTTGATGAAACAAAACTTTCTTACGCAACATTCCCTACCTTTTTTCATTTATTTCTTCCTGAAGTTTTCGTAAAAGGTTACAATAATAACTAGAACTTATAGTTTGACCTTTCGGTAAATAATCTATAAAAGTAATGCCCTTCGCATCCCAAAAAACAGAAGCCATGACTTTGTTAGTCGACAAAACGACCTTAGCCTTTTTCGGTGTAGGAGAGTCTGATCTTCTCCACTGCTTGGATTGTTGCTTTGATTCAGGAGTATGGTGGTGAACCCAGCTTTCATCCATGGTAACAAGTCTAGACAAAAAGTCTTCGGGATCAGTCTCACAAAGTTCCAAACATTCTCGCGAAATTGTGTATCGAACTCGTTTTTGTTCAGCTGAAAGTAACCTCGGGACCCAGCGAGCAGAAACCTTATGGAACCCCAACTCTTCCGTTATTAAGTGTTACACCCGGCCATAACTAATGTTCGTTGTCACAGCTATCTTATAAATGATCAAACGTCGGTCACAAAGTGACGAAGAACCAGTACGAGATCACAAATTTTATCGATGTTTTCTTTCGTGGTAGAGGATGTAGGCCTTACACTCATAGGATCATCTTTAATGCTCTCACGACCTTCTTCTACCACTTCTTAATACTGGTATACGATGGAACGGAATCCCCCAAAGTGCTCACCATATCTTGATGGATGTCTTTTAGTGATAGGCCTTTTTTATTGAGGTACTTAATGACTGCACCGTGTTCAATTTTCTCCATTATTGAAAATTGCGTCAGATTGCTTCAAACAAATAATCACAGAAAATTTATATTGTGCAGTATCGGAATGAAACTGCGCACAATAAATCAATATGACACATACTAACAAATGACGGTACATTTAAAAAGATGTTATAGCTCCATGTAGGTTAGGCAACGAACTTTTAGATCCGCCCTAGTTCAATATGAGAGACTATAGCATATAGCGTATATTGTGAGAACATTTAAGAGAGTAAATACCATATTTTATGTCACAGTGAAATTATTGTAAATTTAATTAAAAAAGTCTAACGTGGTGTGATATGTCCACAGATATTATTATTATTATTATAAGTCAATGGTAGCATCAAACAGTTTGCTCTCAAAAATAAGCACCGTTTGTAGTTTAAGAGCAGGGTTTTTGTGTTCGAACTTTTAGAAAGTCGGTTTTAAACCTTACATCTTATTTTTTGAATTATAAGTTATGCATGAACTGTATGTGGATCATGCATAATTATTAACTCTTGTCAAGTATAGTCGGGATGGATGCAGGTGTTGTGTCCATGAGTCCTAATAAGTAGAGACACTCAAGGTTTCGTTTAATATTCATCATGAAAAATATTTCATCCGTATCAGGTTCACAAATCTAGCGCCCCCCGCGGTTTCATCTCCATACTCCACCCTCCATGTACGCACCCTTAGTACTAAACTTCACCCAGTTATTTAGTACAGTATAGTTAGTACAATTAGTTCCTAGTGGACTTCTATACTATTGAAGGAACCTACCTGCCAAGTTTCAAGCTTGTAGATGTTATATCAGTGAGTGGTATTTCGTTTTTTTATATATTGTAGACTAAAGAAAAAGAAAACCGTGACAATCGCTTTCTTAGGTTAAATTATTACGTACTACACTGTTGATGACTTTTTGTAACTGATGAAATAATGAAATATATAGCGTTACAATTTTAATTAAAATAAAAGGAATTACCAAGAATAGGGGGTAAAGGGCTGTAAAGGTTTAGTTACACTTTTAGATACATTTATTCAATCATTGGTCTCTCCACATTCAAAATTAACGACAAACTTAAACTAGTACAAGAACAACCATGGAATCAGTACAGTTTTTAATTAGGGTTAGTAAAAAGTGAGGTCATGAAGTCTTATCTGGCAGCTGTCCGAGATTCCCCACTGCAACCCGGATGGTCCTTTTTTATGTCCTCTAAGCAGCAGACTGATCGTTCATCAATCGTCAACATCAATAGGAGAAGGTTATGGTGAGATCATATCTTCGTATTACATCCAAATTTAATAAGAGAAAAAGAAAAAGGGGCTCTGAAAAGGAACACGCAATCAATAAGATTCTGTCCCTTTCTCTTGGTTTCATGAGCCAACCAAAATCAGACAATATATATATATACTCAGTTAGAATTAAATAGAACTTTTTGAAACGTGAGATAAGAAACATGGCGTCAGCAAGAAATAATGAACTCATCCTTTCTTATGAAATATTATTGTTATTTGATATATTTTATACCACGAATATATAGGTTCATCATCCTGAATATATCCATACTCCCCATCGCCAAAAGGGAAAAGACATTTCAACACGGATAACATTAAACCTTACAGTCAAAGATGACAGTTATACTTTTTTTATAAAATGTTTATGTAGCAGAAGTATAATTGCTACAAGTGTACGTATGTAACCTGAAGTATAGTCAAACCTGTAAACATTCCTTGAAAGGAACCATTGTCTTTCCTTGTATGCTGTCTTTTAAATTTCGCACTCATTTCATAGATAGCATCTAGTGTAGGAGGTGGTGTTCTATTGCATTGCGGCGTAATTGAGACACCACGAGCGGGGAGAGACCTCTGGCTCATACGATACCGCCGTAAAGTGACTCCTTTGGTGCCACGTTACGTGCGGTTTCTGAACAGAGAGGAGAAAAAGAAGGCAACGCATCAATATGGTCATTATGCATATGTTCATCGGTGTTGGTAGTCGTTAAAAGACTCCGATTGCTCGCTGGCCCTCCCTTACTCCAAAAAGTATTCATTTTCAAATTCAAACTTTCATGTGTAATCAACGCTCTCATGTCTCTGAATGGACCCATATTTACAAAATCGATTAGGCTTAGTGTAGGTTAAGTAAAATAAAATGTAATATAATTAAATAACGGCGTCTACTATACTCTGATTCTAAGCTTAGCCAGTGATTTATGTATTCTAGCCAATAAGAACCAGTTATTTTTTTTTCTTATTTTGGACCTGCTCAGATACTTTTGGCGTTGACTCTATACATAATTAAAAGAGATAATAAAATTAATAAAATAATTATATTATGAAGCCGGCCGAATATTCCATTTTCAACAAAAGAAAGAAACGTCCTTGAAGGCAACACCTAGTTCACGATGGATGCTTATATAAGCATCTTTTCTTTTAGAAGTGTGAACACTTACGAGGAGAATTTATTATGCAATATGTCAGAAGCCTATCCCGTAATTTGAACTGACAACATGGTCACCTTGGTTTGCATGTAGCCAAGATTAATGCCTTTGGGATGCACTGGGTAATATAACATTACTCGAGACGCTCGGACGCTAAGTCCCTTTGACAAAAGGCAACTGTCTTAATATAATTGTGTACCTATGGCCACGTAAATTAGTGGCTTCATAAGCCGCCATAGTCAACAAGGTATTACGGATTATTGAGTTGTAATTAGATAGATAGAAACGGACTATATAAGATAAACGGAATATTGGGGACGTAGTTGTTGCATATCTGACGAGATATTTACATAGTCTGTATTGTGATGACAGCTGATGGATATTATATGTGACTAACACAGGTGTGTTAGTCACATATAATATCCCCTACGGCCCCGAGGGCCATGACATGAGAAAACCTCAGGTGTGTACATCAATGATGTGCTGTAGCTGGCCATCGTACACGTAATACTCCTCAGCTGAAGTCCATCTCTTAGGATGGTCATAGAGCCCTCCATATGTTATTCTGACGTAATACATCAACACATATAAGTATATAACTTTAGTCTCATACATCGTAGCAAAATCAACTAGACACGATGGTGGAAACACTCGTCCCTTTTTTTTTTGTTGACGCAGGTGAATCCATTTCATAGGTTACGGATGATATCTAGGGCGCCTGGGTGGCCCCTAGAGCGACTTCTGCTTCAGAAAACATGACACGCTGGTCTCGGCGAAAAGGCCACCTCCTCGAGGACTGTCCGGTTGCCTCTGAACAGTCTTCACGACGTCGTGTCTTAGAGGGCCAGGTTGTGGAAACACGCGTTCCTCTCAAAAAACCATCTGTTGTCGGCCACTGAAGCTAAAACATAGTGCCAAGACAATAAATTGGATTAATTTGATACAGCGTAGCGATTATAGTACAGTAATAAATTGAGCATTCTACACATACAAAAATCTATCAAAATATCCGTAATCCGTGTTCAGTCGTAAAAAATATATTTAATTTCTTAAAATCTCATAATTATGTAGTCTCTAGAGTAAAAGCTGTCTCCCGGAGGTTTATGACTTGTTCAGGTTCACCGTGATCGGTAGGTCCAGAATCTGAATATACAACTATTCATTATGGAAACAATTTCAACGATTCCTATGATTACATCTCTACGATTGATGATCTTCGTCATAATCATATTGTCAAAAAAAAAAAAGATTTTTGGCCTTATCTGTTTTTTGTAACATAATTCTATTTACTTGAACATAATGACATTTTAAATTTTGAAATTTATTTTTGAAATAAAACATAACATATGTAATGTACACAATTAATTGCCAGTGTCACCCAAACTGAGCTGTACCTTGGGCTACCTTAATGCAGTTTCAATCTGCCGTTAATAAAATAAAAATCAATTAAGAGCATAAGACATGTAAAACAACGTTATTAAAATTATTGTTGTAATACCCTGCCGTGTATTTTCATTATACACATCTGCATATGCGAAAGCTAATGGGCGTCGATAGTCACCAAATGGTTTCGATTGTTGGTTTGTCCCCATGTCCTAAATATAATACCCACTTAAACATTAACACGTAAACACAGATTTAAGACTTAAAATGTTAGACAGGTAGTAGGAAATATAATTAGATACTACTAGCGATTCGCCCCGACGTTGCCTGTGAATAAAATGTTACCTGAACACATTATATATTAAAAACCTTCCTCGGGAATTAGTCTATCCATGGGTGAAAGCCGAAAAGCCTTTCAGCAGATTGTGAGAAAACGACCACATACAGACATACAACTTTTGGCGATTTTGCTTTATATTATTCAGATTAGGTACTCACTTGTCTATCATTATTATAAGCCCTTTTTGGTCCACTGTTGGACATATGCCTCTCACAATGTACGCCAAAACGACCGATCTCCTGTTACTCGCATCCATCCCGGACCGGCTACTGTACGGAGATCGTCTTCCCACCTAGTGAACAGTCGACCAACATTTCGTTTTCCTAAAAGCGGCCTCCACACCAGAACCTTAATGACCCATGTTCCATCTGTTCTTCTGAGGGTGTGACCAGCACATTGCCACATCAGCGAGCCTATTCGTCGCGTGATATCGGATATGTTACTTCTCTGACTTATGACTTCATTACGAATTACGTCGGACAGAGAAGCACCCAATATACGTTCAATAGCCCGTTGAGCTACCGCAAGCTTGCGGACCAGTCCTAAATTAAGAGGCCGTTTTTCGGCCCCGTAGGTCATCACGGGAAGAACGCATTGGTTAAAGACTTTCGACTTCAAGCTCCTGCTATATTATAGGTGACGTGAGAAAGTGACTAAGCTCCCGGAATGCTGCCCAGACCAACTGAATTCTTCTATCGGCTTCCTTCTCGAAGTTATAAGAACCTAATTGTACTAATTGCCCAAGGTGGACATATTCATCTACTACTTCGTGAATAGCACCATTGACGATTACCGGCCTGGGGTGAATGTGTTTGTTGAACATGACCTTTGGCTTGTCCAAGTTCATCCTAAGGCCAATACGTCGGGAGGATTCATTTAAGCTGCGCAACATTTCCTGCAAACTTTCCACCAATTTGGCCAACACAACGATATCGTCGGCGAAACGAAGATGTGAGAGGTACTCGCCGTTAATATTTATGTCACTTTCCGCCCAGTTTCAAGTTTTCAAGACTTCCTCCAAAGCATTAGTGAACATTCACTAATGCTTTGGAGTAAGAAACAGTTTAGGGGAAGTAACATTCCCCTGTCGCACACCTCGATGCAATTATATTGGCCTTGTTTCACCTCCTGGTATCAAAACCTCAGTACCTCGACGTATCGCCAATCGACCTGACCTGTAAGGCTTCCAGAACAGCGCAGGTTTCGACAGTGTCAAATTTTTTCTCATAGTCCACAAAGGTAAGGCAGCGGCTGATTGTACTCATGTGTCTTCTATACAACTTGCCTTATGGTGAAAATGTGGTCCATGGTGCTAAACCTTCTGCGAAACCCAGCCGCTCCGGTGGCTGGAAATTGCCAAGAAGTGAAGTTGGTCTGTAATTTTGAGCAAGTGATTTGCCACCCTTCGTAAAAGACAATAGCCAATGCCAAGCCATGCCTTGGGAAGTACGCCCCGCTGAAGGACAAAATTGAAAATCTTTTTCGGCTTTTTTCAGGTTCGCCACCGGGCAGGTGCTCAAGTAAGAAGCTCATTCTGTCCTTCCCCGGAGCCTTTCCCCTTGCGCAATAGATATAGACTGATCTCACTCAAGCTGACGTCCGGAAGATCGCCTGACAAATGTCGTGTCAGGCTTGCACGCTGATCGTTGTTCAGGGTATCGGGATGAGGAGCGTGCGATGTATATTACTTGCTATAGAAAGTCTCGATCTCAGATAAGATCTCAGGCTTTGAAGAAACGGTAACCTCAGGATCAGTCCTAACCTTTGTCAGATGACTTCTTCCAAGATTCTCCACAAAAACCCACAAGGAATCCCATGCCGCCTGTAATGGAATGTTGCATTCCCTGAAGTGGAATAGTGGCCCGATGGCAGAGTTATGGTGTCCTCGCCTTGTCTTTGGACTTCACATAGCCTCAGAACGTGTCATCAAAATTTTCCCAGTTCCACTTCCAGCTCAACCAAGTGGATATATAGTCTAAGCGTTCGTCCGTTATACGCAGCCAGGTCAAATCGGTGGTAGTGATCCGTAGCCCGGAGATTTTTAGCTCCCTTTGTTCCACCGTTACCTTGGTCAGGACTAGCGGAACTACCACGGACTAGGGGCCAAATTCTACTGCCGTCGTCCATTTGAGGTTAATTGCCACGCAGAGCAGGCGGATTGGCAATCGCAGATTAGGTTTCGAACCAGCACCTCTGCTGCAATCTGATTGATGGGACCGCCATCACTTGGCGCGAGCGCCGTTCGGTGCTCCCGTCTATTTCACTGCCACTATGAAACAAACGGGATACCAAACAACCAGCTTGCTGAAGCGTCTTTGTTGGTAAGAGACTAGTGCCTTTTGATGACTCTAACGGCACCCTGGGCTGGGATTGAGGATGAGGGTATTCTTGGGCCTCCCCCCCACACATATATATATATATATATATATATATATATATATATATACATATATATTTACATATAATAACAATAATAATACAGTTATTTATTTACATAATATGGACCTATATATGTACACATAGTAAGTTATGCTGAAATGATAGGAGCTGTTTTTCTGTATCTATTCGGTACATATCATCAACGTCCGAGACACCAGTATTCTTTATTTAAATCTATCACAATATTTGCTCTGCTGACGTTGCAATGTTCCAGCAAAGTAAATAATAATGAAGTCTAGTTTGCATTTTGTAGTTTCTCTCCAAACTCCTCCTTTGGGAGCAGTTTATAAGTTGAACAGTTTATTGCCAATAAGTCGCCCGTAGAATTTAATTTAAATTCCTCTTTACGTGTTTTAAACTGTTGCAAACATTTTTTTTTCTCATCGGGAACTTTAAAATAAATTTCAATAAATCTTTCTTGAACATTACCATCAACAGCTGTCGGCATGATGGGTTGGCCTCCTGTCCTCGTACCGATTGGAGAATCGGCCACCGGTTACTCACAAACCACATCGCTCCGTAAAGCGACAGCATATTACTATAGTGTTATATAAGCCAATCCTATGGTCCGTTATTAATCAATACAATAACAGTCACGTGGATTTCCATGGGCGCCGGTAATTATCACAATGCTCCGATTCGTGTTTGCCCCCATACGCTATAAAAACCTCCTTCTAAAAACACCTCAAAACACTAAAACAGTAAGAGCATGTCGGGTGTACAGTTGTCATTATATTACAAGCTGTGTGTGAAACACAAAAACACTCATAATCTCTCGCAAGTTAATTCATGTTCTTGGAATGGCAACTATTGTGATGTTCCTCAACACAATAATCTACGTTTGTGCTAAATCCGTTACATATTTTGCTTGAAAAGAATAACAAAGAAACATTCAAACTTTCGTTTAGCAAAATTTCATCAGACATTCATATAGGACAAACTTACAATGTATTAGCTACCTGCAAGTATATATATATATTTTTATATAGTATATGGGGACGAACGAGAATTCGGAGCTTTTCAACTGCTACCGACGCCCATGAAAGAATCAGCATTATTATGCCGATGCGTTGCCCTCCTTTTCACCCCCCCAATGCCCATTGGCTGCTCACAATCCGCACGAAACGCGACACCGTAGCACGATTTACGGTGGTACCAAGTGAGCGAGAGGTACCTCTCCGGTCGTGCCGGCCCAATTCCATTGCATATGATGATGTAATGTCACTACCAGTGCATGGCATTACCAGTATGCATGTGTGGTTGAAAGAAATAACAACATGTAAAATTTGCTGACATACGTCTGGCCAGCACTCTTATATGAGCCTCAATAAAATAAAACTTGAATTTAAATCTCTAAGTGCGTTTCTAATATCTATATTATATTATATTTTATTATATTATATTATATTATATTATATTATATTATATTATATTATATTATATTATATTATATTATGTCTTTATAATCCCTCATGTTCCGCCTCATAATCCATTTGCTCGCCCGATGAAAGCTTCTATTGTCTGTTTGTTGACGTTTCCAGGGCCATTTAAGAGGTAAATACACTTTGAAACTGTACACAGACACACACGATTGTTTAGAAGATGGATTGATCGTAGAGTGAATGGAATAGGCGCGGTATACCGGCTGAGTCACAGCAGTGTGTCAAGCTAAGTCCGGAGATTATAGGGTCGCGATTTAACAAACTGTAGAGTGTACTATGCCAGAGCGGCAGAGAACATGTATATCTGACTTGTTTGTCTGTAATAAAATTGTGACTGATCCGAAATTATTTTTTTAAGTTATACTTCTTTTGGCGCGTTGGGGAAAAAATATTAGCGAACACCGTCGCAAAAAACCGAAACCCCGAAGTGTGCTATAGTCAACATTGTAGTTTTTCAAAAAAGTTCTCCGCCATTATGCGTTATAATAATACTTTCAATGTATTAAATACCTTTTTTCTATCGTGTCGTTTTTTCTTGTAGAATAAGGCGAGGGATAACTAAAAAAATATATGTTATCCTGTTATGCTAAAGAAGTATAACTTCTAACGCACGCGTGCGTACGTACGTACACATTATTTTTTTCTTCATAATAAATTTTACAAATGAACTTTTGAACGACAGTAATTAGCCGCAGTGTATAATAATCAATTTTTTTCAATTCAATTTAATCAATTTCAACAAAAGAATTTTGATATACATTTCAAACGTCATAGGTCATAATTCTATCTCCAGTAGCCGAAACTAATGATGGATAAAAATATAGAAAACTGCCATAAGTCTAACACAATTTTAATGTATTTATTTAGACATATATGAAGCTAGCAAGGTCTTGCGTTTTTGCACCGATAAATTAGGGTCTCAAATAAACAAACATACTTTTCATATTTATTATGTAGATTTTTAACTCCTCGCCTTCATATTTAGAGGACACTGTTCTCAGCAGCTGCAGCATAATTAGTATAATTATCTACGCGTCTTTATTTAATACTTATACGACTCTTCAAAAAAAGGAATAAAATTAAGATAGTGATTCGTTTATAATATAATTACTTACGTGTGTATGTTATTGTATATATAGTCATGTGCAGAACATCATAGATATCTTTATCAGAATGTTCTCCATAATTCAGAATTTCTCATTCAGATTCAAATATCTTCTACCCAATGGGTAGGAGATAGTATTCCAATAAAATATTGACGGTAATATAATAATAACACAATCTTCCACGTATTAATCAACAACAATTATAAACTGATTAACAAGATTTTATCGCACTTAATTAGCGTCCACCAAGCACGTGGTTGTTTGCGGGCTTCACTAAGTTTCAGAGACGAATGTCAGTTATTGCAATATGACGGCCTCACCAGTACTCGGTCTTCGATTTGACATTTATATTTGACAAGCTGGCAGTGCTTGTATATCGCACAACCTCGTGCGAGTGTAAGACATCTATAAACTTCAGCACTACTCTACCCGATCTGTCAATCTATTTGTGATCATGTTAATGTAGCGTTCGGCGGTTTGTGGCAAGAATTTATAACTACTTTATGTATGATCGAACTCCAGCTTTGTGATACGAGATTGATTGTTTCAATGTATTTAAGCAATATGTGCAGTTATACGTACATGCTCTCCCGTAGCCGAAAAAGTGTCAGAAGTTGCAGTTCTGGTCCTTACACTAACTTCGGTAGATGTTTCTGTATCAGAGTGTGATGACTGCACTTGGTTAATCTCTTTTCCATCGTTCCTCGGTACACAATCTACATCATTATTAAGAGCTGTCTAAATATCTACTAGACTCTCAAATACCCTCGGTACCGCACGCAAGCTTTCATGAGAGATCAGATTGCGTTTAGAAGTATAAACGCAATCTGATCTGTTAATAGTCTTCAGTTTATATCTATCGTTATCTAAAACTTTCCCTATGATACATGGTACTTCAAAATTTTTTGCTAGCTTTGTCTGATTACGTTCACTACATTTGATGGCGACCTAATTGCCTAATTCAATTTTTATGGTCGCCCTATGGTAAGTCTAGCAGACCTCACGTCTCATATCATTTAAGTTGGCACGTGAATGGGTATCTAAATTAGGGGATATTAGTGACTATAACAATTGTGCGTGGATGCCAAACACTAACTCTGTGGTTTGAAACCTGTGGCACTAGACATCGTCCTATTTAACGCTAATTGTACTTCACCTTACTCATCATTCCGGACTTTCTTGGTGTCACTTTTAATGACAGTTAGGAAATTTTTCAGGGTGTGCATCATTCCTTCTACCTGGTTGTGGGGTCTTTGCAGAGCCAGTTGCTGTAAGGCGCAGTTCTATATTACGACGAGCACAGAATTCTTTAAATTCGGCGCTAACATAACACCTCACTTGGTCATTTATTATTCTCTTAGTTTAGCCGAAGAGGCATACAAATTTCTTTAAAGTTCGACCGCGCATGCAGCGTCTAATAACTGGGTATCCTCTAAGGGAACCTATTTCGCGAAGGCGCCTATGATAACAGAAGCATATTTTTTCCTATCAATCTTGCCACTAAGCATATCAGTGATATCAATATGAACAGTATGCCACGGTACTACTACTTTAGGGATAGGGTGAAGTCTTATTGTTTGTGCCCATGATGGACCTTTAGAGGCCTTACATACAATGCAGGAATCAATAAATTTGTGGACATTTTTCGACATTTGGAGGAACCAATATTGTTCATTTACTTTACCAAGGGTTTTGTCAGGATTAAAGTACATGAATTATAAGCGTACACACTAAGAAATGGGGGAAATTCGGCAGCACAACTACTTGATTTATTTTTTTCTATTTCATGGTATAAAATGCTTTCGGAACTTCTTCATTAGGTTTTGGATTCCCTGGTCTTATCTCTGCTCTATTTATATCTAACTAGTGCGTAATTTAACAAAGCTTACAAATTTACGTCAATCAGTTTGGGGGATATCGAGTTCTGCTTAGGGTTGAGTTAGATAAGACGTCATCCATATACGCCAATGCTAAGGCATCTTTAAGTGATTTAAGAGTTTTATTGATACACCGCTGGTAAACAGATGCAATATTCTGCAGCGTTTCGTAAGCAAAATGGCGTGCCGATACGGTGAAATTGTCCTTCAGGTGTTACAGGAGCAGTACGCTCAATAGACCTTGACTGACCTTTACTTGATGATAGCTAGCAGCCATGTCTAAGGAGCGGAAGTAATGCACTCCATTTAGGCGATCCACCTGCTCGTCAATCCTGGGCAGTGGATAATGTTTGCGCGTGTTATCGTTTCCTCTCCGTAGTAGACGCATTATCTGTCAGTGCTATCCCTTTTCTTCACCAGCACGATCGGACTGGCAAAAGGGTACGAACTCTCTCGAATTATTTCTACCTTTAAAAGCGACTGTGTCGTTTCACTCACGATGTTCTTTTCACCAGTTGTAACACTTCACGTGGGCACACCTTCTATAAAAAACTCACTATACTTGCGTAATATGTGGAACGGCCGTACTTTATCCTCGCCTACTAGATCGATGTCAATTATACTAAAATTTAAGTTACAAACAGCCTAACAAAATTGGTGCCCTTCATCATTATCATCATTGTCTGCATTTAACTGTCCACTGCTGGACATATACCTCTTTCAACGAACGCTAATGACCGACCGAAGGACCAATCCCTTGCTACTCGCATTAATCCCAGATCGTATTCCCACCTGGTGAACGATCGACCAACATTTCGTTTTCCAAAACGCGACTTCCACACCAAAACCTTAGTGGCCCATCTGCCATCTGATCACATACTTGTGTAAACAGCCCGCTGCTACTTCAGCAAGAAGAAAATTGAAAACTTGGTGCCCTTACGAGGTGAAAATTTTAAACTGTGACTATTAAATTCTACCTGGATCCCTTGGTCCAAAATGACTTATGGACTGACTCTGCTAATATATGATCTGGCACTACTATGCTACTACCACTACTACTACTGTCGAATAGAAAATAAATGGCCTTACCCGTGTCTACAGACAGAGTGCCTCAGACTGTTTCGGGTTTACATTCGTAAGTGAATGATCCTTGTGCACTTTGTTATTTGGACATGCACCTAGTTTTTGGCACGTGAAGCATGTGGCCACCCTCTCTCTTTCAGAATTCAAGTTCGAGTTTCAGGGGCTTACTCCTTACTCTTAATGATGCTATAGCCTCTCTTCGCTAACGGCATTCTTCTATTTTATGCCCACAATGTTCATAATAGTGACAGGAATCCTTTTTGAATCAACCACTGTGTGTGCTTTCATGGAACTGTAAGATTGCTCATCATAATTGTCCTGTCATTTTTGCAGGGATATTCCGCCCTGCATGCGTCACAGTTGAGCTCTCGTTGTAATAGTGGATGAATTCAGCTCCCTGCGATTCGTCGAGATTCTTGGGCCAACAAAATCAATATAGGTTCCTCGGTCATCGCTACCTTTAGTAAGCATTCAATCATGCTCCAACAATGCTGCTAGCTAGCTGCCTCGAATGCTGCTTCTAGTGGTTTTTTCCAACAGCATGACGCGCTCAAAGTAATCTTGTATTAGCATGGGCTTTCCGGACCTTATTGTTGTCCTAAGTTTACGTGAATGTCGGTCATTACAATAAAAATACTTTAACGGACTTTATCGCGGTTTATTTAATTATTTAGACCGACCTTTTAGAAGCTCTACAGCGACCATGGTCACGGGTGGACTGAGATAACAGATGTCCTGATGTACCAAGTTTTTAGAAGTACCCTAATAATTATAATTTTATTTATTCTGATTAACGCAAACAGTACTTATCTTGCTGTCTTAAAGTGTTATGTTTACTTTTTGATTTGATTATGTTCACCACTGGGTCCCAAGCAGAGGGAAGAAAGATTGCTGTAAAGCTTTTGAAACGTCGGGCTAGTTAAACAATTAAATAAATCGCGATAAAACCCATAAAAGTAGTTTTATTGTAATTTCCGAACCTTGCCAGTAGTAGTGCCCTTACCTAAGGAAAGGCCATTTGATTTTTCCGTATTACTCAATGTGGTGAGACAAGATGCAGTTCTACCCTTCAGAGAGCATATTAAGGCGAGGAACAGCCCCGTACCGCACAGATTTTGACTAGTGCTTATGATATCAGAAATTTTACACCTTACTTCTATGTCTGCCTCTACATCGCCATTATCAATCACCATTGACTGCGTGGAGTTGCAGAAGTTGCTGCTTGCAGTTTTGTCAAAACTGTTTCAATTCTAGCCAGAAAATCTTGAGTACTCGTGCTTGAATCTTGTTTTTCTCGATAGGATATTGTCTCCGAACGAAGGGTCAAATACATACCCTTCGTATACACTTCTGATAAAATCTTGTACCGAACGTCATAGTTATTTTTACCAGAAGTGATCTCCATGATGCAAGTGGGCGTGGATTATCGGATAGGAGACACTATTCCAATAAAATATAGACGGTGACATTATAATCACGTTCAACCTTCTAGGAATCATTCTATAACAATTTTAAATTAATCATGGATTAACGGCGTAGAAACTCGTTTGTTCACCAATAGTATAAAAAATGATGATGGTATTTTGGTTTACATTAATAACAATTTTATTATTGCTACTTTACATTACCACTATTTCCTCTGCTGTAACGGATGCATGTGCGTCCCTATGACAAAAGTGACGGTGTTTTCATATTCACATCTATAATGCTGTTATATTACTGCACTATAATATCGATACTTTGAATCACAACCGATTTATATACATCCCTGATGTCAAATAATTTGTACAATCTTTTAGATATCCACATCCCATCAGAAATTTTGAGAAGCGTTTGAAATTTGACAGTACTTTACTGAGATTAGATAAGAACTCAAGTTAAACCCGATTGAGAAGTTTCTTCACGATTCGCCCTGAATAAGATTAGGGTCGATCTTTTGGAAGTTTTAACTCGCTTAGCCCTGTATTTGCTTACTAATCATTTGATTTTTCACACCAAATAAATGCTATGGTATTCGTTATACTGCCTCTTTGATAACATTTATAAACTCGACCTTTTCATTTTACGATGTCGTTCTTTGTCAGAGAAAGACGTTATTTTATAAGAAGGCAAATGGACAGTCGTGACTTGTAAAGCTACCAAAGCTTAAATACATCCACTTACAATAAATACATTTCCAGCGGTTTGTGACGAAAGAAGGGCGACGCATACGGGTAGTTAATTAATTACACGGATGGTCTCGGGCGTCGGTAGTCGTGAAAAGGCTCCAATTGCACGTCGCAGATATGATGACTTCTCCTCTTATATGGACCATCTGAAACTCACCAGCCACACGAAACGGGACAGAATAGCAAGACGATATTATATCACGATGACAACAAATGAAGATAATGAGAGCTTTAAATCTTACGGGTTCGCTGACTGGATCAAGGAGGAAAAACCGAGATGTGATTGATTAATGGCCCGCGAGTACAGAGGCCGTCACCCCCTCGAGGATAAAACGCGGACGCAATCATTTATCTGGGACACGTCCGATATTCTAGATGTAAGAGTCAACTCAATGTGTCGCCATTATTATTCTATCATCATCATCCCAACTCATAAATATGAGCGGATATCTTCTGAACCGAAGATTCTTATAGCGTGGCATTAATAGAATAAGAGCCAATTTGTCAAAACCGTAACAAGATTTCGTGTCGGCCGAACACTTCTCTTCGGTTATATTCAGTTCTCCCCGCACCGCTCGCCTCCTGCCTGCATGCATAAATTTTATTATAGGCACAACATTTTCTCTATCAGCATCGTTGCCTCCACTTAGAAGTAGATGCATATGTATTAATATTATGTCTCACATGTGTGCTCTTTACTGGTGACTGCCACCTGGTGTAGTGGTAAGAATGTTCAACCATATATTTGAGATTGGCCACTACCTCACCAACCACTCGGTTTCGAGTGTTCAATGCTGTTATATGGATTATTTTATATTTTAATAGCAGTATCATGTCGGCATCTTTTTGGTGTAACACTGAATACACCTGAGCATCGGTAGGTATGTTAAGCGACTGGTCTTTCGCCTGATTTCTCTCAGGTCGTGATCCGTTCCATTACAAGGAGAATTAGAGAAAAGAGAGTGCATTTGTATCTGCGCACACTTGTGTACTATGCAGTTGGCTAGACTACAGCCACAATAGAGTGCTGGATAAATTCGACCGAATTGCACTACTTCTTACAGAGTGAATTCATTATCACATGAATTCGAACAGACGCACCACTGCTATTGCTTAAAAAACTTATTATACATAAATTGTGTTCCGCGGCTTCTCTTGCGTTGAAGCCATCCCACGTAAACTATTTTCTTGTAATATATGCTCTTTTCTAATACATGTAAGGAATATTTTGGCGTGAAAGCGTAACAAAAAAATCCCAGTTATTTTGGCCCAAATGACAATTTAAATCTTTATTATACTCTTGGACTTTAAAAGTTTGTTCGCAACTGTACTTAGAGGAAATTGTATGTATTGTTTGATATAAAAAAATTACAATTAAAAACTCAACTATCACCATTTTACAAACTATCTCGAACAATATCAACATTTCTGAACTGACAAATTCTATGCCCAGGTTATTCCGTACTAAAGGCATGCCTCAAAATATATAAAGTGATAAAAAAAAATGAATTTATTGCGGGCGAAGAAAGCCAGTTACATCGAAGTATGTTAAGTCAAATTGAAGCTTTCAATTTACGGTTGTCAAAAGAAATAAATCGACATGCCTTTTCACTATAACAAACCTTTGGAACGAAAGAAAGAAGCAAAATTTGTTTTCGTTAAAAGCTTATTTTAGTTTACGCCTTGACGAAGGTAAAAAGTTTACTAGCTTTTATTTCCAGTAAAAACGTTTGTGATATTTAGTATTACATATATTTTTTGGGTTATTCGCTTTATTGAGGAATTATATAATTCGGTTACACAACTATGACATATTTAGTTGACAGTGAAATATGAAAAGATATCACTAGACGAGCTAATTCAATTGGAAAGGAATTTGATTTTATAGTACATGAAATCGGATGATATAACAGAAATGTGAGTAGTATATCAAAACAATAGTATTATGATAGAACATGCCTTTACTCAAAATTTAGAGCTTTATTGTGGCGGTATATTAGCTTTCGCAAACTTGATGGGGTTGTTTTATATGTGAAGTCTATGATGGGCTTTTGGGAATTAGTGCTTCATTATGTCGGCGTCTCATCTCAAGGCTCGCAAAATAGGTATATATTGCGAAAGTGAAAGGATGTTGATAGTTAGTAGGTGACTTTCCGGAGGTGGTGCTTAGAGACTTCGTTCTTTTTGCTGGTCTATTGCAGATGAGAAGAATGCAAAAGCTAGCTACTACCTCTTCCTGAAAATGCAAGAAAAATATGTAACAATCATGATTTGTGGCACTCCGTTTTCTGTGTCTACTGCGTTAGGGACTACTAGGGATGTATTGTTGTAGAGGTCAACAACTTTTATAAATCGATATGAATGGATTAATAAAATTGCCTTTATTTTGCGCATTATAAAAAAAGTTAAATGTATACAAAGGCGGCCATGTCACATTACATAAACTTCCGCCAGTCACCTTCAACGATAGAAATAAAGTTCTATCTAGAAGTGCGTTGAACGTTTGTAATGAAATATATAATCATTCAAGGGACCGAATGGTCGATGATGATGATGAAAAATCACTAATCTCTTATTTTACATTCGTTATCGTTATTTTCTCTCATATTTGAGGAGATCGCAGAGCCTGTCGGCTCTCTTTATGTGTTGACCCACAAATTTGTTCACAACGGAAATAGTTTTAAAAGTGGGCGCCCGGGAGTGCGGGGGCATGAGCATCAATGAATACGCCATATTGAAAGAGGATCGTTGGGGTACTCTTATACGGCTGCGGCAGAAATTGTCTGATTGCTTCATCTTTGATATCAATCTCGAACAACGATTCAATAATGAATGATTGTTTTGATACAAAAAAATACTCAGAGAGTGGTATCTGTTTTGTTATTTCTGATTAGATAAAACAAAAAAGTTATGAAAGCAATTAAAAAACTCAAACCAGACGAATGTCCAGGCTCTGACGATACCACAAAAGAAATCTTAAAAGTGGTCTCAAAACTTCTAAGCCAACACTCACGAAAAAATTCAACGATATTGTAGAAAAAGGGGAAACCCAAGAGAACGGTTCTGACCATAACAAACATGAAATATTTATATCCTACATATGTCGAATCATTATACAACTTAAAATTAAAAATAATGAGAAAATACCAATAAAATTGTACAATAAATGAAATTGTAAGTTAGATTCTGATCTATGCTAATTTTAATATAGTAAAAAGGGAACCCCAAGGATCACAAACTATAGACCCATCAGCCTTCTACCTTGTTTTTTTGGGGTTCTTGCAATCGATCACATCCAGTCACTAGAACTCATTATTGAAAAATATTAAGGGCAACTGAAGCGTTCGTACACAGCATATATTGACTATCAAAAGGCTTTTGATACAATATCACATAGCAGTATATGCGAAAACGCATAACGTAAAAAAACAATACAAGGAGTAAAGATAGAACTCATAAGGTTAATTCAAAGCAACTATAGCAATGGCAAAGGTAGAGGATAACTGGAAAGTGTATGCCCTGTCTAAAGAGATGTAAGACTAACCCACTGCCACTAAATCTATTTATTTTTGGATCTATTATATTCCATCTACTTTATTATGAACAGACTGTCAGCAAATCCTAATCGAAAAGATGTGGTATAAGGAAAAATACCTGAGTCATCTTTGGTTTACGGATGAACTAGTACTACTAACTCAGAGTGGGACTCAATTCAAATATAAGACAGAGTCGTTTAACAAAGGCAGCAAAGTAATAGGACTGGAAATCAATTTAACAAAGACAAAATTAATGAACAAAACAACAAAAATAATTACATTTTATCATAAATATTTTAAGTATCCTTTATTACATAGACGTTTTTTCGGTGTTTCGAAATTCAGTAATTGAAAGATTTTGAACGTTTTCTGGGATCCTATTGTATGCAATTGAAAGAAACGTTGCCCCTGAAACGATGTACTCACTTTGCTTAATGTAATCACTGGTATGTTTAGTTTGTGTCTGTTCCGATTCTGTGATAAAATAAAGTGATATACATGCTAGAAGTTAGCATAAATATCAGTTTATTTTATCAAATTAATTTATATTCTTACGGACATACATTACATAAACTAAAGTGTGTTGTGAAAAAAGAGTCGGTATTCTAATTTCCAGAAACTTACTTCTTAGTGAAGTATTAGAGGTTGGCTTGTATACTGCACGTATAATTAACTTCTGCAGCACAAATATAGTATTGATGTCGGCAGCATTACTCCACAACAGAATGCCGTAAGACATAATTCTGTGGAAGTAACTAAAGAAAAACAATACTGCTATATTTTCATTTTGAACTGCCAAATTTTTTTAATAGCATAAGCTGCTTACCTGAGCTTATTTGAAAGTCGTGAAATAGGAGGACCGCAACCGCAATTTAGCATCTCGCGTTTTTCCAAGAAACACAGTTGAGTCTACTTTCACGCCATTTTTTAATAGTAAGCTATTGGCGCTAAACCAATGTACCAATGTACTAAGAGCACTACTCAACTCGTCATGATCAGTATGTTGTTTTTTATGTCTAAAAATAGAGGACGTACCATCAGCAAATAATACAACAGTCTGTTCATCTTTATGATAAATGGCACGTCATTTATATAAACTAAGAAAACGAAGATCCCTAAAATAGACACTTGTGGTAGCCTCATTTTTATATTACTTCTGTTAGACCTGTTTTATCAAACTCAACCCTTTGAGTTCTATTATTTACATATGAGGTCAAGAGGTTGAGATCCCTGCCTCCAACAGTGGTGTAATTTCCCGATCAATGTTGCATGCTGTACACCGTCAAAAGCGTCAGACAGATCACAACAACTCCTAAAGTATCCTGTGAATCGACCCATGACGCATAAATGGAATTGAGCAAGCTAGCTCCAGCATCTCTTGTAACAATATTGTGATATACCAAAGAGGAATGGAACGCAGCATGCTTATCATAAAATTACACATAAAAAAAGCAAACAACAAAGGTGAAAAATGGACTCTTCTTCATGCTTTCACAAAAATGGAAATGAGTTGGACACGTAGCCCGTCTCCAGGATCAGAGGTGGACCAATAGGCTAGTGAGTTGGGAATGTTCGATAGGAAAAATAAATAGAGTTGTTACCAGATGGAAAGACGAAATAAAAAGGCAGGTTACAACTGGATGTAAACAGCCTAAAGTAGAAGCGAATGGATGCAATTCGAGGAGGCCTTCACGTTCCCACCATGTTTCCAAACTTGCTGTAGCGGAAGGGCTCAATAGCCTGGGGAGAACTCAGGCGATGCCGATAGAACCAAGGGCGATGCTGTTTGTACCCCTTGTATTATAAGAAGATTGTATTATTGCAACAGGAGGACGCGCTTTTGCGCACGAGGCAAGGGGCGAGGATGGGCACCAGTTGGTGGGGTTGTCCTGTGGTGCGAGGCAACCCTGCTGAGGAGGAGACGACGGTCCATCCCTCTAATAGACCGTCGCCTCCTCCACAGCAGGGTGGCCCCCCACCACAGGAAAACCCCGCCAGCTTTAGGATGCCAGTGCAATGGGATGAGGTGCCCATCCTCGCCCCTTGCTCCGTAGTCTAAAGTCTCTTTAGACACTTTTACTTATAAGAGGGGTACAAAAAGTAGCTCCATCGGTTAAATTGGCTTCACCTAATATGTCTTCACCCCAGGCTACTGAGCCACCACCATGACAAAGCTTGAACTATGATGGGGAAACCAGCTAACAATTGCCCCAATCAGCTTTAATCAGCGACACGTACATACTATTTCATGCCAAATTTGCATGCCACGAATTAATCTATTGCCGTGCTAAGAAAATGCATAAAACCATTGTTTTATTTGTTTAGTTACAAGTTATGTCCAAATAAACTTGCGCTTACCTAACTTGACAACCGGCTGGTTCAGTTGGCAATATGGCGGTCATTTAGCGTGTTATGCCAGTGATCACGGGTTCGAATCCCACCCTGGTAACGGACGGTTTATGTATGTATTACTATAGTAAAAATCTTGCATTAATAAAATTTCCTAAATTTATAAGAATCCGTTATAACACAACCTGTAACAACAAAACAAGTTTTCAGGGTACAGATATGGCTGACGTGGTGTAACAAATCCACTAATCTTATAATAATTGATATTATTATTATTCCTAAATTTATCCTTGTACCTCCAGTTACAGTGCTCTTCGATAATCGAACAATTCTTTACTTGGAACTATATAACCGTACACTTAACTTGCAGAACATTATAAAATCACATTAAATTCCAAAACACCGGACTGCATAAAATATCTTTTACCGTACCCCAGTCTCCCGCACTACTCACACACATATACACTCAAAAAGATTACCTTTCTCCTTACGCAGTCGGGTAGCTACATTCAACACAAAAGTGGTTTAATTTTAAGACCTTTATTCTAAAGATAGCATCAAATTGATTTATTATTAAAGTAACTTATACCCTTAAGTTTGTGATCTTATGGAACATAAATAAAAAGTTTTGGGTTAAATTTATAATTAGCCCACATTTTGGGTATTCTTTCCCGGGATCATTAAAAGTTTGGACGACCAAATGAAATTGTGTGTGTTAACTGATAGTCTAGTTTGACCGATATTCTATGGGACCCTCGTCTGCTTGATGAATTATCTAATTTTGTATTAAATTATCTATCACATCGTTTTTTGCCACTTTAATACATATACCAGCGGTCCGCCAGGGCTTCTCTTGTGAATAACAAGGGCTAAAACGCCGCGCGTACATTAATTCAGTAAACTTTGAGAAAATAGATCACAAGCAGAGAGACAGTTATTGGGGACTTTGTTTCAAAATATACGAGCGATCTGCCGTGGCTTCGCCCGTGAATAACTTGGGTCAGGTAATACATTAGAACTGTTCTGGGAAATCACTCTATACATGAATTAAAACCACATGAAAATAAGTTTGATAGATTTTGGGAAAATTGATCAAATCCAGCTTTTCGAGGACTCTGTTTTATAATAAGTATAATCTTACTAGCTGCCTGTAACTTACGTACGTAACTTAACTACCTGTAAAAAGTGGTAACATATGACATATATACCTATATGTGTATATCAAGTCAGGTCATAAGTTATGTCATACAATAAAAACTTTCCAATTAAGAATGCTGGCCACACATATGTTTCTTAATTTGAATTCAGAATCTTTTATAAAAATAAAAATGTATATTTTATAATTTGATGTATCGTTAAATGTGGAGTGGACGCTTAAAGGAGACCGTGCCGCGGTTATCGCGCTACATCGCTGTGGTTACGAGCAAATTCAAAGTTTCGACAAATTTGCTGAAAAATGAAGTTATTCATTTTTGTGGCCGGCATCCTTAATTGTATACCTCGATATATTAACATAGAATACACACACACACATATAAATATAAATATAAATATATATAACTTAACAGGCTCCGATTGCGCGTATGCCCCCTTTGCTACATTAATATAGATAACTGACTCGTGGTCTAGTGGTAAGCATGTCCAGCCACAGACGTAAGGTCCCGGGTCCGAATCCCGGGACGGACCATACAAAAAAGTGCTATTAGGATTCTTAAGGTTCTAATAACTGTCCGGAGTTAGGAAATTGGCGGTTTTACACCCCCGTGCCTCGGAGAGCACCTTCAGCCGTCGGTCCTGCGCCTGATTTCTCCCCGGTCGTGTCGGATTGCCGTCCCATCGTAATAGGAGAATGAAAGAATAGAGAGAGCACTTATGTCTGCGCAAACACTTTTGCACTATGGCTCTCTCAATAGAGATGGCCGCTATAGCCGAAATTCGGCTGGGACAACATTATTATAATATAAAAATAAAATTAAGAATCCACGCTATATTGAGGTTTATTCGCCCTGATACAAACAGTACTTTTTCAATGTTTATGATTTTGATTGAAATACCAGCCGCATATAACAATTGTTTTCATAAACCATTTTCTTCAAAGCAGCTCTATGTAAATAATAACAGTTAATTTATATTTTGGAAGATGAAAGGAATAATTAAGGTGTCGTTTGAGAGTGAGGTAAAGGGAACCGACGCTGTTTGATGTACCAAAATATTAAGAAGCCGGTGTTTGATTTATTTTTAAAAGAATCTTTATTTCGAAAAGCCGGAGCTTCAGCTATTTCTTGTTATCGTAATTTTGAAAGCGTTTCGTTGTTTTTTCTATTTTTATTTTTCCTTCCGCGTCAGAAGGGCATTCATGTTTTTTGAACACATGTATTAATACGTACATACATAAAAACGTTTGTGGCTGTCGTCTGTGTGTCCAATAAAGGACGTAGAGTCGACTAAATATTTACGTACATAAACGAAACCAACTGACCAAGGAAACACAAAATTACAAGATCGATAAAACATAAATGGCACAGTAATATCGGAAACGACACAAAAATTTACAAAACGAGTAGAACAAATATCGAAACAGATAGGAGCTCTTAGGATGTCCCTTGAGGAACACATTGATAAAGTCGAAGCACTCACCGGAAAGTTAGCACAGGGCACTGACTCTGTTACCATCAGAACTGGATCCGCTAGATACGGCAAACCTTAATCCGTGAGCCACAGTCTCGGCTATTGCTGAGGATATTGCCGCAATAAAGGAAATGCTCTTGAGATCCACCCCATCGCAGAACACCGTAACAGACCCAACTAGGGAAGGCTGGTAATCCCTCAAACAGGAAATGAAGGCGGGACTCGATAAAGTGACAGATGAGCTACAGAATCGCGGGGACTCATACGAGGCTATCAGGACCAATATGGAGGAGCTGACTCTGGGAACTAATATTGCCGTAGACACAATGGCAGAAATTACTGCCTCCGTAAGGGTGGTAGCTGAAGAGTCAAGGCAGGAGCTGCGCACCGCCCTGGAAAGAGTGAGAAACCAGGGCACCCTAAATGCATGCCATAATGACTTATCAACGAAGCACACAGAAAGTACCAACAGGAGAAACACAGGAGACTGAACAAGATAGCCCAGAAAAAAAACAGGGCCAAACCTATGCTGCGTTAGCTGCCTCGCCCCGATAGTCGCTGGTGGTTGAATCATTCAAGCCACAGCATATGAGCGATGATGTGGTCACCTCTATAAAGCGAGGGATTGACGTGATACAGATGGGGATTTCGATGTGCCACCTTAGAAAGACCAGAAACCATAAGGTGGTCAATGGCTGTGACAGCGAATCAGAGTGCAACAGCTTAAAAGAAGCACTCAAAACAAGCGCCAATAACCTCACTTGCAAACCAAAGTACTCAGAAGAGTAAAAAGGGCAAAAGGAGAGGTATGTGATATCGTGTAATGGAGACCAGCCCAGATGTATGGAGAGCAGTTACAGATAACAAACTCTGAATTGGATATCAGGTAGTTGTGGTAACAGACCAGTCACCAGTCACCCAATGTTACAGGTGTCTAGGCTTTGGGCATTTGGTAAGAGACTGCAACAGGCAGGTGGCATGTGGCAGATGCACAGGGCTCTATAACAGTAGGGACTGCTGTGCCCCAATGGAACAGATGAAGTGCATAACATAACTGCGCAACATCTAAAAAGGGACACAACGCTAACCACGAGGTTTATAGTCCCGAATGCCCGGTGGGAAAATGGGATAGTATTGCTAGGTCGGCTATAACCTATCACTGCTAAAGGCACACGCACCATCAAAATAATGCGAGTAGACCTGGGCAGATGCTATGGGGCTACCAAAGATCTAATAAGGGAAGCAGAGATCCGGGGAACCTTACATCTCATCAACCAGGTACCGTACGTTGGAAACAAGGGCTATGTGACCTCCAGCCATAGGATACAAAGCACCGAAGCGGACCAGAGTAAACCAAGTCGGCGGCCATAATAGTTGAGAAAAATTTGGTGGTTATAGAGGACGTCTCGCTACTCACCACTAACATCATATGTTTTAAGGTTAAAATCCAATCATTCACGCTTGGTTTTTGTTGGGAATCGCATTCATGGTTGGGATCTACCTGGATGGAGATAAAGAAATAGAACACTATCTGGACTAAATAGGCTGTGTGGTAGAGAAACTGCTGGAGGTATACACTAATCTGGCAGGTGATGTTAATGCCCGCAGTGTATGGTGGGGATGTGAGGGGGATGAGAGCAGAAGAGCAGAGTTTACCTAAATATTAACCCAGCTGAATCTCAATATCGTCAACAATGGTAACACACCAACGTTTCATACTTACAGAGGTGGAAAGCTGTACACTAGCGTTGTTGACATCACCATCTGCTCAGAGGCATTAATGCCCAAAATAGGTAATTGGAGAATAAACATAAACAGGGACACGGCCAGGCTAACCGACCACAGACAGCTTGAATAACTAGTCAAACAACGTGGGTCTACAACATAACCAGAGCCAAATGGGCAGAATTTAGTGTATCCCTCCAGGGCAAGCTCAGTGGGTACGATATCAGCGAGAGAGCTATACGGTGTTGGCAGAGATGGATTTCAGAAAAGCCCCAGGAGCGGACGGTCTGTCCTCAGACATATGTGTGGTAGCGATTAAGGCGAGCGCTGAAGTCATGCTTGCACTTTTCAACAAGTGCCTGCATCTTGCGGTGTTTCCAAAAACGGAAACATGCTAAAATAATAGTTATCCCAAATCAGGGAAGGGAAGACTACCAGTCGGCGTAATCATACAGACCGATCGGATTACTCCCGGTTCTGTGGAAAGCACTTGAAAAGCTGATGGTAAACAGGATCTTGTGGCAGCTGGATAGCGAAGAAGATTTCAGTGCAAGGCAATATGATTTTCTTCCGCAACGAAGCACTGAGGATGCGCTGTTCGATACCACAAAATTGGTCAAGAAACACCTTAAGGAAAAGAAAATCGCCGTTATGGTATCCTTGGACATTGAAGGAGCATTCGACAACGCCTGGTGGCCCGCCGTCCTCAGAGAGCTCAGAAATAGGCATGTTGACTTATGAAGGACTACCTCACTAAAAGGGAAGTTACGATCGCACACTTGGGCATGTAGGTCCAGAAATTTACGAATAAGAGGTGTATATAGGGCTCCACATGCGAGCCCCTGCTGTGGAATGTACTCCTGGACTTCCTACTCCAAAAACTGCAGGAGTGTTGCGTACACTTCCAAGCCTTTACAGAAGATGTACTCCTGATTGCACATAGGAAGACGGGAAAAGAAATTGAAGAAAAGCTAAATACTGTTCTAAAATACATTGTAGAATGGGGGATATCCAGAAAACTGAAATTAGCCGCCCATAAGATCCAGGCTATACTCCTGACGAAGAAGCTGAAGTATGATCACCCAAGAATGCTTATAGACAACACTGAGATATAATACACAGACAGACTCAAGATTCTGGGTCATACCATAGACAGGAATATAAACTACCTTGAGCGCATCAAAAAAAAATCAAAAAAAAAAAAAAAATCACCCGTAAAACAACAGAGCTCTATAAATCTATCAGCCGTTGTATTAGAGCGCAATGGGGGTTAAATTAGCATTTAACTACTGTAGCCAGTAGTCAAGATTACACTGCACTGATAGAACCCATGCCGCTCTATGGAGCAAACGTATGGGGACGTATGGCGGATACGAAACGGATCACAGGAAGACTAAATAAAGCCTATAGACCCTATACAACCATGATCTGTAAAGCACACTGCACCGCATCACTCTTCTCAGTATGCATCCTCGCAGGGGTCCTTCCCTTAGATCTCAGAGCCAGAGAGCAAAAAGAACTCTACGAAGTTAAGAGAGGTAAATCACTAGACAGCCAACTAAGCAGAGAAATGGAGATGAGAATCAGCCCGTCCTCCCTCCCACATCCAGTTATCAGGCGAAATCACTAGCGAGAATAAAGACATGGCTAAGCTTAGCGACGATCTACCGTATATCTATACTGATGGAAGTAAGATGGAAAGAAAAGTTGGCGGAGCTGCAACGTACTGGCACCATGAGGCTGAGCTGGGGCATGCCAAATTCCCACTACTGGAATACTGTAGCGTCTTCCAGTCAGAGATGGTGGCTATTCACAGAGCCACCCAACACGTGGCCAGTAAGAGGATACTGCGTTCCGCTACAATAATGAGCGACTCACTTAGGCCACTAAGGCCATTCCAGGAACAGAAGCGGTACTAAAATATATACTATTTTTAAAGAAAGTTTACTATTAGACGGACAGTCAAATAAATATGTTATAAAGAGTGGTGTCTATTCAAGTAAATTAACATTGGCCACATTATGTTCAACATAGTATTTTGATGGGTGAGGGCGTGGCCCTAAATTGTTATTTTTGTGTTATCGAGATATAGCTCGAGAGTTTTTTCAGTTGGGTCTTGAAGTTCAGTGATAACCGAGACCAACTTTTTACCATTGGTCCTAATTCCTGATGACTGTTGAGTATAGTGATAGTCACCAAATGGGTGCAATTTCTCGTTTACCCCCGTATGCTAAAATATTGTTTGATAAGCTCATATTGTAGGCGGAGTATAGACCACTAACGTACTATATGTTCAACGGAATGCATTTCAGTGGAATTTACAAAGGAACGCTAGGTTTTTTTTTTTCGGAGGGACCTAATACTGGTTGGCGGCGCTAGTCCAGCCTCAACAGTTCGACTGACTACGAAGACTTTTTGTCTTCAGGTTGAGGGAGACGATAGGGGGACCCCCTCTTTTCCCGCAGAAGGGAAGAGATGAACCGAGTTGATTGTGGGCGTACCCTATAGTGATTATTTTTGGGACCGAAAAGGGGGAAACGTTCCCCCTCCCACTCTAGTGGGACGGCGCGCGCACGATGCCGTTTAGGTTGCGGTGTCGTGGATAAGGATAATTGAGCTCGTTTAGTGTTTGGCTTATCTGAGGAGGCCGGCCTCCTCGCCCCCCCCACCTCTGACGGAGGGGGTCGATTTTCGCTACAAATCGGCAAAAGCCGTATTCTTAATTTATTTATTATTAGAGCTCTCTAAAGTAGCGTTATTTTATTACTATCAATCTAAGCTCTCGACTTACGAATTCGAACCCGGGCTCGTTTCCGTAAACGGTGTGTGAGTTTGACATTCTGTCAGTCATACGTTATAACTGTGTCACTATATGTAAGATTTCATCGCTCGACCGGTACGAGCGGTGTATATCGTATTGGTTCTATCAGGAAAAATGCATTTACGCACCATCCAGCCGACCCAAGGGGGTCTGAAGTGTGTGTCGGGCTCAGATCGTGAAGCGATAGCTACTACCGACTAAAAACTGCTATCCGTTAGTTGGCCCTATTGGCATTTTACTGCGGGAGCGTGTCTTGGTGTGTCGTTGCTTGTGTTCTTGGACGGACTTTGCCACTGCTATCGCGTACGCGTCGTCGGCGTTGTGCAATACGTGCTTCGGCCGACGATAACGGGAGTCGGTTAGTAACGTCGGGTCGTATTCCGACGTTTGAACGATTAATTTATTTTTGTGATTAAGGGCACGATCAAAGAACTTTTGAGACAGCTCTTTGAAATGTCCTTTTATCGAGGTCAGTTGGAAGTCACAATGTAGGTCGATGTTTCGGAACGCTAGGTTCCAAATTGCTAGCAGAACAACAGGTCTTAACTTCGTCCTCCTGGTTATGAAAATGTTGAGCGTGTGACCATGAATCTGCTTCATACACACATAAAAATGCAACTAGGATCGAGTGTATTAGGGCTAGCCATTGTCAAAGAGTAACATATTGTATTTTGGCGGGCTGGCGATTGATTAGCCGGAGTATGGGAAGTGAAGTGCTCCCAGAAAGTGCGTTATTCTAAAAAGTGCGTCATAATCTTCTTATTATCATTTTTTGTAAGAGGTAGTGGCATGCTGTATTGGAGGAGGTAGTGCCTTAAATGGTGCATGACACTAAGTCTTCCTATGCAACGGAATTGGGCCGGCATGACCGGGGAGGTAGCTCTCACTCTCTTGATAACCGCCGTAAAGTGACATGTGTCAGGTTTTGTGTGGTTTGCGAACGTTGCCCGTATCGGAATAATTATGCTGATGTTCGTGGGCGTCGGTAGTCGTTCGTTTTTTTTCCCTATATTATAAAAAAGTTCGCTACTTTGACAGGTTTTAGTTATGGCTTTACGCGATTGTGTAAACTGGTAACTGAAACCTGTCAAAGTTTTGCTTAAAAAGTTTGCTTCACATGGCAACAATAATGGTGTCGAATACAGAGAAACAAAAAAATTCACGCGTTGTTAGGACCGTAGGTTTAAGCGTCGCCTTTCTTAAATTTGTTCTTAAAACACTTGCCTTAATTTCATTCATGTATCGATCAGTAACACTCCCCTAAAATCAAGATGTTTAATGAGGCAAATCTTCAACCGTCATATTGATGAACCACTCGCGATGAAAATCCGACTAATCATGGGCTCTTCACAACATAATACAGCCCTGTTTTTTTAAATGGCTAGCTGCAATGTAATACGGCAATTTATAGGATCCGACTACCATACACGTATATATCGTATTCATCAATTTGCAATACAGACACAGTCAACAAAGTAATAATGCTAAAAAACGTACAAATAATAATAAAAAGTAGTAAAAAAGAACATTCCATAAACAACAAGTTAACAGCTACGCAATGCTATCTGCATAGCAATACAGTGAGAGGAACACTGAAATGGACATCAATCAGCATGCGACGGAGAACTAAGGTACACCGATACCGATTTTCATTGACATCCGGGAGGTAAGACGGAAGGCAAGTGAAGTGAAGACGGAAGGAATACTCACTATATAATACTAAAAGAATATTACAAAGAAATAAACCCATTCAAATTGTAGAGCATGATATAAAATAAATAATGAAATAAAATATATATTCATAATAATGATATTCTTTTTTTTATACAGCGTGATAAATAAAAAAAAAACTTATGGCCATAATTATCATACCCACACTACATTGAGGATAAGGTGATTAGGTGGTGTGAAAAAAAATAATAAGAAATCTAAGGATACTGGTACTGCACTGGAATAGTCTGTCACTATTATTATCGTCATTAAAATAAGGTACGTGACACATACGTGAATGAATTTATAAAATACATAAATATGTCGTTAGTTATTACCAATAGATAGGTTAGATTTTTGTAACAAATACGTCTTATATTTATTTTTAAAACTATTTATTGTATTTTGCGATCGTAGAGTCGGTGGTAAATTTAGTGGCCGAATATCTAAAACTACCCCGAAATGCTCCAGTTCTGTGAAGTTGCGTAATGAGCAAGTACGCATATCCTCTTGTAACGTGAGTAAGCTGCTTATCGCAGGCCCACTGAAGTTTGTCGAATAGGTGTGGTGGTGTTCGGTGTCTAATGACGCCAAAGAAGCAGGGTGGCAAAATGAAGCTGCTTTCTCTGATACATACGAAGAATCATGGCGTTGTTGAGAAAGGGGGAAACATGTTCACGTGGAGGGACATCGAAGCAGTAACGGCCGCATGCATTCTGTACCCTTTTTGTTTAAGTTCCTTTGAACGAGAACATCTGCATAGTTCAAGTTGGATAAAACTAAAGACTCACGTAACTTCAACCGATGATCGGTATTCAAAGAGCTTTTAATTTTATATAAAACCTTTAGCCTGTAATAGCAATTACTGACAATCCGTATATCATGTTTTTAAAACTTTAATTTTTCGTCAAAAAGCACACCCAAATTTCGTACTTCAACCACACGGTCAATTTTTGCGTCAAGTATTTTTACGAGAAGAGAATTTTGCGACATTCTGTATATCTGACTTCTGGTGCCATGTCATTACGTATTTTCTTTTGTTTCGATTAAGTGTTAATGTTTTAGCCTCAGACCAGATAGCAAAATGGGGGAGATCCTCGTTCAATTCAGCTATTGTGCTGCCTATATCAGTAGAATTACACGAAATGTATAGTTGTATGTCATCTGCGCAAATATGATATTTGCAGTGTTTAACGTGTTTGACCATATCAGCACAGTACAGTGCAAAAATTATGGACCATGGGACCAATTATGGACCCTTGAGGAATCCCCCTTGAGGGGTTGACGTCAGATAGCATTACAGAACCATCATCATCTCCCACCTGAACTACCTGTGAACGTTTACTGAGATAATTGCGAAACCACGCTATTTCATGAGGACTAAAACCATAATACCCAAGTTTAGACAATATCGATGTATGGTTAATGGTTTCAAATAAACGTGAATAGTCGCAGAGCACAAGTATTGTGCCCTGACCTCCTCCGCATCCTGCGCGTACAATATATTATCAATAACATCGGCTGCTGTTGTAGAGTTGTGCCGCCTTCCGAGGAGGTGAAGTCTGGCCTTTTCGCCGAGGCCAGCCTGTCGCTGGAGGGGTCCTGTTGCCTGCAGATCCGGGACCCTCCACTTATAGCGGCTGATGGCTCCCGTAGGGGTTTAGTTTTTATTGCTACCCAATGGCCGAGTCCAACATAGGTCTGGGGGTCTACCCGGGCTCCCAGGTATCATGCGTAAATGCATTCCCCTTCGTCACCAAAAAGAAAAAAAAAAGTGTTGTGCCGCTTGCGAAACCCGGACTGCGTAGTGGGAAGTATGTTGTTGGAATTAATGTATTCAGTCATCTGATTACATACAATCCTTTCCAATACCTTGGAGGTACATGGGAGAATGCTGATAGGTCGTAGGTCCTTAATGTCTGTTATATTCTCTTGTTCAAGTGTGGGCTTTACCACAGCAGTTTTCCATGTAAGAGGAAATGTGTTTGTAATTATGGACATGTTAAGAATTCTTGTAATAACCCCTAAACTGATCGCCAAGGTGGCAAGTGTCATCTCCAAGGAAGCACTGTCTACTCCCATGGCATTCGAATGAAGTGATTTTAAAATAACACGTGAAATTCGCCTGTAGCCGTAAGAGAGAAGTTTGATGAGCAAAAGTCATTGGACTATAGCCTCTCCTACGAAGGCATCCTGGAAAGCGTCATCCGATGCCACATCAGTTGAGGTGGTGGTGATGGTTGGAGACTTTTTTGATCCCTTCTCGGCATCACCAGCTAGACGCTCTGCATGGATCGAAACCAACCGCGCACGATCTATATGCATAGATCGTGCGCGGTTGGTTTCGATCCGTGTCCACCAGTTAGCACCTGGTACATCTAGCACCTTCAGTAATAGATACGACTTTGCCACATAAACTACATTTACTGGCCATTTTGGAGAATTTTCAACAAGAAAGACAGTTTACTAATTGGAAAAAGAAAAAAAAAAGATATATGTATGGTAATAAAAAAATGGGGTGATTATTAAATAATTTCTATAATATATTTCTGTATTTAACTCCGTCAGTTCACTTCGATAACAATGTTATTAGTACGCGTGCACTAGCAAACACTTTGTGGGTACCTGCTGCTATAGGCGTAGAACAGTTGATTGTTTACTACTCTGTCATATTAGTTTTCAAACTTATTTTGATAATATTTAGTTTTTTTTCTTAAACACTATACACTCCGTATTATGTAAATCCAAAATTAGCTTGATATTACTACTTTTACTATTTTAATTCACATAAAATATGTAGACGTTTAAAAGTGTCACTACTTCCGCATTCTTGCATTCCGCATCCTTGCATTGTGTTAAATCGAGCCTCCGCCACCTGGGCGGCATTGACGGCTACCGACGTCCATGAACATCCACATAATTACTATGCCGATGCGTTGACCCACAACCCCAATGGGTCTCCGGTTACTCACAAACTGCACGAAACGCGACACTGAATATCACTCACTCTAAGGCGGTGTTATGGCGGGAGTGGTACCTCCCCGGTCGTGCCGGCCCAATTCCGTTGCATTGGAGGATGTAGTCTCATGCACTATGCATGGCAATACCGCCTCCTATACGGCATGGCACTACCTCTTACTACTATGGGAGCCTTTTGGTTACTACCGATGCCCATAGACTCTATACGGTATACCTTTGTGTCCTTGCCGGTTGTACAAGACTCGAATATGGATATTCCTTAAATTATAACGAACCTTATTTCGATACAATTTTTAGAATGAACACTCTAGTCTTAGATTAATCATAATGACGTGCTATGTTAATGCAGTCATTTTTCATTTGAGATTTGTCGAAAGCACAAGAGCTCCATAGAGCGTCACAGGCCATGGTCACGAGCCACTTGCATACAGCGGCCCCAACAAAACTTGAAAGTCTCCAAAAAAGTCATTTAAAATTGTGTTGAAAATGGTGCGCTTATAATTTAATATTAATAAAACTTGCAACTTTATGAAAACTGTAAGAGTAGAGTTTAACACCTCAAGAAATTTTAGTGAAAATTTTCACAGAGACGGGGAAAAAACGGGGAGTTCGCGTCATCAAACATGCTACACGTAACAAACGTAGCACACGTAGCAAACGTAACACATGTAGCAACACGTAGCGCACGTCGCAACACGTAGCATCTAAATACATTTTCTGATGTGTGCTACGTATAACATTGTAAGATAGTTATAAATTATCACACAATTAACGGACTTGCCTGTCTATTTTTTTTTTCATTTCCAATATATCGTATTTGTAACAGTTTATTTTTATAAGACGGTAACCGAATAATGAGAGTCATGTGGTAACTATTACAAATGGCTACCTGTTGATCACGAAATGTTATACGAGTAGCATTGCTATACCTTTTAGTTGTCATATGAACGAGAGATACCTGTCCCGATACCAGGCTGATTGATAATTGACCGAAACGACAAACTTTAAAAAAATAGTTAAAAAAAATAATTACTACACTATATCCTATCATATTTTCGAAAACAGAACATCAAATTTGAATATATTCAAACTTATAGAGCTTTCTCCGCCGTAAATTTTCTCAAAAATGGAAAGAATCGAAATTCGAGCGGTGATATAGTTTTACGTTTTAAAAGGGAAAACAGCAACACAGATTAAAGTCAAGCTAGACAGTGTTTTAGGTAATACTTCTTCTGCATAGAGTACAAATCACACCTGGGTAACTGATTTTTAAACGTGGGAGGCAGAGCCGCGAAGACGCCAACTGGTCTGGCTGTCCAAATGAAGTCACGAATCCGGACATGATCGAAAAGATTAAAAAAATAGTTTTGAATGATTGGCGCTTAAAGTTGCGGCAGATGATAGCAGAGATGATAAACATTTCCATTGAACGCATCTTCAACATTTTACACCAACATTTGCAAATGAAAAATTTTTGCGTGCCGTGCGATTTCCACTTATTCCCGAATCTCAAGAAATAGGTGGCCGAAGATTTTCATCAAATGGCAAAGTCATTAAGTCAATGGGTAAGTCATCGCCGTAGACGAGTATTTTGACGGGTTAGAGAAAACATTTTATCGAACTGGTGTAACGGCAGTGGCGAAGCGCTGGACTAAATGCATCGAGGTAGAAGGAAACCCCGTTGAGAAATAAAATTGCTTTAAATAGATTATTAAAGTTTTTCTTTGTCGTTTCGGATACTTATCAACTACTCCTTGTGCGACTGTGATACAGCAATGGCGTCTGTAACTAGAGATATCATATAGGAACTTTGTATAAGTTAAATTTTAGTACAATTAAATTAGCTCAATCCCTACAAGGCATACTATATTAAGCCTACGATTTTCACTCCTACTAACATTCACATCTCTTGTGAACCATAATCAGTTATCACTGGCAATATATCATGGATTCAGTTGCATCTCATTTGACTTAATTGTGTGACAGTACAGTGTACTGTCGCATAAACGCGTGATATCGTCTATTCGTAAGTTCAATAATTTGGTCTTTTGATCACAAAATCAATTTTACATTCGTACATTGATAATCATCAGCAGGAAGATAATTGATAATAATATTGATGGTAACATTGATAATAATATTGACAGTAGTTAATCATAAATAGATAATAAATATTGGTCGTGATTTTATATGAATTACTCCTTATTTAAAGACACTGAAAAAATATAGTTAAAGGAGTGTATTGTCGCTTCTTGATGGAAAATTATATTATAACTTAAATATAAAATATATTATTTATACTATTACCACACATTTATTGATTTAAAATATAATATATGTATTTTAAGTCAATAAATTTCTGGAAATAGTATAAACAAAATATTTTTTATTTAAGTTATACTGAAAAAATGCTTATTACTATTATTATATATATATATTTTTATTTGTTTAAAATTTCAAAGTGGTTTAAAAGTTCAATGAAGTTGGAAAAATGAATTATTTTTCATACATTCTCTTATTAATATTACCTGTTTAAATTCAACTGATACTACATCTAATTTTTTCTTAATGAAATGTAGAATGGTTAAATTTATAGGTATGTATAAATTATAAAAAGCCACGGATTTCTTTTTGATTTGATACTTTTTGTACAGAACACTATGTTTTGCCAGTCACAACTTGTACCGTCTGTATTTTATTGTATACATTAAAGTTGCTTCTAATCATAAATTCATGTTGTATTCTAATTAATAATTTCAAAACAAAGTCAAAGATATCTTGCTATTTCTTTTATATTATTAGGAGACAAACAAATAGACAGAGCCTGTTGATATACATTTAAATACGCATAATAAATGTACAATTAAGTTGCCCTAAGCTAGAAGATTCCAAAGTCTTCGGTGGTCCGAGGAACTGTAGAGGCTGGAGCAACTGCGTAGTAGATTCCTCCGCAAAAAAAAAATAATACATTGTCCTCTTTTCCTGCCCAATGGACCATGCATTGTGCCATTCAATTACATCGACTGTAGTGTCGGTTGACAGTGGAGTTTGTTGTCTAATTGATCTGTGGAGAAGTCGGAATGAGTTATTTTTGAGTTTTTTTGACATTTGTACGAGTAATACTGGCATCGGTTTTGACACCACGATTGCTAATCGTGAAGATTTCTTCATTGTCTATTGTGTAATATATTTAAAAGAAAACAATTTAAATTTATACGTAAGTTATTTTAATAAAGGTGAAGAGATTGTTTGTTTGTTTGGACGCGATGATTCCAGGAGTTACGGGCCCGAATTGGAAATATCTTTTCAAGTTTTATTAAAATTTTATTAATTGCCCATTTATCGTGGAAGATTAAACCGCGCGTTGGTGATGGTCCATTTATAAGTAAAACAATCCGGTATTACAAAATATCATGAAAGCTTCGGTTGTGACACTGTTAAACGGTAGTTTAAGCATTACTTGAAGTAGCCATCTAATCCAACTATTTCCCGTTATATTTTAAAAATGTTGTTATGTTATGGGATGCAAACGGACAGTTAGAACGTTATGATTATTACCGACGCCCTTAAACGTTCGCATAATAGTTACGAAAATGCGTTATCCTCTGTTCATCCTTTCCTCCAATGGACTATAAGTCAAACACGCAGTTAGAACTCAATGCTTTAGGAAAAACACGATTCTATAATCATAGTTGCGGCAGACTGCTAAACGTTATTCTGGCGTTACGCTTGCTTGCTCGAACGATGTTTAACTTTATTTTATGACATATTTTTTTACATAGCGTGAGCAAAAAAATGTTAATTTACAATTATTCTTTTTAGGAAATATAAAAGTACCTTCATGCTTGTTATCCCCGAAGAGGTAGGCAGAGGTGTGCCAGTACATCCACAACAGATATACTAGAACACCTACGATTAGCCAAGGTACTGAGGTCCATGGTGTCATAGGTGGTAAGTCTATGGCTACTTCGGGCACATATCATTCCCGGACAATGTAATGCTTCCTCAAAATAATACACATTTAATAACGGTTGCCCGACATGGGAATCGAACCCAGGACGCCACGCGGCTAACGGTCTTAACAGGCGATACCCGCTACACCACAGAGGCGAATATATTATTATCCGTTTCCAAGATACTTTTGCATTTAAAACGAATATCATGTTCAAACTGTGTATAAGACGGCTTCTCGTGCAACTTTGATTCGACATAGAATCAATTTTAGGGGACCATTTTACTTTGTAATCTCTTATAATTTATACCATCTAGTGGAAGTAATATTTAAACTTATAAATTGAATTGTAGGGTTTGTGCTCAGTGAGGCAAATGACAGCTAATTATTCCTATTAAATATTTGAAAAAGAGGTCTGAGCAATGATTGTTCATAATCCGGTCATCAAATTATTACTTACTTGCTTTTTTATAATAATAATAAAAAAAAAACGGACAGGCAGAGTTATAGGGATTACCGATAGAAGCGGATACTTAAAAGTTACCAGTAATATTGACCTGTGTTAGTCAGAATATACTTGTACTGTGTAGGTGCTACGCCGCGCTGCATGTAGCTGACGCATGTGGCTGACGCGAACTCATATTTTCCCTGTACAAAAACCGCTCAAGACTATTTCAGTTCAAAACATGGAAAACAGTATATTCCTTACATAAATATCTCCCTGTTAAAATTATACCGAGAATTAATTATTATCCTATCCTTGTTAGTAAAATGTTTCATGAAATTGCAGTATCATTCTTTTAAAATGGTTTCCTAATAATATAATTACTGTTGTTTAAAGTAGTGATTTGCTGCTGTCAACACAAGGTATAATTATTAATCATAAAACAGACAAATCAGGAATATTCTGAACAAGAAAGAAAAATAATAGTCGTCATTAGTCATGTGAATTCTAAAGAATTATATCTAAATCATAGTAATTATTGCCAAAGCGTAAACAATTAACGCTGTCAAACAAATTGGCACCTCATTACGGCTTTTGTGATTTTCCCTTGTTGTTCGAACGTCCCAATGTCCTTTGTAATCAACATCAAAGATAACAGTGGCTCTGAGTGAGAACCAATTTCTGTAGACATTTGCCAAGTACGGGACACGTTATGTGCACATGCACATGACATGACTGGCTCAGTTGGCAACGTGGCGGTTAATCCGCGTGTTACGCCAGAGGTCACGGGATCGAATCCGGCCTAGGTAATGGATATTTATGTGTGTATTATATGTATTTATATAATAAAAAACTTAAATACGAGTATATAAAGTCTAATGTAAGAACATTTATAAAGAAATATTAATGTATTTCCGTTGTACCTGTAGCACAAGTTCTTACGGTACTTAGCACAGGCATAGGCTAACGTGGTGTGATAAGTCCACAGATATTATTATTATTATTATTATATTATTATTATTACATGAACATGAGTCCGATTTGCGAGTGTGAGTGATACAATGGTATAAAGAGTGTATAAGAGGGACTTATCATAATATACTTTAGTGTTTCTTTACACCAGATGAGCTGGTACGAGGAATTATCTGTTTCAAATGCTATGCAGTCGCGTTTTGTCACTGTCAGAACTTTTTTATGTTAAAGGGGGACAAACAAGCAGTCCTTTTGATAACTACCGATGCCCGTATACACAATTGTTATGCAAAAGTGTTGTCCTCCTTTCCTTCTCCCTTCCAATGGGCCACGGGTTACCCGCAAACCACACTCAACGTGACCGTATAGTTGTTACTTCACGGCGGTGCCATGTGTATTGTAGCCGCTACAACCTCCCGTACCGGCTGCAATGCAGCATGACACTACCTCTTACTAAGGTACGGAGTATTATCTCTGTTTCAAAATTGCTAAATCCGATGGTCTAATAAAAGATTTTAGGAACGGTAAAATATTTGTAATCTGTTTGGATATTATACTAGAAACTACTGCCTCGTGGCCTGTACATGTACAGCTGCAGACGTGAAGTCCCGGGTTCGAATCCCGGGGCCATACAAAAGTGCTGTAAGGATTTTTCAAATTCTAAAAACTGTCCGGGATATGGAAGTGAACGGTGTTAGATCCCTGTACCATGAGCGCAATAAGGTGTGTCGGACGAACGTACCATCAGGATAGGAGAATGAGGGAACCGAGAGTACACTTGTGCTTGTTGCGCGCACACTTGTGCACTACAAATTGCCACCCACAGTTGGCTTACCCAATAGTGATACCACTATTATTATTTATTACAGAAAATATTTATGGATATTAGTATAACATACCTTATTAGTTACTTACAGTATATGAAAAGTCATATATTGTGTATGAAAAAATATAAGGCGGATTGGATCACGAACGCATCCGATGCAGTATCGGGTTTGCCCTGACTCCGATGCATTCGTACAGATGTGTATACCCTCGATTTCCTGACTTCAAACAGCTACTGAATATTTTATAATCAAAAATCGCAGTGTCATTCACCATTATGATCAGGGGATGGAAATGGAACCAGTCGATAACTACAGACTTAGCAGCGTATTTCTTATGCTTTTGATTACAGAAAACGAGCTGTCGGAGCGTTTTGTTGACTACGGATGTGCGTAGATGTGTTCCATCAACGGGTCACCGGAGACTCACTGACGGCACGAAGCGCGACGGTGTAGCTTTCATTATAAGACTATACACGCGAGCAACACTTACCTCCCTCGTAGTTCCGGCCCAATTCAGCTGTAATGCAGCAACTGCAGAAGTACACAGAAGTACCTGTTACTAACCAAATTTTTCAAAAATAAGAACCTTAAATAGATATTTAGTAAGAGTTAGTGCCAGGCTGTATTGTTGCGGAATTGGGCCGGCACGACCGGGGAGGTACCTCTCGCCAATAATATACCACCGGGAAGTGACATTTTCTTCGTCCTGTTTTGTGGGGTTTGTGAGTAGCCAGTGCCTATTGGGGCGGAATTAAGGCAACGCATCGGCATAGTAATTATCTTGATGTTCATTGGCGTCGGTAGTCGTAAAAGGCTCTGATTGCTTGTTTGTCCTCTTATATTATAAAAAATACAATTTAATAAAGTTATAAAAATAAACACAGATTCATACGGTACTTAGCACAGGGCTAGCCCACGTAGTGTCTTAAGTCCAAAGACATTACTATCATATAATTGTCCGCATCATTATTATGCCGATATGATCGTCTTCCCTGACTTCCCTCTCTTTTTCTTGGCTTGTATAAGTCATTGCAACCTTGTACTGTTTCATACTTCTACTAGTGAGATAAATTGGAATGACTTCCTACTCCTATTTTCTTGTGATTAAATTCGTTGCCAAGACAGTTTTAGCTTTTTCCTCGGAATCTAATGATATGAGGGTCACAAGGTGTGGTCGCTGTCGATCCTGGCGACACAGGTGTAGCAGCGGTGGGAACGAGTGGTGGCCCAAACCGTTAAAAGTTCACCTCCTCTAATGGGAGCCCCTAAGGAAAAACCGCGACAACATGTTTTACAATACACAAACGCACATCCCCGGTTGTACCGGGCCAATCCAGCTGCAATACAGGTAGTTCAAAACTCTTCTCCCTCTAGCTCTTATATTTCGGCTATCACTACAAAACCATTGACAAATTTAAATGTGAAGGTATAATATTTTATTGGCCTACTGTCTTGTAACAAATGTGGCGTATAATTCTATATAATTAATAGTTTAATTAGCCACTCAAGCACAATGTAGCACTGCAACATTGAAAGTTTTAATCTGTGAAAGGCGCTATTATATCAAAGCACGACCCAACAATATTGGCCTCTGTCAATCTTTATACGGATAAGTCTTGATAAAGATCAATTTAGACGCCAAACCGAATGTTAGAAGTGTATTACCATCAAGATGATGAGACAGTCAAGAAGGGTCTATGTAACGCCGGAATGAGTAATTCCGCCCGCCCGCCGGCGACCCTTAACTCCGAATATCAATCTGTTTAATATCCGAATCGAATAAGCTATCGTAGAACCACTGGCCTTATGTGACAACGAAGCGAAGCTAGGCTTTTTTGTAGTAAAGGGGGAAAACGAGCAATTGGAATCCTTTGACGTCTAACTACGCCCATGGGGCCATCCAATATTGTCGCGCAGGTATATTGATCTAACTTCCTCCTCATATCGAATGGATTACCGGCATGAAATAGGACAGAATAGCCGTCTCTTTGCAGAAGTGTCACGTGGGCGAGTGGTACCTTCCCGGTGGAGTCATCAAGTATTCTCATTTCACTCTTTACAATATATTGTCATCTTTTAATTGTCAATAATCATTTGTAAGTTTAAATTTTCACATTGCCGGTCGTACGGACTCGATTCTACAAATACAACAATCACTTCATTGCGTAGCTATGGAGAAGTACCAATAGAGTTTCAAAAGAAGAAAACATAATCATGCCACGCAAAGAATAAGATTATGATGATGGAAACAAAAAACTCATGACGTGTTAAATTCTAATTACACGTATAATAAAATTGTAAATTTTATTCATATTAGATTATATGCATACCCTTTACAACATAATTTTAAACGAGTTAGTTGGTTGGCTTCAGCAGAAACGAACAAAGGTGCCACATTAACATAGCACGACTCTTGAATTATGATAATTTTTATTTAATTATGTATTAATATAGAAGTAGAGTGTGAAGTGTATAAGTGACGGCACTCATGACGGGAAATAAAATTTGAGCTTTGATATAATTAGAACAAGTTAATATAGAACTAGAGTGTGAAGTGTATAAGTGACGGCACTCATGACGGGAACTAAAATTTGAGCTTTGATATAATTAGAACAAGTTAATATAGAACTAGAGTGTGAAGTGTATAAGTGACGGCACTCATGACGGGAAATAAAATTTGAGCTTTGATATAATTAGAACAAATTAATGTATACCAATAATAGTATAACAATTCCACCAATCGCGGTTCATCACCGTTATCTGCCCTTATCAGTCCACTGCTGGACATAGGCATCTGTCAATGGACGCAGAGACGAACGATATCCTGCTACTCGCATCCATATGTGGCCCAGATTCAATTCGATTACTACGTTATTATTACCAGTCTCGTACTTTTCACAGACATAACATGTGATAACGTCTTCGCCCTAACCAGATCCTGGCCACGGCATCCGTCTCTATAGAAACAAGTCAACTGCACAGGACATATTATAGTGACAAGTTTGTGCGCGGGCACAAGTGTACTCCTTGTTCCCTCATTCTCCTATTGAGATGGGATGGCATCCGACTTGACCGGAAAGAAATCAGACGCAGTATCTCCGGCTCAACGTGTGCCGAGGCTTGGGGGTGTAGCACCTCTAACTTCTCGACATCGAACTGTTGTTAGAAATTGAAAAATCCCAACAACACTTTTGTCTATTTTAATATTATCAACCTTAATTCACTGCATTTGAAGAGGGAGGACCAAAGTCTTTAACCAATGCATTCTCCCCGTGATGACCTAAGGGGCCGAAACATGGCCCCTTAATTTCGGACTGGTCCGCAAGGTTGCGGTAGCTCAACGGGCTATTGAACATGCTATGTTGGTTGTTTCTCTGTACGACGGAATTCGTAACGAAGACATAAGGCAGAGTACTAAAGTATCCGATATCACGCGACGAATAAGCTCGCTGTGTGGTAATTGGCTGGTCACTCACTCAGAAGAACCGATGGCGGATGGGTCTGTAAGGTTCTGGATTGGAGGCCGCGTTTAGGAAAACGAAGTGTTGGTCGACAGTTCACGAGGTAGGAAGACGATCTCCATGCACTAGCGGGTCCGGGATGGATGCGAGTAGCGGGCGTAGCGGGAGATCGGTCGTCTTGGCGTTCATTGAGCGAGGCCTTTGTCCAGTAGTGGACCGATAGGGGCTGATAATGATGATGATGATGTTTGTAGGTATGAAACTTATAACAAGTGTTAGAATCTCAAATTTTGATTAAGGATTATTTTTAGGCCCCAAGACCCAAGACGCGCTTAAAAGTATCTCCATAACCACGCGGACGAAGTCAAGAACTGCTGTTCAGCTAGCTATTTCAGTAGTCGAGTAGCACCAAATCGGTCGTTTAGCGTTCATTGAAGGAGGCCTATGTCTAGCAGTGGAGCGATAAGGGCTGATAATGATGATGGTGAGTTCTCTGGAGCCGGAAGATCTCCACTGCTGGAAATAGCCTCTCCACAGAGCGCCACAAGTTGCGATCAAGCATATACCATACAAGCAGCTTGCTTACATTCAGTGGCTCCCAGCGTCTTCGACCAGATCATCAGTCCACCAGATAAAAGGCTGTCCAAAACTTTACTAACATTGCTATTTAAGGAGTCATTTATTTTTTTATAAGGGGCAAACGAGAAATCGGAACCTTTTTACGACTACCGATGACAATGAACATCCGCATAATTACTATGCCGATGCGTTGCCCCCCTTTCCGCCTCGCCTCAACGGGTCACCGGCTACTCGTAAACCGCACTAAACGAGACCGTGCCGGCCCAATTCCGCTGCAATACAGCATGGCACTACCTCTTACTAAAAATTGATGGAGTTGGTGACTGAATCGGGAATCGTACCCGGTGCGTATCGACTGGATTCACTAAATGTAGTCAGCCAATAAAATATATTATCTACGTAACATAAAAGTTGTCTAGATAATATCTTTTGTTAGCTTCTTTTATAGCATTCTATATAGAGCCGAATCCTAACATCACGATTCGCTGAACCTTAAGGGAAATCAAGAAAGCCACACGCCGATCTATTAGACACCGCGCTGATCTGAACCCCTTATTGCACCCCCTTATATAGTATTACTGTGTTTCGTGGTACGACTCAATTTAAGTTTCCAATGTAGTGGAGTATTATCCTAGATTCGTTATTAAATTTATTATTTAACCGTCTGGAATTTCAACGAAACACGGTAAAATATTTAATTTTTCGAAGAGGTAATGTCACGTCGCATTATAGCCAAGCCACACTCCTCCGAATCGGCTAGACCGATTGTTATGAAATTTTATTTATATTTTCGGGAGGTACGAGTGAGAATATATTCAGAAGTATATTTGCTATGTTTATTCTGATGTCTTGACGGAATCTAAATGTATATAGGCAAAACGGCGGCTCTAGCTAGTTCTCAATAAAATGTATTTGCTATCTTCCACATCTGTGGCTGTTTATATTTTTCTCAATCGATAGGCACCAACAACTAAGGCCACACAAAGTGGAAAAGCAATGACAATTCCGCATTTGATGAGGGTCGGAACTGAATCGTAGTTAGTTATGGGCGAGCCATTTGAAATCGGGATTTCCAATCTCAGTAGAAATGTTTGAGGGAATTAACAATCTATTTACGCGGGAAATTACTTGACATATTTTTTATTGCATGGACGTAAACGGACAAGTATTTCACGAGGGATCCACACAACCTTAAAGGTATACAAATACCTTTTTTATATTTACCATATTAAACAATTACAAACAGTAGTTATTAGTAAATAACATTATAAACCAATGAGGTTCATGTTTATGTTATCATACTAAGTTCATAAGAGTATTCGTAAATGAAACAGAGAAATATAACTTATCAATTCGATAACAATATGCTAAGGCGGTGTACGCAGCGCCATATAACAATTAAGGGAATCCGTATTTAGTTATGTTGCAAAAATAAATTACGAAGTTAAAGTTTAGTTCAGCAATTCCGTTATTTAATTTATTTAAAAAATATGTAACTTAATTTTTCTGTTTTATGTTAGTCGGCGTTAAAATATCGCGTTGACATCCTCAACAGGATGCATTCAAAAAAACTTTGTAAGTATCTTTTTTTGGATATACACGATGCCAGTCTAAAGATTCCATGTTAGTTTGTATTTATTTGTATTTAGATTTTAAGTCGAATTTGTAAAGAAAATTACATATGAAAGAAGTGCAATATTTGAATATATTTTATAGCAAAGTCTACCTTAAGGTCTTTTATACGCTGAATATGTATTTTAGTATTTTCATAAATAAATGTGTATAATATGTAAATATTCTTAAATATTAATGAATAACGAGTATAAAAATCGTTTAAAACTGAACCAAACACACGAGTGAAATAAGGAAAGAACAGAATAGAACAATAAAAGATTCAAAAATTTCACGTCAACAAACTGGAGTACAGAAAGAAAAAACAACCTCAGTGAAACAAATGCGAAACGGACGCGGTGTCACGACAAAACAAAAACCACGCCAATGATACATCACGATGACGTTAAAATCAAAGGCTTGATTAAAATCACCAACAAAGAAAAAAGGGGCGCGGAAACAAAGTGAAAAGATTTTTTCATTATGGCGCATGTCGCTCGGTTAACAGGTTGAAAAAAAAAAAAGAACAAAACGTCGTGAACAATTGAAGATATTTCATTCACATCATCAGCTTACTCGTAATGCTGTTCAGGCAGATAGCTCTGTCTATGGAACTACCTATCCACATATATATCACTCATCACCAGGCACGAGGTTCGCCTACAGCAATCTCTGATTAATTTGTAAAATCTAATCTCTCACTCTGATTAATTTTTTTGGCTTAAAAAGGTTTTACTCTTTCATTACCTCAAAAAAAAGTGTAGGATAATTGACCTACAAACAGTTGAGTCACGTAATGGTAAGTGATCACCAATGCCTAGACATCTCAAGAAGGCTTGCAGATGTGTTGTCGGCTATTAAAAGATATACAGGCACTTTTCTTGCAGGGATGACCCTACACACGTAGAGGCTAGATAACGAACAGGAGCTTAGGCCTAGTGGAGCACTCCAGAAAATATAGCAAATCCTTAAATAAAAACAGCACTTGAAAGAAGATATTCCTGCAAAAGGTCATGGGAACATCACTAACTGTACGAAACGCAATGTTATGCTGTTGAGTTTCGTTTGTGACAAGAACAAAAAAAACTCATCTTCACGCCAACTCCCTACTGGGGTAGCCAGAAAGTACTGACTACATACCTGCCTTGCCTCCTCCACATTCATTAATCACTAATCCATACAGACACGTTTGTTGCGAAGACTCTTGACACGACCTGCGGACAGTACCCGATCAATCTGATCATGGTATGTCAGTCTTGGTGTTTTTCTTTTCTTTTTTAAAATATTTATTTAAAGGCTTATTATACATCATAAGATTAAGTCTTGGTGTTTTTTTAAAAAAATAATACAAGTACAAGGAGGGAAACAAATAATCAATGCCATCTGATAATTATTAACCCCCATAAACACACACCTCTTTTGTCTTCAAAGTGCCACCGGCTACTCACAAACCACTCAAAACGCACAAGCATATCTGTCACTATTTTGCAGTACCATGTGAGCCAGAGGCAAGGAATACCATCCGTCTTGACGGCCCAGTCATACTGCAATGCAGCATGACACTAACCTCTTACTACTTCATTGTGAGTAATAGTCAAAATAATATGATTGTATTGTTACTTACAACGGCAAGTATCATGGAATATATGTATTGTGTTGTAAAATTAACAAAGAGAATCACAAATATACTTTTTCAACTAATAGAAATCACTGAATCAATTCATAATCATTGACTGTTTGACTAAATTTACATTACGTGTCATATGAAAAACCACCTACCATTTATGTGTTACATGAGTGACCATGGTTGCTGTAAAGCTTCTGAAAGTCGGGCTGGATAAATAATTAAATAAACCGCGATAAAATCCGTAAAAGTAGTTTCATTGTAAGATCAAAGTATATGATAGAAGTACATATCCAAGCCCCAATTTGTTTGTATTTCTTAGTCTAGGAACGTACTTTCACCTCAGTGGTAATTCTTTTAATCCCACTATTTTGGACGAATTTGATATAGCATCTTGACGGTTTGGGTGTTGGTTTGCCTCAAGAGTCGTGTATACTTTGAAGGTGCTCAAAGCGGGTCAAAGGAAAACTAGGACATCGCTTTATTCAGGTTGACAGCCAATTCGGGCTGCGATCTTTATACATATAACGTGCTACAGAGTATAAAAGTTACATAATTTGTCAAATGTTAAGTAGGAACCTCCATTAGCAACATTAAAAATGTCTTAATAATTCCTTTGTGAGAACGCAGTTTGTGAAGTTATTGTGATAAATGAAAACCATTTTTTCTTTGTTTCGGCTTCTTACATTTCATTCTCAGAAAAATCATAATTTCTGTTGTTGATAATGTGTCTAATAACTAATCTAGATTCTACACGAAATAATCTTCAAGATCACCTCGATAATTATTATGCTGATGTGTTTCTTCTACCCTCCAGAAGATCACCGGAAACTTACTAATCACAACGGAACGCACGAGCAAAGCTGTCACTATACCGCCGTACAATGTGAACGAGAGGTACCTCCCCGGCCGTGCTGGCCTAATTTGATTGGAATATAGCAATGACACTATCTCTTACTTAATCCAGATAAAGAAACGAATAAACCTTCAAGAGACCAATGCTGCTTAAGTTTTAAATATTGATGCCCTAAATTTACGCGAATGTTACTCGTTACAATAAAACTACTTTTATGGATTATATAGCAGTTTATTAATTATTTAACTAGCCCGACGTTTCAGAAGCTGATGTTCTGATGTCATAAATTATTAGAAGTGCCCGAAAGATTTTAATTGTACTCAACATAACACATCAAGGCACCAAAATATAATAAGTACCGTTTGCCTTAATCGGAACAACTAAATAATTGTAATGTTTCGGGTACTTTTAATAATTTATGACATCAGGACATCAGTCATCTTAGTCCACTCGTGACCACGGTGGCTGTAAAGCTTCTGAAACGTCGGGCTAGTTAAAATAAACCGTGATAAAATCCGTAAAAGTAGTTTTATTGTAATAAGTTTAAAATTCTCGAAATCGTAATATTTTGACAAATATTGTGCGACAAGACTTCGCCGCGTACTTTACATGTTCATAATACATTGTAAGGTCTATTATTTATGCAAGCAGTGTACGAAGCGGATTGATTAAACGGGACTCCGCTAAAACTGGAGCGCGTTAATTATTTTCCACATTTCAATACCAGTGCAATGTAAATTGCAATTTCGCTCATGTTAGGTTTACATACTGTATTGGTGATATTAAAACGATGTTAAATGTTTTAAGTTTGCTTTTCATAATAGATCTGCCACGAAATTTCACTAGCTTCAAATGTCTTTCAAAAACTTCGATCAACCCATACTACTAGATACACAATCCACATAGAAAACGTCCTATAACATAAACGTGTTAACAATTTAAGTTATTCACAAACAAATGTTTTATTTTCGACTTTATTCAAGCTAATAAATGTTTAACTAAATTCTTACAACAAAACCTTCTTCTGTAATTAATTCTATAGTTCTATAATTAAATATCCGTAAAAAGCTCGACGGCTTAGAAACTCTACCGCAACCAAGATAACGGGTGGACTGAGATGACAGTTGTCCCGATGCCACATGTTAATAAAACCCAAACCCTAGGAATTGTAATTATTTACTTGCTCCGATTAACGCAAACAGAACTTATTATTTTCTGGTGCCTTGGTGTTACGTTTAGTTTGATTGCAGAACACGAAAGAGAATGAATTTTACGAAACTCCACTCTTTAGAGGTGGTTTTTGGGGTGAATTGCATGTATGAAACCAACTTGTATTCCATATACGGAGTACTATTGGAGTAAGACTCAGTTCTTTGCTCTCTCGCTCACTCACATCATACTGCCTGAAGTCTGCATATCAATCGTGCCGATATTTATGGGCGTCTGTATTAAATAGGTAGGAAGAAATAGAAAAAATTAGTTTAGTATACAAGAAAACATAATATTGTTTCACGTCTTAATTTTTTTGACATTCACATCTATTCTAGTAAAAATATTCACGTAATAAGCATTAATTATATTTATTTCTCTAAAACAGCGTGAATATTTAATGAAAAGTCGGAACGAACAAATCATTCTAAAAGGGACATTGCAAAAAAGTGTAATTACCTCCTTGAAGTCCATTACAGGGAATGACTTTGGATAAATGGAATGCACATTTTATTGAAGTACCTAGGGAAGTGAAGTAGGTAGCAAACTGGTGAATGCGCAACGAGGGCGTTACGTTAACAAGGCTATGTTAAAACAATGCACCCCATTTTTTTTCTCCTCATCTCGTACCCAATTACAATAAACTAAAGATATTATACTTCAGTCAAATGACAGCGTACACGTATTCTTTACATAGACTACTATCGTCATTGTAAGCTACAATATTATTGAAGTCAATAATATACAATTATATGTCTCAAGTACCATTCCCCTGTGATTGCTTAAGAGGATTTACTACTACATTAATAACTATTCAGCAAATCATATTGCGCTATCTTATACACGGCATTATTAAAATCGGAAACAGTATTTTTAGGTTACACTTTATGTATATTTTCCATTGCTTTGTGACTCTAGATGCAGTCCAATTATACCGTACTCTGATTTTAAAATTCCTCTAGCATTTTCAAATTAGTTTCGTGAAAATTTTCCCATACGAAGTTGACGGCCAATTCGGAAACATTGACTGTAGAATGGCGTTTTAGACAGTTTTACAGTGCAGTTGTTTGGTAGTTTTGTCTGGAAGGATACATTCCCTGGCCTCTAAAATGAGAACGTTTTACTGCACGTGTCTTCACATTGAAAAATTGCATGCAAATACAGTTTTTGATCAATTTCTCGTCCTAATATATAAATGCAAAAGTATGTATATTTGTTATTCTATTAAAATTATTAAAGGGATTTGGTTAAATGTGGCACATATATATTTTAATCTGAAATAATATAATTTTCTTTATTCACCATAAATTGGTCCTATGTAAAAAAAAAAAACAAAAAATGAACTGTTCATTAATTCCTTGGTGGACGTCCTTAAGACCTGAAACTAAGCAGAATGCGGCATAAATATTAACGGCGACTACTACGCACATCGTCGCTTCGCCGATTCTCATCGGCATCATTGTGTTGGCCGAATCTTTGGGGAGCTTGTAGGAAACCTTGCACATCCTAAATGGATTCTTTTGGCCTCAGGATGAAGTTGGACAAGACAAAGGTCACGTTTAACAAACACTTTCTCCCTAGGCCGGTCAAATTCGATGGTGCTATTCTAGAAGCCTTAGACGGATACGTTTACGTCGAGCAACTATTGCAATTAGGTCTACATAACTTTAAGTAGGAAGCCGATAGAAGGATTCCATTGGGTTGGACAGCATTCCGGAAGTTTCGTCACATTCTCATGTCACATATACCGCAGAGTTTGTATACAAAAGTCGTCAACAAATGCGCTCCCCCCGTGATGACCCACGGGGTCGAAACATGGCATCTTAATTTAGGACGGATCCGCAAGTTTGTGGTAGCTCTGAAATGGTCATTTCTTTAATAATATTCTCTGTGTCTATTTTCATCGTAAGCTTTCTGCTCGGAGACAGAATACAACAGTTAAACGAAATAAATGAATAAATGATGAAATAAATAATTACATAAAATAGTCTGAGAAATTAGATGTGCACTAGGTAGATGAATATTCCCCACTATGGTCCAAGCCTTGTCGAGACTGGGGTGAAATCATTTGACAATCTTATATTATAAAAAAAAAAAGAATCGTAAAGAGAAAATGTTATTCACTTTTACTTGGATAAACTGGGAAAGTAGTAATGAATAAAAATGCAGCGCAGTCATGTTCCCGGGTTGAATTAAACAATGTCATATAAGACAAAGCACGTGAAGTGGGAGACCACAAGTACCTTCACTGTGAACAAGTCTGTGCTTTATAGTGTGGTGCAAGTTACAAGCGAAAAGATCTCATCAAAACGAATAATATAAAACTGAAGAGTTTGTTTGAACGCGCTATCCTCATAAAATACTGCCCGTAATAGAAAAAATATTTTTGTTTTCAATAGTCCTTTTACTAAGTTAAAAAAGAGCGGGCGCGTAAAGCTTTCGGTCCTGCGCCTCTCTTTGATCGTGTCGAATTTTTTGCCGTAACATCGGAGATGGAGAATTAGGGAACGGGGAGTGCACTTTCGCACTATAACATATCCTGCGCAGTTGACAAGTCTCTATAGCGATGGCCACCGTGTCCATACTTCGGTTAACATCATCATTTTTACTTCTTTCTGTACTTTGTATTTTTCTATTACGAGATATTTCTTTTTTAAGTAAAATGTAATTACACTTGCGTTACATAATAACGCCTCATTAGGTATCTATATGTCAATTAAAAATGCCACTTAGACAAAATGTTATGGTTTATAGCTTTTTTCGAAACATTTTACAGTTACCAAAGTGTAAAATAAAACAAATATAGCGTTGGGCTCCCTCCCGCTAGATGAAGTGATGGCATACGTAAAATGGTTGACATCGACTGAGGCGGAAAGCTGATCCTTGCTTAGAGGTGTGCTATTGTGACCCTTATCCAGCAATAAACGACAATAGACTAATAATCATGGTGCAAAATTAAGTACATATACAGTAACTGAATTATTCAGTTTCAGGTATCTGA
>JAFELO010000809.1:327386-358752 GCA_017140195.1 Eumaeus atala
GGGGGGGGGAGGAATCCCTAGTTGTAAATAAAACATAATTAAGCCGTAGGTACTTGTAAATTCTCAGTGATATAAATATGTATCTTTTAAGCACAAAGTGTATACTGAAAATACTTCTCAGTTTTCTCTGGTAATGTTGTTTAGCAAAATCTACAAGTGTTGACGTTTCTCTATTTGATCTGTGAACGCATTGCCCGGTGCAGTAAAGAGGAGGCTTGTTACGCGCTCTCCTCCAAATAATTCTTCAAATAAAAAAAGTCATTTTATAAAATTATCTACAATTTTAGAATGATTTGATACAACCCAAACACCAACAGCCGGTGATGATGAAGGTTGGTTTTCATCACAAAACCATAATTTATTGAAATCTTAAATCAACGGGACAGTTATTAAATAAATTATTGTTTTCATCAATTTGTTTGCGATTGCAAGCGGTTTATTTGTAATTGGCGGATCATACCGCAAACTGTCAAATTAAATAACAATGAAGGATTAAGCATTGTAAATAATTTAACTATCATACAAAACAAGTATTTGTATTTGTTATATTAAATGAAATTTGTACACAAATTCATTTCAAAAAGAAAAGCAATGAAAAGAAGGACACAAAGGACGACAGCATGATATGCTTTGTGATATCATGTGTCTATAAATTTACATATGACAAGAAAATTACGGAGCTCCAATAGGGGATGAAGACGGCGTTTGTTTTATACATTTATATTAAAGTAGTAAAAAAAGGAAATTAATTTACTTCATTAAGACGCTTACCCTCGTAGGTCCTGAGCAACATGTGCTTAGAACCCGAAACTTAATCTTTTGAAATATATCTTATAAAGCCGTGAAATAAATGTGAAATTACGTAAAATCTATTTTGATCATATTTTTTTATAATAAATATATGGGGGAAACAAACTTTTATCCTGTCCCAATGATAAGTGCATCCAGGCGGATTTCACTAATGCGTTATCGACCCCGAAGATTAGTACTGAATTTAGAAGTTTCGTCCTTGTGCAGCGAGAGAAAATACAGAGTTGGTCCCTGTATACCTGTATTGTTTGAGCTTTCGGCTCTCGTAGGTGAAAAATGGAATGTGCAGTGCAGGAGGGAAATACTACATCTCTAAAAACACATACACACACGAAATGTAATACTTTTCTCCCTTGTGGCATATTTCTACACCATTTTTTATACCATTTAAATATAGGAGAATAAACTAACACTTCATGTATTTTATTGAGTACCGACACCCATAGATATTTGCATAATTTTTGCTGTCGGTCTTTCTTCTCCAATGGGCTATCCAAACACTCACAAATAGTATGAAAGGTACAAGGATATAAGGCGGCCAAGTGAGTGAGATATTCCTCCCCGGTCACGCGGGATTAATTTGCCTGCAATGTTTTTTCACAAAATCTACTTGACAGTTTTTCAGGCGGCTTTGAACCTAGGATAAAGCGATTTTTGAGGAAGACGTTAATATAAACATAGGTCTCTGTTATTCACAGATAAAGCCGAGGTGGAGAGCTAGTATTAATATAATAGTATTACGGCATACTTTGTGTGTTATCAATACGCCAATCAATTGGAAACGTAACATATACTTCATTATGTGTATTATGTAAATAGTGGTATCAAAAAATCTTAGGCTTAGAAGAAATGGTTAGAAGTTACCAACACGCAGTAATAAGGACCTCTACATTATAAATACAAATATACGAAACGTTACAATTGAATCCGGAAATATTCCTGAATAATATATTAGGTACAGAATATTAAATGAAAGGTATTTATGTCGCAAAGTAATCGGCTTAAAATGGACACAGCTAATTTGATATTCCACCAAATAAAATGTTGATACAATTCTAAAGTGATTTTGTAACTGCTAAAGAAATTATCGTATGAAAATTTTTTGTTTCTTGGTAAGAAAATAGGTGTTGTTAACAACTTACTATCCGGTTTTCTTTATAGTATATGTACGTACTAAAATATGAGTGTTTAGAAAACTACCAACGCCCATTTGTCGTGTAGGCGGATTGCCCTGCTTTCGTACTTCCCTCCAATTGGCCACCGGCAACTCACAATTCGCGCGAAAAGCGATATCATAGCTGTCACTTTACGATGGTATCATGTGATTGAAGGCACCTTTTTTTGTTAACGCAGTTACGCATGAGACCTAGGGGTTTGGGTGGCACATTTAGGCCGTATGTTGGACTCGTAATTTGGGTTCCCTATCGACTAAACCCCTCGTCGCCTTCCATTTGGGAGACGACTATTGCGCAGAAGGAAGACTTCACCTCGAGTGAAAGGCACCTGGGCCTTGCTGACCCAGTTCGCCTGTTATGCGGCATGTTTTAAGAGTTGTCGTGGCGGAGCTCAGTGGTCCATGGTGTACCATGACCGAACGACGACTTGGGCAACAATTATACACATATGGTAAGTGACGTGTAACAAAATATTGAACACGGGGCTCTGTGGTCTAAGTAGTATTATTAGGGTCTCGCTGCGCTGGCTGGATCTCGCGTCGTCATTGTTAACAAACCCGATACTATGATTGCGTATACTACGCCAGCATCATGTTGGCCCCTAAATACTGATTGTGTCTTTTGTTTTGTAACTTTAAATAAAACAAATAAAAAAAATAAAAATAAAAACTGTAGGAAGGGGGCTATTCTTCGCTCCCTCATATTTTTTTTTATAGAATGGGGGCAAAAGGGCAATCTGATCCTTTTAACGGCTACGGAAGCTCATGAATATCCACATAATTACTCCTCCTTTTCTGCCCCAATGGGCCACTGGCTACTCATAAACCGCACGCAACACGAGGATAAACACGAAGCGTACACATAAGAAAAGGGGACTCAAAATCAGGAGGAGGAGGCGCTTCTGCACACGGGGCAAGATACAAGTACAGGAACCTCCTTGCAATGCACTGTCCTGATGTTGGTTTGGCTTTCATGTGATGCGAGACATTCCTCTATGGAGATGGCCTCGGTTCTCTTAAGGGTCTGGCTGCGCCCCGACTGTCCCGTTGAGTTGCCCAGTTGTTCCCGGGCGTTTCGCCATAGTCGGCACTAATGGTTCGTGGGTTTAGGAAGCACTTGGTATTAAGTTTTGCTATGAGACCTAAACATCAGCAATCCTCGAGTTTGTGACTTATCTACATGTCTTTTTTGTAAGAGGTAGTTCCATGCTGTAATTGCAAGCGTATTGGGCTGGCACGACAGGGGGATGTGGCATGTGACTTGCACGTTTGTGAGTAGCCGGTAACCCAAAGGAGGGGAGGAGGAAAGGAGGGCAATGCATGACAATAATGCATATGATTATGGGTGTTGAAAACATCAAAAATCTCCAAGTATTCGTTTGCCAGTTGGCGTTAGTGAAAAAACCATGTTTTCAAAATAAAAGCCCACATAATACTGTTTAAACTAGTTTCATACACAAACATCAATCTCTATTCACTTAAATTACTAAATTTAAAATACACTTTAATCACAGTAAAATATTTTCCACGCTTATCTCGCGTTCACACGGTACAGTCGGACGCGGTGGAATTTGAAACGGGGTGGATTCGAACACATTTTAAAATGAACCAGGATTACTCTCGCACCATACCGTGAATACTTTTGCACTTATGCTTTTTACCTGCTGTGAATTAAAGCAAACATCGTCTCACCTAAAGTTTTTTAAAAACAATGTATTAAAGGATTATGTAAAAGATGCTTCGCCGATTCTATTTCAGCCTTTGTAATTCATTTTGTTCGTATTTGATTGTTTATTTCGAAATTTTAAAATTGTCGTCAGTTATTTGGTGTTGAATTGTGTTTTTGATATGATTTTATGTGAGAATTAGTGATATGATGGATGCAATGAAGCTGAAGTAGGCCTGCACGACCGCGTCTGTATCCCTCCCTGATGATATACCTACCTAACCTCCCTAACATACCACCGTAAAGTGACAGCTACACTGCCGGGTTTCGTGCGCTTTGTGTGTAGCCGGTCGCTCATTGAAGGGGTGCAGTGGAGAGATAGAGGGCAGCACATTCGCTGAACAATTACGCGGATTACTGAGCTTTAAGTAAAAAAAAAAGTTTAAAGGATTATATAAAACGTTTTATTCTACTACACCTTTAATCACTAATTTTGTTTATCCTGTGATGATTTATTAAGTTGTTTTTTTTATAATGTATGTAAACAAACGAGCAATCGAAGCCTTGCAACGACTACTGACGCCCATGGACATCCGTATAATTATGCCGAAGCGTTGCTGTCCTTTTCACCTCCTCTCAATGGGCCAATTAACCGAGTTTCTGATTAAGAATTGTTTTGATTTGAAATAATTTTAAACGAAAATGCGAGCGCAAAAAGCTACTTTTGCGAAATTTAACTAGTGTGCGGTTAAGAAACAATTCCTAACCGGCAGTTTCAGAAGGATTTTTTTTTCGAGCGTATTTATGTATGTGTGAATATATGTATGTATCTTTCATGCTACAACTTGGACGGCTAAAGGGCTAAAAAAAAAAAAAAAGTATATTTTTGTGGTGTTATTAGACTTGTCTTGATAATGCGATTGGACGATTGACGAAATTGAATACATTGAAATATAATAATTGGTGAGATCATTTTTAATATAATATTCTTAACTTATTTATTTTATAGGCAGCCCCGGCGACGCAGCCGGACTAGTTGAATTAATACCTCTTCTAGTTAAAGAAAATATTATAATAATTACATAATCTGGTAGCATTAATTTAAATTCTGTTCAGCTCTACAACTGTGAATTAATTATTCATTGTACTCACAGACACAAACACGGATTCGGAGGTGGAATACGCTAAGGCGTGTGGATGCGCGCGAACTTGACATAAATTTGTGCTACCCCTATGCGTGTTATGAGATCCTAGTAACTTCTCGTTCCTATCTTGAATTATGTTCGTAGATAAGTTAGTAGTGTGTTTTTTGATAAATGTAATTTTATCAGATGTCTTTATAACGATAGAGCAATGTTATTTAGCTAAAAACCAGCAACGCGAATGCGAAACCTTTGGTGTTGAGGCTGTTTGTGGGCGTCGGTAATTACTTGCATTACAGATTGCGATCACTTGCGGTTACTCGTTTGCCTCCAATATTATGGAAATGAAAAAAAGTGTATGGTGGTAATGGCTTTTTTTAAATAAAATAGTTAATTTTTTAGACCACTTTGTTATATATAGCTGTGTGTACGCTACATTATCTTATTTTTTTAACTTTAATTTTTATTTTGAGTATCATTAACTCATAGTGGGTTAGTAACATCTTTACTTAAATCAATATTAGTGTATTTATCCTTTAAATATATAATGTACTCAACTAAAATGCCTGCGGCAATTTTGTAGCATTGACCAATGACAGCAGTCTACTCTATCTACAATCATGCCTAAGGTCGAGTTGGAGCTGTCCCGCACTCTGCACACTAGAGATGCGCATCTTATGGTAGTGTAGAAACAGTTTTCGTGAACGCGATGTGCTGCAAAATCGGGGCAGCCACAAAAACACACTGAAGACGCCTCAAATATATATTATAAAGCTATAATGGGTATAAAATGGAACTAAAGTACAACAGTAATGGTTAGATAACTTACTAGAAAGTAACAAAGTATATATTTAGTTTCTATTATGCAAGTGGCTAATGACCGTGACCTATGGCGCTCTATATATATTTAGTCACATACAAATATATGTCAGGTACGCAATTGAGGGCTGATGACAATAACTTGTGTGCGCATAGCCCTAATTGTAACACACGAGAGTTTCATTATTATAGAATTAGCATACAATAACTGCCCATTTTATTTACTCATAACCATTGATTTACAAAAATACGCGAAAAGCCAACGTCTCGAAACCATGCGTATAAAAAATGTGTACATTTTAAATGGTGCGCTTTGTAAAAACGTCTTAAAGTGTAGCGTAGAAAAAAATACTCATGTATTTGGTGTATTTAAAATAGAATCTGCTTTGTAAAAACTACTTGAAATCATACGATTAAAGTTGACTATTCTTTTGAATAGTAGAATAGTATGTTTATGTATAATCAATGTTGCCTTGGAATCACAGTTCAGTATGAAAGCGTGCATCTTGTCATTTTTTTTGTCTCTTTGTACTAGGGATGTTCCGCGCACGTTTCAGCTCTGTTCACAGGTATACTGTTGACTGAGGTTTCTAATTTTATATAATAAAATTAACCATGATTGTAAGGGAAATGACGAATTTGTCGAAATTTTGTGATGAAACGTTTTAGCAACGGTTTTGTTAAGGCGCTGCTCTATGGACCCCTTTTATAAGAAGAAAGCAAAGGAGCAGAAGGAAGAGACGCTTTTAGGCATGGGACAAGGGGCGATGATGCGAACCTCACCCCATTGCACCGTCTCAAAGTTGGTGGGTTGCCTGTGGTGTGGGACAATATCGAGTTTTTGGCGCTACTATCTGCCGCGAGCCCCACGCACCACTGGACACCACCCAGAGCCGATCATGGCCCGTAAATGCGTGCCCCACGTCAATAATAAGGTACCTCCCTTATAGCCCCTTTACACGTGGCTTTTTGTTATTATTTCAATTAGGAGCCGTGAATATTATAAGTTTTCCTCCTTCGCTCAATACTCCATAATTATAATAATTGTTCATTACAATTAAAAATCATTACAATGAAACTTGTGTTTCTAATTCGGGAGAAATACAAATTTACGATTAATATGAGACATTTATAATACGGAAATAAGAACCACCCTAGAAAGCCAGGGTTCCGTAGGTAAATGGAAAGATATTTTTTCGTCATGTCTCTCTGTCCATTCGTCTGTTTGTCCATCTATCCGTCCTTTATTGTTTCGTCATGTCTCTCTGTCCATTCGTCTCTTTGTCCATCTATCCGTCCATATGACACAAGTTTTACTTGGAGATTATGGGTACTGTGTGTTTGAAACTTAGAAGGTATGTATTTTGTGAACCGCCTCCTTCCTAGGCAACTCCGGCTCGCTCACACTCTTCACTAGCTAGTTCTTGGCTGGTTTTAATTTTAGTTAGCTCGTAAACCGCGGCCATGCTCTTTGATAGGATTTTAACATAAAATGTTCATATTCTTTTAATCAACATCATGAATTAATATATTTTCTTCTTTGCCATTCCATTTTTAAAGAATTACGCGACTGGAGTTCTCTCTCTTTGTGTATTTTTAATTTTTCTATAGTTATATAGAAAAAATAAAAATACACAAGTTCTTCAATGAGTGTTAACTCATTAGGAATATATTGAATCGATGAAATAGAGCATACACTACGCCACTCTCACATACACAACCTCTGCTTAAAGTACGCTTTCAAACAACATTATTGGTCAAAGTTTGAAAAAGCAAGATTGTCATGCAAGTTTTCCGTTAGCAAGGCCACTGGAAGAAATTCCATTATGGAATAAGTCGCTCCTATGTACTAACTTTCTTTCTTATCTGTAAATTTCGAATGTGTTTTGTTCTTGTTTACATACATTTTTAAATAAATTAATTAAATAAGATTTGTGATAACAATGTCAAACCGATGAGATATTGTGGCATTTGACATTTTTTTTGTACATAAAATTTTTACTTAAACACACTGTCAGAATACTCGAATGGATTTTTATAATTGTGATCAAATGTTATCTAAACACTAGAATTCTACCCCGGCTGCGCACGGACATTTAGCGCTATATGGAAACTAATAAGAAAATAAAAACATAAATATAAATTTTACTTTCGGTCTTATTGTACAACAATGACCACAAATTCAATTTATGACAAGACAACGTCTGTAGGGACAGCTAGCTGACAATAATTTCTCATCCTGTACAAATAAGTTTTCTATTTCATCATTTGCATTGATATTTTTTTCACTCCTTTGGTTACATTATCGAAGTTTTCATAATGATCACCACGTTTTAGTAAATGTTACATGGCTTATGTTCATCACTGAAATTGAAGGCTTATAATTGCAGACTCTGGTTTTCCGGTACTTGGTGAATGTTTGGTATTGGAATCATAGTGTCAGTGGTGTCAATCGTTAGGTCTTTTGGAGGCACATTATTCGGTGCTTAAATTTTTCTGATGCGGGATCGGGTTGCGGAGATATTTATATTTTTGTAGTTCGGCTTTCATATCGGAAAAATCAGTAAGTCGTCTATATACACTTGTCCTGGTTTTGACCGTTCGGTTCCGGGGCAGGGGTGTGTGGGGCGACTTACTTGTGTCGTGTTGCTTCTTTCTCCATTTCGTTCTGGTGTTCCGTGCAGTTTCGTGTATTTTCATCTGTGTCGGTCTTGTTGGGGGTCTATGTTTAAAATTCGCGAAGTTGGTGCAAGAAATTTCGGGAACTGGGATTTGTTTTATTTTTTGGTATTTTGGTCACACACACAGGCGGGGGGGGGATGGGATTAGGGGGGAGCGTCGGGTTCAACGAGGGAAAGGTCCGGGGGGAGCCCTGGGGTCCTGGAAGATTTTTCTTCTCTGGCCTCGCTGTCTGAGGTGGAGTTGGGGCGCAAGCGCCTTTTCGCCGAGGGTTTTTGAGACTTGTTTCGGAGGATGAGTTCGAGGCGGCCCTACGGAAGAGGGTGCTTTTAAAGGAGAAGGAGGGAGGTGCGGCAAATACAGCGACTCCTATTATACTGGAGGACGTCGAAAGGTGTGGGGCCGAGGAGGTTAAGGTAGCCGCGGAGGCGAATCTGGAGTCAATACTCGACCTCACAGGCAAGTCGGCTAACCTGAAAGGGCTAAAATTAAGAGGGCTGCAGGATCCATCAGGGAGATGATTGAGTACCTGGTGGTCCGCACGGAGGATGAGGAAGTGAGGCGGCTGAAGGCCGACGACTTGCGGTTACAGCGAGAGCTGGGTAACCTGCGCGAGAAGGTTCGCGCCTACAGGCAGGACTTTGAGGAGAGGGAGGGAGAGGGGTCGGAAGAGCAAGCCCCAAAAGAAGGGGCAAAATGGACGGATGTCGTCCGCCGGGAGGCGGCGAAGAAGCCGGCGGCGCTAGTGCTGAAGAACACTACACCGGCGGCTTCTGCGCCGCCGGCGAAGATCTTGCGAAGTGGAAGCTGTCGCTCCCCCGCTCCTCGGCCGTGATACTTAAATTACGGCCGGAGGCAGTGACCAAGGGGACGACGTATCGGCACTTTTGAAGGCGGAAGTGACGGTGGACTATAATGAGCTGGAAATCGGTCCGCTCCGGATTCGCCAATCGGCGACCGGGGCGCGACTAACAGAGCTGCCCGGCTCCACGAGTGGCGAGACGTACGGTAGAGAGATAACGGCTGCCTTGCGCCCGGTCCTCGAGCGGTGGATGCGCCGTAGGCGCAAACCCCTCACCTTTCGTCTGACTCAGGTTCACCGGGCATGGATGCTTCAGTGAGTATCTGTGTAGAACGGCCCGCAGGGAGCCCACGACTCGTTATCACGATTGTGACGCGGCGGTGGACTCGGCCCAGCACACCCTCGAGGTGTGCCCGAGATGGGCGGCGCTGCGTCACGATCTGACATCGGTTGTCGGAGGGGACTTGTCAAAGTCGAGCAAAATCGTCGCGATGCTCGGCAGCGACGAGTCCTATCAGGCGATGGCTTCCTTCTGTGAGACCATCATGTCCCAGAAGGAAGCCGACGAGCGGGAGAGAGAGGAGGCTGGCGACGCGTCCTCCCCCGCCGACGACGATTGGGGATACGAAAGAAAGGTATCTGCAGCGCCTTCAGTAGTGCCCCTGTGTTCCGTGTCGGGCCGGGATGGGAACCCGGTCCACTTCCAAAGACACGGCGTCGTGGGGACTGCCATAGAGTTGCCGGACAGTTCCCGAGGAGGTGAAGTCTGGCCTTTTCGCCGAGGCCAGCCTGACGCTGGAGGGGTCCTGTTGCCTGCAGATCCGGGACCCTCCACTAATAGCAGCTGAAGGCTCCCGTAGGGGTTCAGTTGGTATTGCTACCCAATGGCCGATTCCAACAAAGGTCTGGGGGTCTATCCGGGCTCCCAGGTATCATGCGTAAATGCATTCCCCTTCGTCACCGAAAAAAAAAAGACTTAGAATTGCAAAGGAAATTCAGTCGTTCCAGTAGTTTCAGAGCTTATTCAATAAAAAAAAACAATGAAATGTTTCCTCTTTATATTATTAGTATAGATGTAGACATGAAAAAAATGCTATTCTCGATCTAACCATGAACAATTAACTATTTAATAATCACAAGTAATTATAAGAATTGGGCGTGGTACTACAAAATTTTAAAGAGCTTCGATTTTGAGTGGAATGTTACCATCGACTGATTGATGACAGGCATTTGTCGTAATAAGGAATTTTATTTTTATTTTTCCTTGGCTCATGCATCGTAACGCATGGGCGCGATTTCGAATATCATTCCTTCTCGAATTATCCTACTAATGTTATAATTAGGAACTACCTCGTGGTCTAGTGTTAAGCATGTTACACAACAGTCCGTGAGGTCCTGCGTTTGAGTCCCGGGTCTGAAAAAATTGTTGTAGGGATTTCTCAATTTCTAACAACAGTCCGAAGGCAGGAAGTTTGTGGTATTATACTCAAGTGCCTCGGAGAGCACGTTAGCCAGTTGGTCCAGCACCTGATTTCTCTCCGGGCGTGTCGGATTTCCCTCCTATCGGAATAGAAGAGTGTGGGAAATGGATGCACTTGTGCCTGCGCACACACTTGTGCACTACAATGTGTCTCGTGCAGTTAGCTCGTCTATATAGAGATGGTCGCCGTTTCCAGGACGACATCATTATAAATGTATAAATGTGAAGTGTAAGTTTATTCCTTTTTACACATTCACGTTATAACTACTGAACAGGTTTTAATAAAACTTCGCCTCTCGAATGACATATAAGAAAGGCATTATTTTCATGAAGATGCGCTCCCTTCCTTCAATGAGCCACAGCGACGCCTTAACCGTGCAAAACGTGACAGCGGATTATTCATTTTACGGCAATGTCAAGTGAGCGAGAGGGCCTCCCAGGTGACCTGTGTCGCATATATTGTCAAGACATTTACATAGTATTGTGATGACAGCTGTGACAGCTGATGCCTGTGTTAGACACGCACAATATCCAGTACGTCCCGTAATCTTCACGCCATATCCCAAATGCGAGGTAGGCAGCGATAACGGAGTGTCATACATCACGATCCTTACTCTTCCCTTGGCTCGTCCACATTCATTACTCTCTTCATACAGACACGCCGGTTGCGAAGATTCCTAACACCACGTCCGGACAGTAAAAAATCATTTAGCCAAATAATATTTTGTTATATTATATTTGTAATATTATATAGATTAAAAATTAGTAACATGCATACGACGAGATGGGCTAGCGTCACCTGGGCCCTCCTGCTTATATGATATCGCCTTAAACGCCTGTCACGTTTCATGTGGTTTGTGAGTACGGTGGCGTATTGTGATGGAGGGCAACCTATCTGCACGGAAGTAAATAGGCGTCGGAAGTATTTTTTTATAGTTTAGGAGTACAAACGAGCAATCTGAGCAATTTTACGACTGCCGTCGACCATGAACATCAGCATAATTACTATGCCGATGCGTTTTTCTCCTTTTCACCTTCCACGAATGGTCCACCGGCTACTAAAGACTACAGGAAACGCGACACCGTAGGTGTAACTTTACGGCGGCATCGAGTGAGCGATAGGTACCTCCGTCGTGCCAGCCCGATTCCGCTGCAACACAGCATGTCATTACCTCTTACTACGAAAGGACTTCAATTGCTTATAAAAAGAAATAAGATCTTCTCACCAAATGCCCTAAGATAGCGAACTGTATAGGTTATAAATTAAGCACTACCCCGTCAATGTGTCCCGGCCCTAATTGAATTGTAAATGGAAATAATTTATTGAGTGCCGCGAGCCGACCACAATTTGCCGTCGAATTGAGTACGATTCAACTGAAGACTTAATATATCGACATAATTCATTTATTACTCCGGACAGCTAGTAACTTATTTACGGGACATGCTGTTTAAAGCATTTTACGGATTTAATGTATTCCTCAAATGTAACGGGTGTTCTACAAGGACTGTTAAATGATGTTTAACCGTGCAATTCATTTATGTATATCTCACAGTATGGTGACTCATATAACGGCGGAGAGACCAGTAGAATTAAAACCAAGTGAAATTTTTGCCAGCAGTTGGCGAGTTATCTCAAAAAACCGAAAAAGAACGACGATTTAATAAAAAGTGTGCCTATATAATTGGACAGGGGATATTACGTACATGACAAAGAAGACAATTTTTTTACAGAATAGGGGGCAAACGAGAAATCGAAGCCTTTTTCGATTACCGACACCCATGGACATCCACATAATTACTACATTCCCCTCCTTCCCCCATTCAATGGGCTACCGGATACTTACAAACCGCACGAAACGCGACACTGAAGATGTCACTTTGAGCGAGTGGTTTACCCGGTCGTGCCGGCCCAATTCTGCTGCATAGAGGATATTGTGTCATGCGCAATGCATGGCACTACCTCCACCTATGCATCATGGCGCTACCTCTTTTGAATGAAGATGACAGCTATTCTGTCCCGTTTTGTGTGGTTTGATAGATTCAATTGTGGTGGTGAAACTTGGAGACGACGTATTTTTGAAACGTGCCGTTTGCTCGTTATCCCGATATCATATAAAAATATGATCCTGAAACAAATAAATATTGTTTTGGAAATGTTCAAACAAATGAACGCGAATGCCTTTTTAGTAAAAAGAGCACTTTCTACAAATTCACACTATGAAAACTAAATAATCATAAGTCATAACTATTAGAATTCTAGTAGCGAATATAAATCGATATCAATGGAGAAACGATTTTTGCTTTGCATGTATAGAACATATCGATATAGATATTAATTTCGGCATACGCTTACGGTTATTTACTTTTTTAAAAAGTTTCACTATCCCATGTTTAACATGTAAAGGGAAAATTTCTTTAAAGGCATTTTTACTGCAGACTTAATATACATAATTCACTACAACTGAATATTTAATATTGTATCGCCATGATTAATTTATTACTTTGGACAGCGTGCAACTTGTTTGTGTGTGTGTTATTTAACGTGTTTTCTTCATTTGTAAGGAATGTTTCATTCATCATATTATAACATATAATAATGAATTATGTACTGTAGTGTTTGTGTTTAAGTAGTCAATCTATAGTTAGGTGAATAAGGTATGTTTAAACACAGACCTGGGTACGAGTCCTGGGTCAGACCAAAGTGTGATTGGGATTTTTCAATTTCTAATTACAGCCTGGATTCCGGGAAGTGGCGGTGTCTCAATCCCGTGCCTCGGTGAGAACGTTGAGCCGTCGATCCTGCGTCGGATCACGCCAGTCGTGCCGGAATACCGTGCCTTCGGAGTAGAAGGACACACTTGTACAATTTAATGTGCCCCGCGCAATTGGCTCGTCTCTATAAGGATGGCCGTCCTGGCCGGAATTCACCTAAGACGGCATTATCGCTGGATGTATATAGAAGGTGGCTCTGTTTCGCAGGGCAAAAGGCAAAGTAATCTATATGTGTAAAAGCAAAATACCACTCATTGATTAGTCATGAAGTCTGACAAATTATAACACCTACAAACTTGAAATTTGACAGGTTCATTTAAGGATAGACGTTATATACGTACAAATATAGACGTTCACTAAGAACGAAAAACCAACCCTAGGGCATACGTGGACGAACCTGTATAGTTATTTATCTATACAATCGTGTTAGTGCTATGACAAAATTGACTAGCTGCCTAACACCAATGGAAGTACCATTGGTGTTAGGCAGCCATGACGTAACTTCAGCGAGGATGAATTTCGAGAGTTTTGTGAATAACGCCCAAGCTGAGCTTGTATAAGCAAATCTCCATTTCACAATGTCGACGACTAAGGCATTCGAAATCACAATTCTACAATCAAACAGTCTGCGCATTTGCCTTAGTAAAAAGGAGCATGTTCTAATAATCACTTTTCTCGTTTTTTATAGTATAGGGGACAGACAAGCAATCAGAGCATTTCAATGACTACCGACGCCCATGAAAATCGGCATAGTTATGGCTTTGCGTTGTCCTCCTTTTCCCCTCCTTCCCAGTGGGCATTCACAACACATCGATGTCGGTATTCATCGCGAAATATGATCACAGATTATCGAGTATATAGTCGATAGCTGTAATCATATATCGCGATTAATATCTATATAGCCATAGATAAAGAAAGGCTACAGTATCTGCAAATAATTAATAATAAAATATACTAAACAAAGCTGATACGTATGTATGTTTAATCTGAAACAAAACACAAACCGTTTTCTGTCATCCACGTGATCCGCATTTGGCGTATTCTACTTATTTACGTATATCTAATTCCGCATTTGGCGTATTCTATTTATTTACGTATATCTAATTCTGCATTTGGCGTATTCTATTTATTTACGTATAATTAATTCTGCATTCGATGTAATTATGTAAGCTCGTTGGAATTGCAAAGTATAACTACTTTGCTAAATGCTAACTCATTTGCTCAGATAAAATCTAATCATAAATCTGATGACATTAGGCCCGAAATCGGCAAGAATATCTTTATATTATTACAAGGAAAATCTAACTTGTTCTTGTTTGATTTGTCTTCATAATGTGTATGTACATATATTATAATCATATATTTACAATATTGACAGATTAAGTGCTAAGTTAAACTTGACTGGCTGCTGAGTAGGATAGTAAGTGGTAGTGCCATTGCATTTGTAATCGGGTCGGCACGACCGGCGACGTGTCTCTCGCTCACACGAATGATGGCTAGCTTCATAAATATATATATATATATATATATATATATATATATATATACATGTATAAACAAATCCCTTTTATTTCATAGACGAGTTATGATTTTTTTAAATTTTTCACGTGATCTTTTACAACAATTATTTAGTCAATTGTCTGGCATTCCAGGTACGACCGCTTCTCGAAATCAATTAACGCTGCGCAAATGGTAATTAGTAATACTAGCCTGATCGTATGCTAACTCGAATGCATCGGGGTATCTTATCATTATATTCAATTTGGGCAGCTCGAGTTGGCCAGTGATTAACTGAGCTAATTTATGTGTTCGTATACTATGTTCATGCGGATGACCACAATTAGGTTTCGGAAATTGATAATTGATATTTATTATTGTCAATTGTAATTCAATTTTAGGAAGAGGTAGTGCCATGCTACATATGAGAAGGTGCCTTTGGACCCCTATTCTATAAAAAGTACTGTTAGTATTTGCGTAGTTGGTATGAAATCGGCCTAGCAAGGGAAGTATAACAATGATGTGTGTGGACTTAACACACCGTAACGTTCCATAAGGACTTGTGGTACATTTACTAGACAACGGAAATATATTTTTTTGTTTTACATTTTACCGCGTACAACTGTACTGTGGAGCCAGCTGCCTCCCTCGATATTTCCGATTCGATACGACTTAGAGGTGTTCAAGAAGAAACACACCTGTTCCTTAAAGGCCGGCAACTCGTCTGCAAGATGCCAAGTCTTGCAAATGTCTACGGGCAGAGGTAGTACACTGCCCAACTGTTCGTTTGCTATCTATCACATTTTTTAAAGAAATTGTACTTAAGGCTTCTATTCTAGTAATACATATAACATATATAAACATGCTTGACTGGGCGGGTTTCGAACCCGTGACCTTTTGCGCAACAGACGCGGTTATCCGAGCTACCACTGCGCCAGACGGTCGTCGACCACATACATGAAGTTATGTAAGGCCTTATACAAAATCATAATCAAAAATGGCATTCATTACTCCATTCTGATTCCTAATATATAAAAAATGCGTGTATTATAACCCAAGTTGTTTCTTTTGTATATCTAAATATATAAAGTTTAGGAAGATGTAGTGCCACGCTGCATAGGAGGAGGTAGTGTCATGCACGGTTCATGACACTACGTCTTCCTGTGCAACGGAATTGGTCCAGCACGACCGGGGAAGTACCCGTCGCTCACTTAATACCTGGCGTAAAGTGTTAATGTCGCTGTCGAGTTACGTGCGGCTTGTGAGTAGACGGTGTCCCATGGGGGGGGGGGGTTCGATATGTGCGCAACGCATATGCGTCACAATCGTGCGAATGTCCATGGGCGTCGGAAGTAGTCAAAACGCTCCGATTTCTCGTCTGCCTCCTATTCTATAAAAAGAAAACGATAACAGGACTATTAAATCGGGTCTCATAATCATTCACGCGTTATGTAAGAGGTGTCATGGTGCATTGCGGAGGAATTGGGCCGGCACGACCGGGGAGATCCCCCTCGCTCACATGATGCTTATATCAAGTGACAGTGTCGCCGTCGCGCTACGTACGGCTTGTGAGTAGCTGGTAGCTCATTAGAGGTCATTTCTCCCCACCAATGGGTCACCCAAGGAAGGAGGACAACTCATTTGCGTAACTATTATGCGGATGTTTGTGGGCGACATAAAAAATGTACGACTTTTCTTTTGTCCCCCTATAAAAAGCCAGAAAATAGTGTTTATTAGTAAACTACGTAGACGAGCAGTTGGGGCGAGCTTTGACGAATCAAGGGACCACCGGAAAATCACAAAAACAAAAGAACAGGATTGACGGTAAACAGTAGAGCCTAACACTATGGAACACTACTTTCAGCAGTGAACGGGTAAACGCTAAGAATTGCATTGAGTTGATTGAATGTATTTTCACCTCTTGATGGAAATACATGTTAACACTTGAATAAATAAATAAACTTTACGTACTATTTCCACAATTATTTAATTTCAGTTTACATTTACGACGGGTCTCGGACTTAACACCATCAGGTAAACAGTATATAAAGTTTATTTATTTATTCAAGTGTTACGATGGCATTTAATGTCGTTCAGTAGGCAGTTGTAGAAGTTCGCACTGCGCATGTTTTGGTCGTGTAGTTCGTATGAGGCAGACGAAAATCCAGTTGGTCGTTGGATTCACGTTCGTCGGGACGCGTTTCGTGCTTCGTCGTTTACTTCGGGTGGTTATTACGGGACCTGTGCTAAGTTCTGTGGACCGATGTGATATTTTTTCGGATATCTGAAGGTGAGTATTTGAATATTAAATTGTTATACAGGCGACCAATTTGAAGCTTGGTTAGAAATGTTTTTTTACTTAATTTAAATTAGAATTTAATGTGTTTTGTTCTCACATCAAAGTAAGGAAAGAAAAGTTATTGTTCGATTATATATATAGAAGTATTAGACAAAGCACCAAAAGGAAGTTTAGATTTACAAATTGAATTATTTTCTCCGTACAAAATATATATGGTAATAATAATAATAATATATGGGACTCAAAACTAGTACAAAGATGTCATAATGTTAAAACACAAATGAATAATTTAACGTTAAATCGTACAAATAATTTTAGTTAATTATTAAGGAATAAATTAATAATTATTTAATAATAATAATGGCTAATTTAAGAAAAAGTTATTTTTATAACAATGTACTTTTTAGAGTAGAGACGCTACTGTGCGCAGTACACCCGCAGTCGCGGGTTGTAATTCTGGTGGATATTATGCCTAATATTATTTTTGTATACTAAATAGTTTTCGATTTATAACAACTATGAAATAGTAATATTAAATAGTACCACACTGCCACGACCGAGGAGGTACATCTCGGTCACATGCTGCCCCTTCGCGAGAAGCAGAAAAGGAGGCCAACACTTTCACATAATTCAGAGGATGTTTATGGGCGTCGGTAGTTTTCCACAACTCTCGGACGGTGCCAACGATGTGAGATTTAAGTTCATAAACATATTAATGTAATACGTACTACGTATTAATTAATGGTCGTAATTTTATACTTAAGAAATACGTGTTAAGCCAACATATAAACTTCCTATTTGAGGTCGGCGAAACATGTGCTGTATGCGTTTGGACTTCATTTATTCTTGGGAATACATAAGATAATCGATTAACAATTGTAATTTTCAAAATGTAACTAGTATTCGTGAAAAACGGAGTTCAAACCGAACAAAACATATTTTTATTCAAAATTATTTATTCACGTGTTAAAAAAACTTCTGGCCGCAACGCAACAGAAGGTTGATTATTTATTTATAATTAAGATAAATTGTACCTTGCAACAATTATTTTTAAATTTACGTAATTCTACAAATGTTTAATTATTTTGATATTTGTCATGGGTGCTTGGGTTGAGGATATAAAACATAGGATACTAATGGAGTATTTTTAAGCATCGGTACACTTGATGGCGACTAGCGACGCCCACAAACACGTTTTTTTTATTGAATCGGGGAAACGCCTTTACGCGCCTTCACTGGCCCTGGGTGGGGTCCCGTGGTATGTGGGACTTGCGGCACATGATATTACCGAATACCCACAAAAACCACCGCGAGTGCCATCAGTGCCGCCCTTGGTGAGGTACCCCGGAACACGAAATCATCAGGGCACCTCGATGTCCAGTCAGCCCCCTAAGGGACCGTCTCCACCTCCACAGATGGTTGCCCCGCACTATAGGACAACCCCACTGAATTTGGGATAGTACATTGGGGTGAGGTTCCCATCCTCGCTCCCTGCCCCATGCACAAAGGCGCCTCCTCCTGTTACTCTTCGGTCCCCTCTTCTTATAAGAGTGCTACCCCCACCTGATCTTTAGCCCCGCCCACAAACACCTGCGTTAAAATAAGAAATAATGTCCTTATTTACGCTATGGCATTGTATGGGCCACTATTGTATGCGTTTCCTGAATAGGCGAATTCGGTACTCACTATATTTTCAATCCTATTGCTTTAGAAGATGGGTTATGTCTCACGAGCATATATATGTTCTCTGCTTTATATATAACTAATCAGATTGACGGATTTTAATATAGTCTCACTTTTTCAATTCACTGTTAAGTTTGTATATAGTTAGGCTTATGAGCTATGCTTTTTATAAAAGTAAGAAGTAGTCTACGCCTGTAGAGAGGAACTATTTAATGAACTATAAGTTATGAAGATTATGTATGTGATGTGTTTTTATATGTCTGCTTTTTTATATTTTTATTACCTACTGAAAGTCTAACTATAAGACTATCCCCCAATTTTATCCAATTTAATGTTACATTTAGGTACGATTTGAATAAAGCAACACTTGAATAAATAAATAAACTTTATATATTTTTACACAATCGTTTATTTTTCAATTTACATTTACAACCGGTTTCGACTATTATCATCAGGTAAATAAAGAACGGTCGTAAATGTAAATTGAAAAATAAATATTTGTGGAAAAATTGTATATAAAGTTTATTTATTTATTCAAGTATTAACATGAATTACCATCAAGAAGTCACATTAATCAACTATATGCAGTACATCCATCAACTATATGAATAGACTAAGTTTCCTTATCATAAATGGTAAGTACGAAAAGTAAATTGTTCCCTCTACACGTTACAAAACTCTGAATATCGTGTGAAGGTGCTAGTAAGAATAATGTACCTTTTTTATTTCGCGGGGAAATTAATTTTTGCCACTGGATACGGGTGAGATGCGATGGGTGTGTTTAACACGCCGATGAACCCAACACCTACAGAACCCCGTAGATGTTATCGACCGCCTATCGCCTATTCCAAAGTGCCCCAGATCAGGCACTGGGCACTTCGGCGATTGTTCAGTCCCTCATAAGCGAAGCCGATCCTACAACCAAGATCAAACCCCTCTGACGTTTGCGCCATCAGTAAGATATCTAGTTGTATAATTGAACTGTTATACAAATGTGTGACTATATTTTTTATAGTATAAGGGGGAGAACAAGCAGCTGGAGGCTAATGATGTCCGCTGACTATATACGTAACAAGCATAATCGAAATAGGACGTGTTGCCATTTTTCGCTCTTCTTGCAAGGGGAAGAGTACTAATTGTAGAGTTAAAAAAGTCCTGTACGGCTGACACCCCCCCCATTTGTTAAAGTTTCGATGACGAACCTATCAAAACTAAAACTTCCCAACCACAACGAGTTCTTATCCACTTACATTATATTACACTTTTACTTTTAATTACGAATTTACAACCACAACTCCATTGCTCAACTTATATGCAAATATATACCACTGTTACCTTGTGAAGATGCAATGTAATATAACAATGTTAACGGAATCGCTATAATGCCGCGAAGCGCATCTGCACCGTCTGCAACACGTCGCAACGGGTTGTAAACCGAACACGTGACTCGTTAATACGGTGGTATTGAATTTATCATCGTCGCCCCGCTAGCGGCAACGTATTTTTTCATCGTCAACTTGGTATCGGCTACGTACCTATTAGTCTTACCTTGCCTATGGCTACGTATTTATTATCGTCAACCAGCTCCTGGCTACAAATTTATCGTCATATACTTGGTATCAGCTATGTATTTATTATCGTCATCTAGCTTCCAGCTACATATTCATCATCGTCAACTTGGTATCAGCTACGTATCTATTAGTGTTTCCTTGCTTATGGCTACGTATTTAGTATTTTCATCCAGCTCGCGGCTACATATTTATCACCGTCAACTTGGTATCGGCTACGTATTTATTATCGTTACCTAGCCCGTGGCTACATATTTATCATCGCCAACTTGGTATCAGTTACGTATTTATTATTTTTACCTTTCTTATGGCAACGTATTTATCATTCTCACCCCGCTTACGGTTACAAAATTCGTAGTCCATCTTGTATTTCCATTATTAACCATGTTACCATTATTACGTATTTATCTTTGTCATTCCACTTGCGGTCATGTATTTTGGCATTAAATTGAAAATCTAGCGCAGATTTACACATAATATATAAAATTAAAAACATCTATCTTTTTAGCTTCTGCTCGTCAAGACTATTTTCAGTTGTTATTTCGATCAAAATTAATAAATTTAGATATTGGAAAATTGTAATTTATCTAATTTTATATGGACTGTTTTGTCTGAAATAAAGGTTTATCATTTATTATTATTATAATGTCGGGTACAAGATATACTATAGCATACTAGTGTTGTTTTTGTATGAATGTTGTTATTGGACCTTGGAAGTTGTCGTTGGACCTCCAAGGTCCGAGGTCATTGTCGTTGGACGTTGACTTTGGACACTATACTTGGAAATTGAACGTTGACGTTGGACGTGGCAGGTAAAAAAAAATAGTATTTCCGAAGATTACAAATTTTCAAAATTAGATTTTCTTTATTATATATAGGGACAAACGAGTAATCGATACCTTTCTGTCAATATTCGACACCCATATACATCTGCACTATTGTTATCATGAGGCCATCATCTCCGCTTCTCCTTCAATTAAAATTTACCTTTTATATATGAAGTACGCCGTACTGAAGTAAGATTTAATTTAAATCCTATACGAAAGATGAATATTGAAAGCGGCTGATAAGAAACGATTTAAGACGGGCACGGAAAAATTAAGGCAACAAAATTATAGGAAACAGCAACACGAGGCCTCGTAGCATCACATAAAAATCCCACGTCTCTTCAACTACAAAATTGATTTCGTTATAACAAATTTAAGTCAAAGCTTATCACCGAATTCTACAATTCCGACTTTTTACAGTTGCATTTTTTATCACTTCAGAAATTAATATCTTAAAAAGTGTTTATATAATCAAAAACCTACCCATACCACTTTGAAAGGCTTTAACATCTCCCCGCGCGTCCATGTTCTCTCGAAAAAAAAAAAATATTGCCTCAGTTCAAGTATACAGTAGCCATAACCTGCGAGTAAAACGTTTGTCACGTTCGGAAGGACCGATGGACAGACGGATAGATGGACGGATGGATGGATGGACGGACATGGCGAAATTGTGAGGGATTGACGGCTTGTACACGATAAAAAATTTAATCTATCATTGTGTTTGGTAAAATTCGTTAACCAGTTACGAAGGAATAGTTGAGCTTACTATAACTAAGCCTTAATTAAGCCTTAAGCGGGTACAAATAATTACTTGGATACTAAGTTGTTTCCTAAGTTACTTACATTAATTACTATCTTTGTAAGTGAGACAAGAAGTTTACCTACTAGAATAAAAAGTTTATTTTCTTTTGACTTATGAACTAATTCTAACTAAACTAATAATTCGAAGCTGAAGAGTTTGATGTTTGTTTGTTTGAACACGTTAATCTCAGGAAGTACTAGGCCGAATTGTAAAATTCTTCTTATTTTGAATAGTCCACTTCTGGGGGTGAAACCTCGGGGTGACGCTATTTGTGAAATATGTCAAGATTTAAGTATTAACAGTACACATAAATAAAACTGAAAAATGGAAATTCTCAATTATATCACTGAAAAATCTCGCTATAACGTTATATTTGTATTTTCAACGCTTACAAACCGTAAATTTCTTAAGTCCTCTCTTAATAATGCTTCTCTTGTGTCAGAACACACACTCAGAGGATCAGTTGGCAGATGGGCCACTAAGGTTCTGGAGTGGAGGCCGCGCTTGGGAAAAAGAAGTGTTGGTCGATGGCTCACCAGGTGGGATGACGATCTCCGCGAAGTGGCTGGTCCGGGGTGGATGCGAGTAGCAGAAGATCGGTCGTCTTGTATGTCCAGCAGTGGACAGATAGAGGCCGATAATTATGATAATAAATTATGTATCTGTAATACGACAACATACCATGACGAGAAGTCTCTAAACCTGAACATAGATGACGTGTATCAGGTAAAGATGATGATGTTGACGCAGAATTTCAGTGCTGAAGACTCGTAACCAATACACGTTAATCGCTTCCCAATCCTGCGCTATCCCATCCCAAACCAGCAGCAGCGGTCTGCTGCGACTAGTGCTGTTAATGATACTGATAAATGATTCTCGTAGTTTTACAAGTGTCATTGATGCATTTTAGCCGGAGTGTGCCGGGACGTCGAGGGCGGTGCCTCTTTATTACGTAATACCGACGTAAAATAAGAGCCACGCTGACGACATGCATATGGCTCTTTGTGATAACTTTATAGCCCAATGATAAGCGACACATCTTCTATTTGTGAACGATCTAACACTAGATATGCAGAAAAAATAACAAAAAAAACACCATCTAAACAAATAGACAATAGTGCGGTAGCGAAAACGGCAACCTTGCCCTCATTAGCTTACAAATGACTATCTTGCCATGGCGTTATGGGCATAAAGGAAACAAGATGGTAATATTGTATTGTACTCTATTTGTACTATGAAATTTCTGCTATTTTACAAAATACCGCAAAAAATGGGCAAATACAGGCAGGACCGTTACACCACAGAGGTGTCTATTTAACAGATTATATCGCATTTTTTTAAATTTTCTTGTGGAATGAGAAATTTTTCCTTTAATGTGGGAATGCGAATGGATGATTTACTGGTGAACCGCCTCCTTTGTGCCGGTAATCGCATTTATGAAAGATAGTTGTGAGAATATGACGTTACAAATCAATGCGAGGAGAACTGAAGTGTTCGGTGTTTCTGTCTCATTCCACAAAAAAGTTAAGATTTTATTGTGGAATGAGACAGAAAAAAATAATTTTCTTAAGAGAAACGCGATATGATCCGTTAAATAGTCACAACAATGAATGCGGTGTAGTTAAATTCGTCCTGATAACAAGTATGACAATAGCTAGATTAAAATTTTAACGACCGATTGGCCCTGTCGTCGTCGTTCGCGGGTTCGAATCCCTCCTAGATCATGGATGTTCATATAGGTATTATATATATTTCTATAATAAAAATCTTAAATATATAAAATTTCTTATATATATAAGAATATTAAATATATTTTCGGTGTCTAGTACCTGTAACACAAGTCCTTACGGTACTCAGCACAGGACTGGACTTAACATGGTTTAGTAAATCCAAAGATATTTTTATTATTATATTATAATTATATTATTATATTTGATTAGTATTGAAAGCACTTCGGCTTTTCTCTTTTAATTTAATGTGACGTTAACATTATTATTATTTAAAATGCAAATATGTAAAAATAAGTCATTTTTTAATACTAGAATAGCCGCATATACACTACATAGGCTTAACTTCAGCTATGTCATTGAAAATATGATATATTATACTTTTTTGACGTTTTATTAGAAGCGATCGATTTTCTTGTGTATTCATCTCTCAATCTACTATAAAGAAATATTTCTCCTATTTATGTTATAAATCCAAAAATTATTCGTGCGTATGCATTTTGTTATCCTTATTTACTTTACTTGCATTTAGTTTTTTTACCTTAGCAAAAACTACTGAAGTTTGGATTAATTTGACATGTAATTACAACCTGAAGTAACATAAAATCACTATGCTTACGAAGACAATGGATATTGTATCACATAGGATACATTTTACGCTTGAAGCGTGGAGAAGATGTAGTTGTACAAGATTTAATTCAATCCTCATGATTGTCCTGTAAAACCAAGGCGGCCACGATAAGTTATTTAAAATTGAAAAATACATACAAAATGTTGTGAAAATTAATTTACATACCAGAAAGTAAGAATCAAATTTATCGCTTCCGCTTCCACACTTTTGATTAAATTTGTTGTGAAGTCAAACCCAGATTAAGCTCCGTAGAGCTTTTCAAGGAGCAAAAGTTGTGGCGAGAATGATAGCTGGGCTAATCTTGATTAAACTGTGCGCCACGCGAAAGCTATCCTTTATAAAATGTGACTGTACACAAGACAAAAACGATATGAAACATCACTTTTTTAAGTACAGCTCTTTTATTGCTTTGTTTGGCGGCAATCTTTGTTTAAAACAGAATTGTATTGTTTCCTCTATATATTTGGATAGCAAAGCGTGCGTGCGGGTGGACGACAATATATCGCTTTATTGTCACTATTGGTGTTAAGCAGGGCTGTGTGGTGTCAGCTCGCGCGTTTATGTTATATCTGCATAAGTGTCTGCCGGGATTCGCTTCCTTTAATGTGGGAATGCGAATGGGTGATTTAGTTGTGAACTGCCTCCTTTGTGCAGATGATACAATACTTTTAGGCTCTACTTCATCTCATCTACAAACGGTGATCGCATTTATGAAAGATAGTTGTGAGAATATGACGTTACAAATCAATGCGAGGAAATCTTAAGTGTTACTATATGAAACAGAAGTAACCGGAGCGGACGTAGAAGTAGTGGTCGATAACGTAGTAATATAGCAAGTACAAGAGTTTGTATATCTTGGTTATGCTTTCAGCAGGGATGGAAGGCACACTGTAGATGTTGAAAGAAGAGTGTATACTTGGGTCACAGTAAATGGAGCGCTAGGGTACAGTTTTGAGCTAGGGTCTTGCCTTGCATAAGTTGGGTATGTCAGAAAGTGCATGAAGGTAGATTGAACGCTTTAGTATAAGGCCGTTAAGGTCGTCGGAAAAATATGTGGCGTAGTCCTCGTCGAACGCGATCGTAATAATAAAGTGAGAGAGAGGTTAGGCACGAAAGGGAGAGTCGGTGTAAAAATAAGACATGTCATGATCCGTTGGTGCGGATCTGTCGCAAGGGAAGACAGTTGAAAGGTTAATAAATCGTATGTGCGTATCAATGCGGTACCATATAGGCACTGAGGAAGACCAAGAGTACTATATCATGATGATACTGGCCTGGTATATGAAAAAAACAACAACATCTATCCAAGTGTTTTGCGGTTGGACAAAGAAAAGCTGATGATTATGAAACATAATATATCCATGTTACTGTATAAAATATAGCACAGGATTGGAAGGCGACTAAAATGTATTGGTTACGAGTCTTCGGCACTGAATCAGTATTAAACTTAACCCGCAGCTGACACGTAGAAGCCGCAAACAGCGTCGTAACAATTTCTACGTTAATATCATCATCTTTACCTGATCCACGTCAACTACGATCAGGTTTAGAGACTTCTCGTCCTGGTATGACGTCATATTATGGATACATAATTCATCATCATCATTATCAGCTCTTATCGTTCTCCTGCTGGATATAGGTCTCTCTCAATGAACGCCAAGACGACCGGTCTCCTGCTACTCGCATCCATCTCGGATCGGCTACTGCATGGAGATCGTCGAGACATATAATCTCAAAAATATAATACCATAACATTAAATTATGTAACTTAGTAAAAGGTGGTGCTATACTCCATTGTAGCGCAACTGGGGCGGGCATAAACGGGGAAGTGTCTCTCGCTCACACGATACCAGGCGTAAAGTGACAGCTATGCTGTCGCGGTTTATCTGGTTTGTGAGTAGCCGGTGGCCCATTGAAAAATGGGAGCAGTAAAGTAGGACGCATCGGCATAGTATTTATGCTAATATTCATGGCTCGTTTGTCTCCTATACTGTAAGAAAAAATGCAATAAGAACTATCGATGGAAGTAAAAAGAAAATATCTTAAAATTCTATACACGTGGCACCACGTAGCTCAAGTCAGCTACGAATAACATGCTTGCTGACACGAACTCATAATATTTACCCCCGTTTTTGTTAACACGGTAACTCTTTTATGAGCTTCCATCGGACCTGGGTTGGGTTGCTGTTAAGTTACGGCCCTCGTAGGGGCCGGCTACTGGCTAAAACCACCGCGGGGTTATCAACTCCCTTTGCTGAGATGACCCAGACCTGTCAGCGACAGGGCACTATGAAGACTTTCTGGTTTCTCATAAAATATCCAACTCCTTCTTAAAGAGGCTGCTCCAAGGACCAAGACCCAACTCCCGCTGACATTCACGTCATAAAATGGGGTCATGTTCCCACCCTGACATTTGATCTCAATTAAGGAGGGTACATGAGGTGTGTATAGCACCTTGTTGTCCTGACTCCCACTCGTCGTCATCTGAGCGAAGCAATATCCTCCTCTTCTCTGCTCAATTGCGCGGCCTTTTTCAGGGACATAACTATCCCACTGAAAGAAGCCATCGTTTTCCTTGACCTGTCGCTCCCGAGCATTGATCAGATCGCGCTTGAAAGTGAGAGATCTATAGTTTTTTCCTTTACTAAGCCCGCTAAAGAAGTTTTCGCTTCAAAGAATTTTATATTTTACGTAACCAGTGTCATTCGTTAACAAATAGCGTTTTACTTTCACTACATAAATCCGTCAAGTCGTTCAGGCTTTAGCAGAGAACATTGAAATCAGTATAAATACATAATACTCTACATGCATATTTTTAACTAATGAACTAATATGTTTATTTATATAGTAAGGATCGTTAACTAGGGACATAATGAATTCATTATCATATAAATTACATTAGGCAAAAAACACATAACGTAAAAGGTGCCTTAATTAATGATAATCTCGACATTATTAAAACAAATAACTAGGATTTACCTTTTCCTTATATAATAGGGGGGGCAAATGGGCAATCGGAGCCCTTTTACGACTTCCGACGCCCATGAACATCTACAAAATTACCGTGTCGATCCGTTGCCCTCCTTTCCCCTCTCCCAATGGGCCATCGGCTACTCATAAATCGCAAGAAAAGCGACACTAAATGCGCGACTTTACGGGGGTATTATGTGAGCAGAGGTACCTCCCTGGTCGTGCCGGTACAATTCCGTTGTAGGAGGATGTAGTGACCATGCATTATGCATAGCACTACCGCCTTCTATGCGGTACGGCACTACCTCTTGCTATATGTAGAAAGGGTTTCAACTAAGCATTTGCTACATAACATATAAAAGGATTCCAATTTTTGCAACCAGGCCTCCACAACTTTTCACAAGCGGAAACCTGCTTATGAAAATTAAAATTATAAAGATTCTTTACTTTACAATTTACCAAACGAACAAGCCATTAGTAGAATTTTCAAACACCGTTTTGTCTCGGTAGGACTTTACAAAAAAAATCCGATACATAAAAGTAAAAAGAAATCCTACCAGAGGCTGCTGCCTCTGCGTGGAAGTAACGGCGGGGGAAAGGCAGAGCTTCAGAGGTAAACGGCTTATTTTAAGAGCCCTGTTTAAGAGTGGAAAAGTTTTCAATATATTCTCTTCAAAGAGGTAATTTTCATGGAATTATTAAAACAATTTTACTCCGAGAAAAGGAAAACTTGCCACATTTTTTAAAAGTAAAATTTGTAAATTTGCTGGTAGTCGTGATTACCTTTTGACCGACTGTGTCTAGGAGGATTATGTTTTTCGTGTGTCGCCTGCCACCTTGGTAGCACGAGTGACAGTATAGTGATAATATATTAATAATTAAATACAGACAGTATAGTGATAATATATTTATAATATAATTAAACATATTATTTTGCAGAGTCAACCTAACGCGCTGATTCTAGAATGTTTTTCCAAAGTATATAATTTAAGGTTCACAAAATCTAACTATGCCTCTTGGTATATTTTTAATTTTTTTTCTTTACAAAGTAATCAAATATTACTCTGCATTCAATTTCTTGTTATAATAGCATAATGCTTGAATCCATTTAGGAAATATTTTGAAAGTTTTGAAATTATTTAGACGCTATATGAGACGGATGAGGTTTTTCATAGTGGGCCTGGCCCACCACTCATTCCCACCATTACTACTCCTGTGTCTCAAGGATCGACAGCGGCAGCCACTATGAGCCCATTAATATGGCCGCAGGGAGCCCGAGGAAAACCTGCACCCGCAGCGAATTTAATCAGAAGTAAGTAGGATGAGTAGGACGTAATTACAAAATGGACAATGCATAAAACGTTTTGCTTCTATGCCGAGTGTAAGTACCGTTTTCTACCATCACCGTAATGGGATAACATACTTTAATTTTAATAGTATTATCGAGCCAAGTACAACAAATGTAGCATTTTGACTTTCACAGTCGTACATGTATTAGTGTTTCACTGTTATTATTCAATAAATAAATATTTATGAACTATTCCCGTGATCCTTTGGTAGGCTAATAAAAACGTTTGCTACGTAAACGTCACATTTCTTTGATGATTGGTCGTAGCATCACCTCTCTTATGATTGTAGCTATCATATACAAAAATAATTTATCAGAGTCGACGAGCAGCTCCAGAGATCAGCGCACTCAAACAAACAAAAGGAGGGCAACGCATCGGCATAAATAATCTGATGTTCATGGGCGTCGGTAGTCGTTGAAAGACTCCGACTGCTCATTTGTCCCCCTATACTATAAAAAACGATCAGGCATACCTACTTTCACTAAGATAAAACCAGCCTTCGTTCCACTTATCAACGTCCAAAGAGAACATAGAAAAGGTATGAAAGAGAACAACGTATCTCCCTGACATATGATTGTGTAGATATTTATGGGTGCCATTAGTGGTCAATAAGTCTTTGGTTATTCTTTCTAACACATGGAAAAAACGTTACGTTCCCGTTGTGAAATTGATGATATTCATAACATCAAATGTCACAGCAGATGTTTTAACCAGTTACCCGCCTCGGATCGTCCGGAACTATGAAACTGCACTAACGCCGACGTTGCAGCCGTCAGTTCACGTCAATGTTATCGGGAAGGGATAATTAGGTACACAACTGCGCGCTTCATTCCGCTGTTATGCAGAAATGTCTGTTCAAATTCGAATATCTGAGCCTTCTTACGTTTATTGGAAGCCAGCAATCTACCCTGGCTTCAGTCTACGGGACTATGTGTGAAAATATGTATATAATAATTATTACGTGAAAAACTGGCACCACCAACGTGAGTTACAAATGTCTTTTTTTATGCCAAAGTTCAGCGCAGCGAAGTAATCAAAACATGGTATTTGAGTTCGTGTAACATACCTTATATAGAGTAACAATACAAAGATTGCAAATCAATTTAAGTGTTTGATAGGAAAATGGTTAATGATGTTAGGTAACAATAGATTATATTTAATGACAAAAATCAGTACCGAGTGTTAGCTGCGTTGCCGGACACAATTTCAGTCCTGTGATCGAACGTTAACTTCGAATTGGCCGTCAATGACCGTTGCAAAACGACGTCCCACGCTAATCAATTGGTATGTTTAGCAAAAAAAATAATACAATACTATAAAAAAATGAATAAGATATATATTTAATGTATAGCAGCAAGATCGAATGAAAAATGCATTTGTAAAGAAACTTCTTTTAATTCAGTATGATTTTGTACACAAGTTGATGTGTTTGGGCACATTAGGGTGATAACAGTAAAACTACTTTATGTAAAAGTAGTTTTATTGTAATGAATAACAATCTCGTAAACTTAAGACATCAATATGTGGATTTTGGGGGAGATATACTCACTCCCCTGGAGGAGAGCCCAGAAGGGCGTCCGCTGACGAAGTCGCAGAAGTATTCTAGTGCGGTTCCCGTAGCCCCGCCGACAGGCGGAGGAGATGAAACATCATTGGAGGTTTTAGTGAGTAGTCAGTGTAGCTGTGAGTCCCGCATAACCACTAGGCTTACCCGGGTCTTCAGCGGCACGCGTTAAAACATTTCCCCGGTGTACCCAATGTGAAAAAATAAAGAAAAGGTACACAAAGGTATAGGAAGGTGAACCGCGGTGGGAGGTAACAGGCACCTCGAAGGAAGCGGCTAACATGTATAAAGTAGCAGGTACGCAAGATACTTTCTACGGTAAAAGTAACTCTCAGCGCAGCTGTTTCGCGAGATTTCCCAGTCTAATGTACTCCAATAATTTATTTTATATAAGTAATTTTCTTGTCTAACATAGTACAATACTTTAATTTCTAATAATTTATGTCTAACATGATCCAATAATTTCTCCCTGACATGTAGTTTTCTTGTCTAATATGCTCCAATAATTTATTTTTGAGAAGTAGTTTTTAGATACTGAACTACTATGCCCTTTGGTCACCAAGTTACTTAATCTTAGACTAAGAAGTATACACAAATGTTGATGCCGAGGATGATATTCACGAACGGTTTCGTTTTAATCGCATAAATCGAATAGGTAAGACCGGGCCAATCAGTTAATGCATCGATTTATTTCAATCAATTAGGCAATTTCTATTATGTCTCGTAGTTTGCATAAGCTTGACAGTGTATTTTATTACCCCTTTGAATAGCGTTATCGTTAATTAATTAAAGTTACATCTATAATAATAATGTCATCCTAGTTGAATTTCAACCACGGCAGCCATCTCCACAGTGGCTAGGCACTTGCGCAGACTATGTTATAGTGCATAAGTGTGAGTGCAAGCGCACTCCCAGTTCCCTCGTTCTCCTATTCCGATGTACTAAACGACCGGAGGGAAGTCAGGCGCAAGACAGACGGGTTAACGGGCTCCCCGGTAGCACGACGGCGTAACACCGCCAATTTCCCGACTTAAGTGCGACGACAAAGGACTCGAAACCCGGACCTCACGATTGTTGTTGAACATGCTTAATGCTCGATTTGAAG
>JAFELO010000809.1:358772-394187 GCA_017140195.1 Eumaeus atala
ACGTTGTTGCCAAATCAATTTTAGACGACGGGGCAAGTATTTCTCATTCACATAACATCCACGATAATCATGAAGTGACGGCTAGCATAGGAAGCTTTTCGTGACTCTTTGCGCATGATACCTGGGGACCCGGGTAGGCCCCCAGACCTATGTTGGACTTGGCGATTGGGTAGCAATACCAACTAAACCCCTACGGAGCCTAAAATGTGAAACTATTAGATACTTTTTACAGAATAGGGGGAAAACGAGGAATCAAAGCCTTCTTACGATTACCGAAGCTCATGAACATCCACGTAATTACTATGCCGAAGCGTTCTTCCAGATTTTTTTTAATATCTTTGGGCCACCACTCGTCCTCACTTCTGCTGCTGCCATCGCCAGGATTGACAGCGGCAACCATGACTATGATGGTTAGATAAAATCATTGCAATGCAAGGGAAAGAAGAAGAGGAGCGAAATAGAAGAAAAAGGAACTAGAACTGTCTCAGGATACGCAACGAATTTACCCACACGAAGCACGTGGTGAAGGAACACTTGAGTTTTATCAACTTTTTTTGAATAATTTACTAAAAACACAACGTCTCGTCTGTAATAATACACAAAGGCCTGCTTGTAATACCACGTGGAGGTGTACTAAGCTAGATTACGAGACCAATCTGAATTCTGGATCCTAAGATAACATTAGATTCTACAGAATCGATGCTTCGCAACTTACCTTGGTCTTGAAACTTGAGTTACAAGTTACAATACCTTCGTGACATTGGTTAGTTTAATACCCGACAGTGGGTAATGTCCACATCAAGTAAGTCATAGTAGTAAATCATTGATGAACACTTTAATGTATATCAAGAGAGATCATCAACGATAAGCGTTGGATCGACTAGTGATTTCAAATAAAACGTCATTCGATAAAGAAAAATGTGGTATTTATTTACTGGAGAGGAAAAACATCTCTATTTTAAACTATTTAAGAAAAAAAAACTTAATACTTAACATTATCACGTGCACTGATTTTAACAGGAAGGAAAAGTAATCTTCTCTCTATTATATCTCCATTTCAAATTCCGTTAGCCTCGTTTCCGTTGCGTTGTGGTGCGTAAAGACCAAGTTATGATTGCGTAAAGACGTTTTACTTTTATAAGTTTTGTTATAAATTTTATTTAATTATATATTTTACGTGGGCGAACGAGAAATCGGATCCTTCTGACGACTACCAACGTCTACATTATTGCCATACAGATGCAGAGGAATATCCCCTCCAATGGACCACGGGCCACTCACAAACCGCACGGAATACGACAGACGGCTGTGACGTAACAATGCAGCGTAGCACTACCTCGAGGCATTTCCATTGTTACATTCCATTCGAATTGGTCCGGCACTACCAGGGACGTACTTCTGCCTCACGCGACAAACCTGAAGGCAAAAAAGTCTTCGTAGTCAGTCGAACTGTTGAGGCTGGACTAGCACCGCCAACCAGTATTAGGTCCCTCCAAAAAAAAAAAAAAAAGAAAAGGCCTCACGCGACGATACGTGCAGTATTTGAGTAGTGATCCATTGGGGCTAGATGAAACAAGCAAGGGCAATGCCTCTGTTTAATGCGAATTTTGTCAATGACCATGCGGATTTTCATGGGTATCACGACTGTTTGTCCCCTATGTTATCTTCTGTACGTAGGCTAGCTAAATACCATTCAGTGATTAATCATGAAACCTCAGAAACTATAACACCTACAAACTTGAAATTTGGCATGCAGATCCCTTTTAGGGTGCATCAGAAGGCAACCTCACCCTAGCGCACTGTCCCAAAGTTGGTAAAGTTGGTGGGGTTGTCATATAGTTTGGTTCAACCCCATCTGTGGAAGTGGCGTAGGTCCCGGCGGTTGATGATTTGTTGTTACGGGGCACCTCGCCGAAGTCGGCATTGATGGAACTCGCGGTGGTTTTTGTGGGTATTCGGCACAATAATGTGACGCGAGCCCCACACACCACTGGACTCCACCCAGGGCAAGTGAAGGCGCGTAAATGTGTAACGACTAATTTTATGAAAATCCAACCCTGGCGCGTTTTTGGGGCTGTTAGTAAACATATCTTTATTTCCATACGGTAACAGGTTGAAATGAGGTAACTAAGTTCATTAGTCCTTTTTGCGAATGAAAACGTTTCGTTTTTCAGTTCCTTTACGCAACCCGAAAATATTTGTGAAACAAATTATACCTTAATACATAACTTACTTTCGATTTGTTTGACAGTTCTCGATTCGGTCGGATTCTGTTAACAAAAGAGGAAAATAAATCTGGTCGTAATAATTAGTGAGTGTTCCGTACAAGTTGGGTTCCCCGGGGACGCATAGAGAATGTTCTGTAAGCAGCTTTAGTTTCAGTGTTCGTAGGTGCGTTATTAGAGTTCAGGTAATTACATCGCTAAGGATTCCAAGTCCCCCATATACCGTTACTTTTTACACAGTATAACTATGTGTGCCCCGCGATCTCACCCACGTAAATAAAACTAATATGAATAACGAATGTTCAGATTGATTGTCTTATCGTCATAGTCACCACCACCACCGTCATCATCATCATAATCATGACCTTAATCAGCTGGATGATGTCTGAGGAATGGGGGAGCAGATAGAGTACGATTGGGATACGGTCACGATCTACTTAACTAAGTCGGAAATCCACCGAGTGGGAGGTCGTCCAACACTCTGTTTTCCAGTGCTGATGGCACTGGGTCGCCAATCGTCTTCACGAGTGACAAATTGGCAATCGTCATCATTATCATCAGCCGGACGACGTCCACGGCTGGACATAGGCCTCCCTCATAGAGCGTCAAAGGTTACGATCACTATCCACTTGTGGCCAAATTTGTTATATATAGCTTATATATAACAAATCCGCTCTTGAATATAGTAATCTGTTAACATTTTATTTTGCAAAACGAGGGCAAACGAGCAATCGGGGCCCTTTTACGACTAACGACACCCATGAACATTAGCATACTTACTATGTCGATGCGTCGCCTTTCTCCCGCCCCCCAATGGGCCACCGGCTACTCACAAAACGCACGAAATGTGACACTGAAGATGTTACTTTACGGCGGTATTATATGTACCTACTATAATTTAATTATAATGATTTGATGATGTGACGTCACAGCACTGTTACGTGTTCTAATCAACCATCAAAACATCACAGCCGGCTTGGTTGGAAAATACCCTCTCCACAATTACAAGAGGGTCGGACGGTGGGATGTAGAAAGGGCCGATATTATACAAAAGTTACTTTTATCCGACTCCATCATCTAACCCTCGTCCGGTTACTTAATGAATACAACATTTTACAACAAATTAACCAAATATACCCAAACACTACCCGTTTATCTCTTACCGCTGAACCTTATAGGGTTATGGGTAGGCCTTAATGGTTTATCACAAATTTTATAACTAAGGGCCCTCCATGCGTGGACAGATAGAGGGCTATGTTGTTATAGTAAATAAATTTATTTCTCATATTTCGTAATCTAATTGGCGAGGTGAATTTCATCATGACATATTAAAATATCTCAGTCCAATTGTATACGTTTATCTTATAAAATCTTAATAATCTTAGATCGATGCATAGGTTTCATCTCTCGAAATACTGCGCAATGAAACTGGTTGCACCGAAAATGATGATTGTAAAGATTTCCTTCCCACATGATGGTAAATATGAAGGACAAGCTACGCTTTCACATAAAAACTACTGAACGGACCTAGATTAAGCTGGCATCGGTATAGATTACAGTCTTGATTAGCATAACAATATTTATTATCTCGAAGAATTAATATAGATTATACTCGGGTGAAGCCACAAGGCACATCCAGCAAGTACTGAAAAACCTGCCGCATTGTATCCGCATAACTGTCACGTAATGTATCACCCTCCTTTCCTCCCCGACAACGGATCACCTGCTACCCGCAAAAAGACGAAATGCGGCAGCCTAGTTGTCACTTCACGGCGGTGTCCTGTGAGCGAAACCTGGTCGTGGTAGCCCGGTACCTTTGTAATGCGTACACTATCATTTACTATGTTCGGCTATTTATAGTTGGCTTAACGTTTATATTACCCGTACAAAAAGCCAATACTGGCTTTTTGTATACACAAAGAAGTTGTAAAAACATGTCGGAAATATCATAGCGATCTCGTTAACATAATCGTCAACACAAAACAATACGTGACTTAAAAAAGATAAAATAAAACGGTATAATAAACTGTATAAATTCTATATTTATAAATTGTAAGAATTTATTTTGACGAACGTAGCAACAGATTTTTTTTTGTTATTTACTAACGAACCGCACTAGTTTCGCTCGATAATCTTATCAAATTACCTATACAATAAAACCTTCTATCCATTGAGGAAAACAGTAACAACAGGATTTTGGGAAAAACAGTCGCACGCTTTTTTATGCGGCAGGGGGGCAAGCGAGCAGGTGGGTAGTGACCGCCGCCCATGGACATATGCAAGATGAGGCGTCTTACAGGCGCCGTGCCGGCCCTTAAGTGATATTTATAGGTGTTATATTTTCTTGAAGACCCCTAAGTCGGCGTCGCTTTAATGGACTTTGTTCTAAAACATGCGTTTTCACATTCATTGTCATTTCAACATTGTCATTTCAACATTCAACATTCATTGTCATAAAAGCGACGCCGTCTTTGCTGTATACAGACTACAGCAAAGTCTCTTCCTATATTCCGTATTTCCCCTACGGCGGCCATCATTGTAGTGACTAGTCAAATGCGCAGGTCAGATCATACTCGTAGTACACAGGCTTGTGCACAGACACAAATGCACTCTGAATTCCCTCATTGTCGTATCTCAGGAAATCAAGCGCAGGACCGACGGCTTAACTCTCCTAGGTACGGGGGCATATATAAAACCGACAATTTCCTGACTTCGGACTCTCATTAGAGATTGAAAAACGGCAATAAGACTTCGATAAGACCCGTGACCCGGGATGTCACGTCTGTGGTAGAACATGCCTACCACTGCACAGACGAGATTATTGCATAGCAGTGGCTAAGCCATTTCATGAACCCATGACAGATTCATCAGCCGGGGTCCCTCTGTTTTTGAATAAAAAGCCACTTAACCTATAAATTTTATGCCCCACATGTTCGTTCAGTTTTTTGACTGGGGGCCTCTCAGGCCGAATCAGAACTTACCCGACTCACCACTATTATTACGCCACTATAGTATGGAACCAACTAGTAAACGGATTCATCTGGTGACTAAAGTTAATTCGGTCAATGACTAGACGCGCCGCCTTCTTATTATCACCCGGCTATTCACCAACTACACGTAACACGATAGAAATGCTAACACTTTTAAGGTGCTATCATGTGAGCAAGAGGCGCCTCCTTTTTTTGCTGACGCGGGGAAATGAATTTAAGTGCCTTCACTGGCCCTGGGTGGGGTCTAATAACCACCGCGAGTGCCATCAGTACCGCTTCTGATGAGGTGCCCCGAAAGAACAAACCATCAGTGCACCTCGACGGCTAGTCAACCCCCTAAATTAACCGAATCCACCTCCACAGGTGGGGTTGTCCCGCTCTATAGCACAACCACCTCTTCTTATGGGAGGGATACAAAGAACGATTCTCCTTTTGCTCTTTTGTCCCATTTTCTTATAAGAAGGATACAGAGAGCACCCGCCTCCACGGTTCAATTGGCTTTGCCAAAGGTGTGTGGCTTCATCCCAGACTACTGAGCCCCACCGCCATGAGAAGGCTTTAACCAAGGTGGAGCGCCTCCTAGATAGTGACGGCTATTCGGTTGTTATTCAGTAGTGACATTTTGTCGTATAACATAAATCAACCATTCCGGAGTTTTTGATTGGATTTCTATTCTCTTAAGCATTTTCAAGTCTCGCTCCAAAAATAATTTCCGTTGAAAAAATGCACAACCTATGTATAAAATTGATCAAAGACAAAAAGGAAACTATTTTAGTTACAGCCCGGAAAGCTATTAAATAAACTTTGTGTGGAAAATATAGCTGACTATTCACAACTTTAGGTTCATAATTAAGAAAAGTCAGCCTGGAAGTGGGCTGTTGTGTAAGTTATTTACGGTTTTTGAATATTTTATGTTCACGTTCGAAATTTATATATCGATAAACTTTTGGTGATATCTAGATTGTATTGTAATAATCATATACATTCATCTATGTACATAATATGTAAATGCATATATAATGTGGACACTTATTACGTGTATCATTCCTATAGGTTATCATGGAGAGTAGGCGAGAGAGTACTCTACACATGATGTGTGTGTGAGAGATAACCCATGTTATTATTGTTGTTGAACATTTCTTTTTTATGATTTGGAGGGACTAGCGAGCAAGCGGAGCCTTTCACGATTACCGAACATCAGCATAATTATCTCAGTGCGTTGCCCTCTTTTTCACCTCCCCCCCAGGGGCTACAGGCTACTCTCAAACCGCACTAAACGCGACACCGTAGGTGTCACTTTACGGCGGTATCAAGTGAGCGAGGGGTAACTTTCCTGGTCGTGCCGGCCGTTGCATAGGAGGATGTAATATCATGTACCATGCATGACACTACCTCCTCATATGCAGCATGGCACTATCTCTTATTGTAAAATAATTTAAACTTCAAGTTTGTTTGATGAATATGCTTCCACAAGGACCTACTCCAGATTTCGATAATGTGCAGTTTTATTTTAACTTTCGTTCCATATCCACAGTGTAAAAACGGGATCCTATTATTAAGAATCCCCTGCCCATCTGTCCGGCTGTCTATCTGTCTATCGCCAGGCTGTTTCTAACCACAGTCGAAACTTGCAAAAATAATGAATTTCTGTTACCGCTGTAACATCGATTACTAAAAATAGGCACGGAAACCTTGCTGTACAAGACTGACTGCCACTTAGCCGGTTCTTTTATTTTATTATCTTAATCAGCCCGAATAGATCCACTAGATATAAAACTCTTTTAGTGAACAGCCTATATATGATCGCTTCATACTATTCAATACTGACCATCAAATGTACAAATATTGTCTTCCCATTTTGAAAATGGTCGACCAAGGTTTCAACTTCAACAGTAAAATTTTATTGACTCATATTGTTCATTACAATTTGTAAAATAAAAAATACAGCTTGCATGCATGCATAAAGTTGAATAACACCTGGTTAATGGCCGATCGTCAGCAGGAACTGCAAACTTTACTTTTAGTTTATATACTTTTAGTTTATTTTAAAACAAGAGGTAAAATTTCAAAATTGTCGCAACATAAAATTGAATAAAACATGTTTGTAGCTAAAAGGATCAAGTATGTAAATGGATTATCTTGAGCAAAACAAAAATGAGTCAAGTATAATTTCTGCTTCGAATTTCCATTTGTATGGAGTGCGCTACATTTTTCCAGTCTGCTGGAATTTCTATTAAAAAACTTCTCCGACTTGAGTTTATTCTAAAGCTAGTTTTCAAGATCTTACTTAAATAAATTTTCTTGTGGAGAAACACTGAAGTACGTAAACATAAAGCTTCGTTTATTCTTGACGAAATTTTGCAGTGAAACAATTTGATGCACGTGGTTTGGAAAAAATATGAGATGAAAACTCATGTGAACCATGTTCGGTCTAATGAAACATAAGCGTTACATCTTTCATTTCAGAGTCATGTTCGTTTGAGTAAACTCATACATATTGGAGATTATTCTGTAATAAATACTCGCAGAAAAGTTATGCAAATGTATTGCTTTCCTTTCGAACTTCCAATGGGCCACTAGGAGGTGGTCATAGAAATTGTCGTGCCGGCCCAATTCCGCTACAATTAAAAATGGCAGTATTTATTACTGGTAGTGATAATATGACCGTGGGCTTACACTAAACTAAATCTTACCTTAAATTGAAAAGCAAAATATTCGACTGCTTAATGTAATATTTAAGTCTTAATCTCATCAGCATCACTCGCTTAATCAAGACTTTAACGACACCTCATACGGTGCAGACCATAGGAGTCTACTGACATACATACGCTCGATAAGCATTACCCTCCTTCTGACGCAGTCACAGAAAAAGTGTTCGTATCTTCTATATATTATCGGTATAAACGAGGTTCCGACTAGCCTTTTCACTACGACCGAGGCCCATGTACATCCGTATAACAGTTATGAAAAATTGCCTCCTTTCTTCCTCCCGTCCACTGGACCACCGTGTACCAACTCGCAAACAGCACGAAACACGGAAAAAATATCTCGCTTGACAAAAAAAGAATGTAACATATAAAACTGTAGCAAATCACCAATTATTTCTGAAACTGGCAGCGACAGGTGAAACGATGATCATGACGCCACAGCGCCATTTCAATTTCCATGATTGACAGAGCTGATATCCGCGCCGGGTTTCAGTTCCTACGAGCCACGAGCAAAATTCACTGTTTAGGGGCTCTCGTTTAGAAGTAAATTGGTTTCATGGATTTTTTAATCTTAATATTTTTTATAGGTATTTTGTCAATTCAGATATACCGATTCCGTCGTACATGCATTGTATAAAAAATCCTAATCATAATGTAAAAAACAATTTTGAAAAAAAAAATAGTCTCGCTGAGTTGGTTTCGCCGGTTGTTATGGTAAAAGTAACGACATTCAAAAAGATATTTTGAATCATTCCTGTTTAATCATTAATTAATCAAATCAAAAGTGTGTGTATGTGTTTATGTTCACGCGTTATAAGTTATACTTCTTTGGCGTAACAAGAGAAAAACTTTTTTTACTATAGCTAACGCAGGTTGTTGGTTATTCGTCACGGTGTGCGCGTGCATAAAAAAATTACTCATCATTTTTCCCCAACGTGCTAAAAGAAGTAAAACTTCAAAAACATGAACATAAAGTAAGAAGCAAGTCCAATATGCCTTGGTTGTTAACTTGAACCATAAAATAAGTAAGATCTTAATAGGTCATTAGGAAGGTAGCGTTTAGACGTATTGTTGTACCTAAACAGGTGTCAAGTTGAATTGTGAGTCCTAAAATTAATTTATAACAACATAAAATGTTTTATAACAACTTAGAAAATAATTTCTTCTTCTAGCTATGGATGATGTATCGAAGCTTAAGGTCTGACAAAGCTAGTTAATTTTTCCTTATTTAACATTTCCTTACTCCTTCATTATTTCCTACTAAAACAATAAAAAATGTTCATGTTTATGCACAATTGTTTTTAAGTTATGTCGGGGTATAAAGTGATTGCAAATGGTTCGTGTAATATTAAACACGACGCTGCACGCCCGTTCTGTTGCCTTCAACTTGGCTTGACACGCTACCGCATGTCTAAATTTGTATGCCAACCAGCCTTGTGTTCAGACCAAATCTCTACGCTCTGCAATGCAATGAATTTATCATACTAATATCATGACCATTAACAGTCTTTATCGGTCCACTCCTGTGCATAAAGTTAATTCAATGAAACCCAAGATGATTATATCCCGCTAGGTGTCTCGTCCATCACCTTCTCCGGCACTCGGTGGGGTCCAGTGGTGTGTGGGGCTTGCTGCACTTTATAGTACCGATTATCAACAAAAACCGCCGCGAGTGCCATCAGTGCAGTTGGTAAGGTACTACAAAATACCAGGGCACCTCATCGGCTAGTCAGTCCCCTAAGGCCGACGCCTTCTCCACAGAAGGGTTGCCCGCACCACACTGTAACCAAGGATACCCCACCAACTTTGGGATAGTGTAATGGGGCGAGGTGCGTAAAAGCGCCTCCTCTTTAGTCCGCTATTCTTATAAGAGGGGTACAAAAAAGGAGCCCCCTCGGTTCAGTTGGCTTCGCCCTAGGAGTCCAGATTCACCAAGGACTACGGTACCCCATCGTCACGACAAGGCTTGCACCATGGTAGGGTCGCGCCTCGCGTCCCTCCTGCACCAGAAACTGCTTATATGTTTATTTTGGTAAAGCTAAAATACTTTAAACAAGATGTTGAAACATAAATATTAAATACGTATTATAACGATTCAAAATTCAACGCGCTCCTTTCCCTATTGTATATATGGTACAGATTTATAACAATGTTCCCAACTATTTCGGAGCTTCAGTTTAGATACAAAGTTTATTTCGTTTTATATGAAATAGCTACAATAAAAGTACATGCCTATTAAATTATCCTGTTTAGTTAAGGGAAATAGCAATGTTTTTCCGGTAGCATTTTAGAATAGGTAGTCTATACAGACTAGCCTCTATTTTGTATAGATCCTTTATTTCGTCAATAGAAATAGCAACCGGACAAATTGCGTGAGCTCATCTATTTATTTATGGTATCAGTCCATCACCATTATTGGTCTTCTAGTTCTTCTGGGTCCAACAATGGTCAGATCCGTCATGACATTCCCAGTGTAATTCGGTTTCCTTCTCACGTATCCAAGCCATCGCTGTCTTGTAGCATATCGGTGACTAGAATTATCCCGCGGTTTCACTCGCTTAACTCCCGTTATTTTAGTTGTAGCGTCATGATAAATAACCTACAGCCTTCATTGATAAATGGATCGATCGATACAAAAATATTTCTTCAAGTCGTTTCTTGAGATTAGAGATTTCAAAAAATTCTTTATATTACTAGTACAGATTGAAAAAAATATTATAATACTTTGGTTTAACCGTGGACCTAAAATCTGGGGCCTCACAATTCTGGTTCAACCTGCTCAAGACCAGACTACGAGAAAGTGAGTATTATTACTGCACTACCGCCGATTAAAACGGCATGCATATGAGTATTCTCTATGGAGCTTTGCTCCGACGTTCCGTCAACTGAGGATTCACTATTGGTAGAGGATAGCAAAGCAGCTGCGTTTCTAATAAAAGGAATTTCTAGCATAAATTTATTGATGACATTATAATTTGTCGTATAATGTTTGATTGTACAACTACACATGAACTCCACTCATAGGGTATGACTAAATAATAAACTACGGATTAGCTTCAAACCAATCATAGTAGGCCCCTATAATTTAATATTGTCACAATACTAACGCCTTATACTAGTGACCGCGGCATAATTTAAGTATTTCATATATTAAAACATATAAAAAGCAAACCTTATCTCAAACCGACATAGCATAAGTCTAATATTTAATCTCATAATTTTCCCTTTCATTATCAAAACCTTCAATAATTCGGTGGCGTGCCGCTCTTGCGTGTAAGAATGTAACTAAATGTTACTTCCTTCCTACAAACAACGGTGTATACATTCTAACACATTACAATGCTTTTATATTAAAACATTAAACACATGCTTCGGTGGGCGAAGCTACCCCGATAGTTATCTGCTCGTATAATTGTATATCCAAACACGTAACATCTTAAAATCTATACTAATAATATAAAGCTGAAGTGTTCGTTTGTTTGTTTGTACGCGTTAATCTTAAGAATTACAAGCCCTCATCGAAAATTCTTCTTGCGTTGAATAGACCACTTATCGAGGAAAGCTATGGGCTTATAGGCTATTTATACCATGACGCTAGGATTTATAGGAACGGAGTTACGCAGGTGAAACCGCGGGTTGATGCTATTGTTTTAAAGACCGCGGGCACGGGAGCAACTCCCAGGATGTCGAGCACGAAGCAAACTCCGGGTAGGTTTATAACTATTTTGCTTGTGTGTGTGTGTGTGTGTGTGTGTGTGTGTGTGTGTGTGTGTGTGTGTGTGGTTTTTTTTAGACTCGTTTTGTTAGTTTATTACAAAGATTAATATTTCAATATTTTTTTATGCTAACCGTATGTTAATAAAATTAACAATACATTATATTGTATATTAAATATTATAATCAACATATTTTAAACGTTCCACCACTCGACAATCAGTTTTACGACAAAAATTGTAGTTTTACAATATAACTGTATACTGAGCTTCGTACGTGTGCAATTATGTTTAAAGCGGTATTAAAACAACTCTCGCTACAGTTGTTAGACGACAATTTCATAATTAAACACAAACAATTATTTTTAATGGCTGGTTGTATACCCGCAGTTGGTTAAGGAATAAATTTGCCTTGTTACCGCTGCAGATTAACCTACTAGATGTTCCTATCAACTTCAGTCATCGTAGACTACAGGCAAAACCACGTGTAAAATTATTATAACGTTATCCTGTATGTATAAGCTATATTTCTGCAAAGTTTCTTTAAAATCCATTTAGTAGTAACACACTTACAAACTTTTGCATTAATAATATTATATAATACTAAGTTATTTATATTAATATAATGTAATCTTTAACTATAGACTTCAAATATTTTTAACTCTAGTTTACACGTAGAGTCTCTCGAATTAGAATTTAAAAAAAATCAACATTAGCATGCGAGGCCACAAATAATTTTAACAGCAAATAATACTTACAAAATAAATTTAAAAAATAGTTTTAAAATTTATGTAAGGAAATTTCACTAGCGACATCTAGTTAAGACTTTAAACAATAAAAACAGAGTATATATAATTGTTGAAAAAAGTAATGTGGGCGGCTCGGCTGAAGATGCTAAATGTAAGAAGTGCTGCGATATACTCCATCGCGGTTGTCTATCTAATAAACGCCTACTCTAAGCTGGACCGGGAACTTTTACAACACGATATTCAAATAATAATAATAATATCAGTGGACTTATCACACCACGTTAGCCCAGCCCTGTGATAAGTACCGTAGGACTTGTGTTACAGGTACTAGACAACGGAAACATATTTAATATGATTTATAAATTTAAGAAATTTTATATGTTTAAGATTTTTATTATAGAGTATACATAAAATACATATATTAACATTCATGACCTAGGCGGGATTCGTAACTGCGACCTCTGGCGTAATACGCGGACTAACCGCCACGTTACTAACTGAGCCAGCCGGTCTGTAAATAATAGGCATAGCTGAACACCAATGTGAATATCTCATACACCTGGCCAGCCTCGTTAGTAATAAACTGGGTACAAGCATTGGAGAGCGGAACGTACGCAGTGTATAGCGTGCTGGCACCAGGCGGGCGGCGTCTTCTGTTCACTCATCGCAGTGTGCGGGACAAGTTTCTAAACTCCGCGCGAGTGCGATGTGATGCGGATACAGCCGGCTTTAACATGCTCACCCCTGCCGGTTTTATGTCAACGATACCTTACGCATTTCAACCGCTAGCCATGCTACACTGATCGCATTAAAACCAAGGAAGTGGGCTGTCAGTTATGTGTGGACGCGCGACGGGCGAATATTTGAGCGTCGTGATGACGTGCGAAATAATGTCATACACCGTGTTAGAACTGTTAATGACATTGTGGAGGTGTTCGCGTAATATTTTGATTGTATATTCATTTAACGATATACATTATAAGCGCATGTTCCACTGAAAAGTAATATAGTAAGAACTAACACTGTACCATTTATTCTGTACCTTTGTAATTGAATCCAAAATATAAAGCATGTTCAAAGTTTAAACCTTACACTAAATATAAAGCATGTTCAAAGTTTAAACCTTACACTAAATATAAAGCATGTTCAAAGTTTAAACCTTACACTAAATTTCGACAATCTCTTAGGTAATATATCAATTATTGATACGGTCTCCTTGTCGGATCCTTTCACCTGTTACTTAGACAACTCCGTTCCCCTGAATTTTAATCTCAATCATTCGCTTAAAGTTCTTAATCAGAGTATAAGAATTATATCAAAAGTACATTAGGTCTCTAAGCAGTGCTTGTAAGAACAAAAATTGACTGGGATATGATTATACTAAGAGAATGCTTGCTACCTAGTACACATAACATCCCTCCTCTTTCGCGTTATAATTCCTCTTGTACTACAAACAATAACACACAGATTGAAGGCCTTGTTGTATACGTGCATCAACATCTTAACATTTCGGTAGAGGAACCGCTAATTCCTAATACGAACTGTCGCCAGTAATTAGCGATCGATCATTCTACAGCACTGTTAGAAATATACCGACCGCCAAGTTCTAAAGATATCGCAAACTTCTTGGCTCGCTCGACACTATCCTATAAGCAATATCATACGCTTTAATAAAATTGTTTTAAGTGGGGACATAATCATCAGCATACATGATAATGGGCGCTTCTCAAACAAGTATGATTATGTCAACATGTTAGCATCATATGGTATATCGTCAGCTCAAATGATTCCCCCGCACCACACACACACACACAAACACAAACACACACACACACACACACACACACACACACACACACACACACACACACATATACACATACACATGCACGTCTTTATTATATAAGCCTTACTCCTATTTACTTTATTTACTACCTTAATTTATATTTGCCACAGTGACTGTGTAAAAGTGAAACTTTCTTGATGTGAATTATTAAATAATTCACTAACAATGAAAGAAGTAAATGTGGTGACCCAGTGACCTGAAATACAGGCCCCACAGTGTCTAGTTTAGGCACCAGCACACCACGATACATCAACACCTAGTAAAATTATTACTCTGAATGAAAAAAATATGTATTGTGGTGAGAAAGAAACTATAATTAAGATTATTATTGTTATTTTCGAACTCAACTTACTGCAAATTGATTCCGTACTGCGTCTAAACGTTTTCCACATCTGAATAGAAAAAAAAAGACAGGCCAAAAGCGAGATGGTCTTGACTATGGAGGATTCCGTAAGAACGTGTTCTATATTTCCAATTTTTTTACAATTTTCCCCACGGTAGGTCACATGTAGAGGGGAGTATTATCATTTTAGAAACGAATATCTCAAAAAGTTTTTAATCAAAAAAAAAAATCTTATATATTTTTCGTAACAACCTCATCTCAACCACGTTTATTCTGCTTTCAAGAACTTTATGACCCATCTAGCTCTCACTTCCATACAATAATGTTAGCATTAGAAAAATTGAGCAGGACAAGACGGGCACCATGTCTGAAAACTGTGCTTTTAAGCAATTTTCATGAAGCACCATTCACTCTGCACCCTGTATACACGCTTCTTTCGACATCTGCGGTGTACTATCCATCCCTGCTAAAAGTATAAATACAACAAATCGCTATGTTATAATTATTTTACGTAGCTGTTGTCGAAAAATTCGTGAAAATATACGATAAAAAAGTACAGGAAAGCTGACAAAACTCGTAAAAGAATTCATGTATATTGAACATTTTAAAAACATTGTTTCAACATTGTAATGCAACAATTGTTTGTGTTAAATAGACATTAAAACTCAAATCGAAAAAAAAAAAGGCACTGATACTAAAGCCGAGGGAATTAAGTGACGAAGTTGGGCTCTGTATATCATCTTCGTCCAAGTAACTGCAAGCAAGCTTTTGTTCTTTAATCTTAAGGGTAATTTGGAAAGGCTGACTCCGGGGCTAAGTTTGAACGGCCAATTACTTAGTTAATAGACCATATTTACATATAAATGCCCCCGAACGCTGTTTGTTTACGAGTTTCATTACGTTGCATGAACTTAATTAAAAGTTATGATAATCAGCGTTTCGCAGATGTGACGCTGTAGATATAAAATTATGTGACATTGAAAGATATTAATTTTAATTTAACTTCGACGATTTTGTAAACATTATCAAAGATAAGTTTATTATTGTTTAAAATATTCATGATTTCTGTGACATGTATTTAATTCATTTCTGTTATGTTTTACACATTTTTGCTACTTATTTTTGAACGAAGTTGAGTATATGATTATTGTGCAGAAGTAAGGCATGGGAAAAAAAAAAATACGAAACCAGAATTGAAGCCAGAAAAAGCTTTTTATGATCTATATTATTTTGATATATCCCAGCTTCACCCTCATAAATAGGCAAAAGCATACGCTGTATTATTCCTATGCATTCAGGCTCCAAACAATTTCCAAAATATATATATCTTAAATTGAAAAGATAACCCTACTGGCGTATTATGATAATCATGGTTACATTAATACGTGAGGCGAAAATTTGGTCTCTTTATTACGAAAATTGTGTGGATTTAAGAGAATGAAACTTGGCACACTTAAAGTTTATGTGTAAGAGAAATGCAGAACAGTGAGGTTTTTATATACGTATTATATAATTTTATTACTTTTTATTATTAAAAACAACAAAAATAACACATCTTCACGAAAGCTACCTGATGGGGTAGGCAGAGCGAACGGAATGTCATACACCACTATCCTTACGAATCTGCCTTGCCTCCTCCACATTCATCAACCTCTTCACATAGACACGGCAGTTGCGAAGACTCTTGACACCACCTTCAGACAGAACCAGATCGATCTGATCCATGGTGTGTCAGTTTTGGTCTTCCTCGATACCTACACCCTCTTTCACATTCGCATTGTATATCTACTTTGTTAACCTTGTACCAGCCATTCTTTCTACACGTCCGAACAAACGGAGCATGCCCTTTCTCAATTTCACACCGACATTTTCTCTCCGCTCTCTCTCACTACATTATTGCGAACACGGTCGGCGAGGGTTACGTCATTATTATTATTTATTTGATTTTATTATTTAAATTAAATGAAACGTTTCCCACCTTACGGAAACGACACAATGTTAAAACGTACAGACGTTTACAATTTATGATACAGTTAAACATAATTGTTATGACGGACAACATTTAGTGTTATTATGTCACTATAAAAAAGTTTTAGGGTCAAATTGTATCAGATGTCGAATGATTTTTACTATAATTGTGATGCAAATTCGATGTCTATGCTATCTACTAAATGTTAAATCACGATTTAACAGATAAGAGAAGTTTAACAGTCATAACTTATAATTGTGCAGTTACCTAAGTTAATTTTTTTAAACATGAGTTAATCGTAAAAAGAGAAAAGACAGTATATATAGTTTGTTTCAATATTTATACCCGACCGCATCATAAGGAATGTAAAGTATTTTAAGCATATATGAATGCAAATATGAAGATTTGGTAGAGCCATGTTGCATAGGAGGTGGTAGTGATATGAATGGTGTATGCATGCATGTAACAATTATGTTTTGACACTTTAATATTTTATAACAAAGTATATCTGTCATGTTTGACTGTAAGGCTTAATGTTCTCTGAGTTGAAGAATTGTCACTCTTTTCCTTTTGGCGACGTGGATGTCCTGATATATATATGATGACTGATGCTGTCTGCCATCACCAAATGATGATGAAATAGTTTTTTTATATTCCACCGGGAACCTACATATTTGTGTCACAATGCACGAATGAATATTTAATAAAAGTGGGTGAGTTCTTGATTTCTCGCCGACGCCATATTTCATGTCTTGTTTTAATGTTAAAATGTTTTAATTCTCTTATGTGTGCATTGTAATAGTTGTATTTATATGATCTGTATGGCTATTAATTTGATAGACCGTGTCAATAGTGTTTTAGTTTGAATAGTATACGCCACGTGTGAAAGCTGGACATTGAATTTTATTTAATTGTAACTGAGTATGTATATTGCCTGATTTAGTTGGCTCATAAAGTCAAGAGAAGGGGAATCTTATTGGTTGTGGGTTTCTTTTCAGAGCTCTACTCCAATTTGATGTCTTAAGTTTACGCGAATGTTAGACATTACAATAAAACTACTTTTACGGATTTTATCACGGTTTATTAAATTATTTATGTAGCCCGACGTTTCTGAAGCTTTACAGCAATCGTGGTCACGGGTGGGCTGAGATGACAGATGTCCTGATGTACCAAGTTTTTAAAAGTACCCGAAGAATTATAATTTTAGTTGTTCCGATTAAGGCAAACAGTACTTATTATATCTTGCTGTCTTGAGGTGTTATGTTTACTTTTTGATTTGATTCTGTTCACATCTGGATCCCAAGCAGAGGGAAGAACCCAGCCATCTTCTCTATTGAAATTTGGATGTTTTTTAATTTCAGTGGCCTCAGGGATCATCCTTGGAAGGAATCGGTGTGCTCTAGTGCGAATTTGCGGTTTATCACACCTAATGTAAAGGCAGGGGCCAAATTCAGCATGCCCACAGACAGCAGATTTTAGTAACACGTCGGTGTTTCATATCGGCTATGTGTCCTTTAACGCGAGTTTTATAGATCTTTTAGTTTGCCCTATATAGGAGAGTCCACAGCCACAATCAAGCTTGTACGCTCCTGCATCTTGCAGAGGGATATGGCATTTCACTGATGGTAAGAACTGACTAATCTTCTTTGGCGGCTTAAAATAAGTTTTTATTGAAGCTTGCTTGAGAATATAGCCAATTTTATCAGTCACCCATAAATAATTTGATAAACTACATAAATAATTTAATAAACCGCGATAAAATCCGTAAAAGTAGTTTTATTGTAAAGCTCTACTCCTTTTAACTTCCCTTTTTCTTTTTGTTTATTAAACACTATATTACTAAAATGGAATAAAATAAGGAATGAAGGATAATCCGTGAAAATTGGTGGTAATGGAACAATAATTATATATATATAAAGGACCATCCAAGTTGCAGCCGGGAGTCTCGGACAACTACCCAGATAAGAATGCATACCCCTCACTATTACTAACCAATGCCAAAAAGTGTATTAATTCCATTGAAGTTCTTGTAAAATTTTAAGTTTGTCCTGGATTGTGAATGCGGAAAGACCAATTTAAATAAATGTATACTGAAGTCTAACTGCACCCTTATAGCCCTTTACCCCCATTGGTAATTAATTCCCTTTAATTTAACACCAATTGTAACAACGGCATTGGGCCGGCACGAATCGCTCATTTGATACCGGCGTAAAGAGACAGCATCGCTGTCGCGTTTCCTGCGGTTTGTGAGTAGCCGGTGGCCCATTGGGGAGGGGATGATGAGAGGGCAACACATCTATGTAAGAATCATGCGAATGTCCATGGGCGTCAGTAGTCATCAAAAAGCTCGTTTGTCCCATCAAGCTATAAAAAACTTATTATACTTGTGTAATTTTTTTGAAAACAACACAAAGATTTGTAGGTTCCCTGCTGCATTTTCTTTTTCGGAGGGATATCCTACTGTTGGTGATGCTATCCATTTGCCATAACAGTTCATCTCACTTGCAAAGGCTTTTATGACTTCTAGTCTAGTGAGATGGAAGCAGGACTTCGCTTTCTCCCGCAGATGAGAAGAGGTGTACCGGATTGAACATTCCCTGTTACACCCTGAACAACGTAACACTTACGTTATGACACCTCTTCAGGTGTCATGGGATCCGTGTTGATAACGGGATTGGCCAACCTTCGTCGCGTGCAGACGTATTCCAGTACGCTCGTGACGACCACCTCTCTAGGCTACCCTACAAACAAGAATCATCGCGAAGTTATTTTTAACCAAGTGTGATTGCATTACTGGTGTTATAGGCACCACGAACAGCTTCCTGGCGGCCATCTATGCTAGCGCGGTCGCCGAGTGGTCACGCGGAGGTTGTCCACGCCCAGCAACTGCCGTTTTTGTGAAGAGTGTGAAGTCTCGCGTGGGCCGTCATGGATGGTGCACGCAAACCAAGTGCACCGAAGAAGCCGGTGACGCGCTCGAGGTCGACCTCGCGATCTCGCGCGTCGAAGACTCCAGGTGCACCGTCCAGAAGAACGCCGCCCAGCCAGAGTTCCGGGAAACCAGGGCCTAGCATGCCTCACGGAAGTGCGTTGCCGGCATCGGGGCGGATGGAACTGACACCTCTTACCGGATACAGCCCGGCGGTGCCCCCCGGAGAGTCCGGACAAGCTCCGTCCGGCATGGGACACGCCTCCGAGATGACGCCTGCAGAATACGCCTCTCCCCTGCAGGACGTGAAAGTGTTTCGCGCCAACCGCGAAACTATGAAGAAGAATCTCCCCCGCGAGAGATACAGGGGAATAGTGGACTTGATCCGCCAGGGAAGTTTCCCCCTATCGTCATCCTCTGCAGGTAGTACGGCCTCTTCATCCTCGCACGGTGACTCCACGTCGAGCAGCAGGGACCCGAGCCCGAACCAGCCGCGGCCGACGCCACCTACACCAGCGCTACCTGCACCCGCGATGCTTGTGCAGCGCAGCCCACCGCGAGATCCACGAATGAAGACCGCCGCGAAGCGCACGCGTCCTGAGCCGGAGCCCACCGTTCCACCGACCAGACCACCTACAAAGAGGTATGTAGACATGGCTGCAACCGCATCGACATCGACTTCTGCATCCACTTCCCAACAGGCGCCTGCGGCTCGTTCATTCGCGGTCGCAGTCGCGCAGACGCCTAAGGAGACAGACTCCATGCCCATACTGTCCTGATCCACATCACCGGCCGAGAGCGAGACGGGAGATATTGCTGTCGCAGCCGCCAAGCCACGCCCATCCGAGAAGACACCGCGCTACCTTCCATTGGTGGTTGAGCGCCTGCCGGATTGGATGCAACACTTCAAGGAGCTGCGCAAGCGCCTCGGCCGTGCACCAAACACTCGCCCAGCGGGGAACGGCGTTAGATTTATACCACGCGACGCCGACGAGTATCGCTTAATCCAGTGCTACCTGTGCGAGCTGGAGCGTACACAAGGCGTCGCGTGGTTTTCAAACTCACTGCCGACGGAGAAGGCCATTAAGGTGGCCATAAGAGGCCTCCTGGAGAACACAAGCCCAGAGGACATCACGGCGGAGCTGGAGCGGCTCGGCTTCGAGCCCCAGTTCGTCCGCTAGATCCGTGCCAGGAAGTGGAGACCGGGGTGCATCTTCATGGCCACCCTGAAGAGGACGAGGGACACCATCCCGGGTATATACGAAATCTCGGAGTTTCTTAATATACCCGGGGTGAACATTTCGGCATGGCGCGGCCACAAGGGGCCCGCGCAATGGCATAGGTGCCAACAATTCCGGCACTCAAGCACCCACTGCCACCGCCCGATAGTTTGCATGCGATGCGGCGGTGGGCACACCGGGACTGCCTACATCCGAGAACGGATGCAGCCATATGCGCCAATTGCACTGGCGCCCATCCAGCGAATAGCCGCTCATGCCCGGTGTACGTGCGTGAAGCGAAGAATCGCCGTGCGGAGGCTATCGTGCTCACGCGTGAACCCCGCCGGCCAACTGCGTTCGCGCCCTACGTGGAATTACCACCGCCTTCAGCGCAGTCGCTCATGGTAGCCGCGAACGCTCCCATCCCTCCAGGGCCGCAAAAAGCAAGTCAAAGCGACAGAAGAAGAAGAGAAAACGGAAACCGAAGATAGCGGCCCTCGGAACCGCCACGCAAATGGACTCCGACGACGAGATGGCAGCTGACACCTAGACTGTCGCTCCGGCTGCGCCCGCTGAGCAAGCGGCCCCGCCGCCAGCTCAGCCGGTTCGCCGCTCAACCCGCCGTGCACCACCGCCAACCGCGCCGACCGCGACTGGTGAACAGACGCGACCTATTCGCCAACCGGGCGATTCTTCCGCCTGCTCCCGCCGACGCGACCTACGTGCTTCACAGACTGGCCCGGGACTTTGGTCTCAGGCCAGTTCATTAATAATCGAAGTCCTCACCGCTATTAATAGCGGATCTCCACTCCTCACCGCCTTGAGACAAGTTCTCCCAGGCGTCCTCCTGTTGATTCAGGAAGTCTTGTCGATACCACACCTGTTCGGTGTATCTATATGATCTCCCTATTAGCGCCAATGCGAAGAGATATCGCCGGTATCACCACACTACTATAATAGTAATGTTCGTGAATACCGGCGATCTCGCCGTTCATTCACTTCCCAGACAGGCGTGTATGACTTTTCATACACGTCTTTTTTCTCTGTTTTCCCCTTATCCAACCGCTCAGCCGTGAAGCCACCTAACCCGAACGTGAGGAGATATCGACCTAGGTCGCAGGTCGCCATCTGCTGGGCCTTCACCGGGTCAACCGGTGATCTCACCCAGTAGGGGCAGACCGCCCAGGTCCGACCTCAGCAGGGCGGTGGCTTCCGACTGAGTGGGTTCTTCTACTGACATTGATCAAACCCAAGGCCCGTTCCGTATTAACGGAATGCGAATGAACCCGCTAGTAGGGAGCCAATTGCTCCGGCCTAGCTTACCCGGACTCCTTGCGGGGCCCGTGTGAATTCATTCATACCGTGTTGATAACGCGAGTGACGAGGATATTAAAATGGCCTTTCGGCTATTTTATTAAAAAGAAGTGTGTTATGTAATTTAAAAAATAACACGTTAGGTATAACATGCTTTTTTAAAGCTTAATAAAATAATTAAAAGGAGATTAGGGGTATGCAATGTCTGCAGTTGTGTAGGCTCGCGGCGGTACAGCACGAGCGTACCCGACTGCAAACGACGTGCCCTCGCTTACAGCTCTGCCCATGTTTTAATTAGCGCGTACACAATCTTCTTACTCCTTTAATCAACGCTAAGACCGAGCAAATAGTGAAAACATTTAAAAGCGTCCGCATTTCTTAAGGTGCGCGGGATATAGCTAATAATTAAAATAAATAAACTTTAGCTGTTAACGTAATGTAATAAGAACTGTCTCTGAAATGCTGATTGTGTTTTTCGTTCCGGTCAAAATAGGAAGAAGCAGCAGAAGTTATACTAACCCTGTTTCAGCTCTTGTGGTGAGACGTGAAACATGTTGGCCTAATGCTTGGGTGCGAGCCACCGTGTAATCCTCAAAAGCTGCAAGCGTTTGTGGGTTTTTTAGGAAAGAAATATTGCCATGGTACGCTCCAGCCGAAATTAGCCGGCATTACCGAGGACGTGTCTCTCGTTCATATGATACCGCTACAGCGTCGTACGCTGTCAGTGGCTCATTGGAGGGGGAGGTATGGAGGGTACACACAACGCAATGCTTACGCCTAACAAATATGACTATGGGCGTCGGTAGTCACTAAAAGGCTCGTTAGTTCCATCAAGCTATAAAAAACTTGTTATCATGTATTTTTTTTTTGTTTATAGCAATATTATAAAGAGGAAACAATTGATCGTTTGTTTGTTTGTATTGAATAGGCTCCAAAAGTATTGGACCGATTTGAAGATTTCTTTTATCATTTGAATTCTATATTATGTGCGATGAAAATAGGTCACATAAAATTGTAGTTTTAACGTTTAATGTTAGAGCTCAGTATGAAAACTTCAGTAGTTTTTTTTAATAGGGAGCAAACGAGTAATCGGAGCCTTTTTACTACTACTACCGATGCCCATGAACATCCGCATAATTACTATGCCAATGCGTTGCACTTCCCTTTCCCCAATGGGCCACCGCCTACTCACAGACCGGACGAAACGTGACACTGATGATGTCGCTTTACGGCGGTATTATGTGAACGATAGGTACCTCCCCGGTCGTGCCGGCCCAATTTCGGTGCATAGGAGGATGTGGTGCCATGCTCCACGCATGGCACTATATCCTCCTATGCAGCATGGCACTACCTCTTCCAAGCGCAACCAAAGGTGTTAAAGTATAAAAGTAAATCATTATGCAGGCAGCAATTATTGGAAAGCAGTTGTCCTGATAGACGTTGTTTTGTTGTAAATTTAATATGTTGTCATGGTAACGTATAACGTTTCTGAGGCCGAAATTAAACCATGATTTTTACCATATTTTTATAGATACCGAGCTTCCGTCTAGGTAGTATAGTTTATTAAATATACGTGAAAAGCCGGGGTGAACTGCTGGTTTCCTTAAAGATATAATATAAAATAATAAAGCAAACTCAGCATACTAACAATGGCACCGTAGCATTGTTTTGGCCAACTATTCTTAGAATAACAACTATCTAAACAAAGATATGTTTAGTTGGGCGAAGTGATTTATAGCTATAGGAAGGAAAAACCCGGAATGAAACACAATTATAGCGGAGATTAATGTGGAAGGTTACAACGAATTTTATGCAAGCCCAGGCTCCGCTAAGATTTATACTTGACCTCAACGGGGAGCGTGTCATCTTTATTGTTTAAACCTAAGCTGGGGTGAGTTTTATTGCCCGCCGCCATTTTCTCTGATTAAAAAATTCCGTGCGTTGTGGGTGTTTGTGAATTATGTTTTTAACTGTATGTTTACCGCAGTATTATCTGAGATAATCAAAACTAAAGGGATGGATAGGTCAAATCTATACTTACTAATAATATAAAGCTGAAAGATTTTTTGATTGTTGAAGGCGCTAAACTCCGGAACTACCGCGCCGAATTGGAAAATAATTGTTTGGGACGAACAAGAAGGCTATTGAACATATACCATGACGATAACGCGTGAAATAGCGGTGTGATACTAGTGTAAAAATACTTATTCCAGCCACTTTCAGAATTATAACATCGCGTAAAAATAAAATAATTGAACAGCCTCATCTTAAACAAAAATTGTTGCATTGAGCTTTTGCGAATTTTTTTCATAAATATCTATATGTGAATACGTGATACAAGAAATCCATCCACTTTTTTATAATTGGGAGACGATGTATAGATATCAGTAGAAAGAAGATCTGCAGAAAGTTTTTAGTATATTATATTTTATATGCGTGTTAATTCTTATATTTATATATATGCTCATACTGCAACAAACAGTGGAGAAAAAAACAAAAATCAAACATTGAACACCATGTTTATAATATTATCTATCATTACAATGAAACATCAGATAATCCACGACTACGACCAGTCCGTCAGGAGTGTACGATCAAGATGATAGGGATCATTCTCATTATTTATCTATGATCAATAAAATGCGATCCGGTAGGGATAATACTTAGGTCGGTCTAAAAGTTCGTGGTCTAAGCTACATGGCGCTATGACATCTTTTTAAATGTACCGTCATTTGTTAGTATGTGTCACATTGATTTATTGTGCGCAGTTTCATTCCGATACTGCACAATATAAATTTTCTGTGATTATTTGTTTGAAGCAATCTGACGCAATTTTCAATAATGGAGAAAATTGAACACCGTGCAGTCATTAAGTACCTCAATAAAAAAGGCCTATCACCAAAAGACATACATCAAGATATGGTGAGCACTTTGGGGGAGTCTGCTCCATCGTATTCCATTGTCAAGAAGTGAGTAGCTGAGTTTAAGCGTGGTCGTGAGAGCATTAAAGATGATCCTAGGAGTGGAAGGCCTACATCCTCTACCACGAAAGAAAACATGGATAAAATTTGTGATCTCGTACTGGGTGACCGACGTTTGACCATTGGTAAAATAGCTGAGGTACCAAACATTAGTTACGGCCAGGTGCAACACATAATAACGGAAGAGTTGGGGTTCCATAAGGTTTCTGCTCGCTGGGTCCCGAGGTTGCTTTCAGCTGAACAAAAACGAGTTCGATACACAATTTCGCGAGACTGTTTGGAACTTTTTGAGACTGATCTCGAGGACTTTTTGTCTAGATTTGTTACCATGGATGAAAGCTGGGTTCACCACCATACTCCTGAATCAAAGCAACAATCCCAACAGTGGAAAGGATCAGACTCTCCACACCGAAAAAGGCTAAGGTCGTTTTGTCGACTAACAAAGTCATGGCTTCTGGTTTTTTGGGATGCGAAGGGCATTATTTTTGTAGATTATTTACCGAAAGGTCAAACTATAAGTTCTAGTTATTATTGTAACCTTTCACGAAGACTCCGGGAAGAAATAAAAGAAAAAAAAGCCGGGAATAATGCGTAAGAAAGTTTTGTTTCATCAAGACAATGCACATGTTCACACTTCGGTTGAAACAATGTCTGTAGTCCATGATTGTGGCTACGAATTGGCGCCCCACCCACCTTATTCGCCGGATTTAGCCCCCTCGGATTGTCATTTATTTCCAAATTAAAAAAAAAACATTTGGGTGGCTCGAAATTTTCGACCAACGATGAGGTGATAGTCGCAGTAAACGATTATTTCGCCGACCTTCTGGAATCTTTTTTTTTCGAGGGGATATTATTATACAAGTTACAGGTCAGGTGGAAGAAGTGTGTTGAACCAGATAGAGACTATGTCGAAAAATAAAAATAAATTTAGGTCCACTTTTCTTTCATTTTCTTGGTCGGGCTTAGAACTTTTAGATCCACCCTCGTACATTTGTATCGAGTCACTCTAAATGTTAACTTCAAGCGCCAACGCACGTATGGTAAAGTCCACGTTCCGAGCAACTCCGATCCAAACCGTGATAAGCTGTGATCAGTTCCAACTGGAACTGAAAAACTGGTGCGAGACCTTGACATCCACTATGGGCGTTTATGAGGACTGCGAAAACGTGGCGAAAATCGTAAGGGATGAGGAGAGAAGGTTTTGAAGTAAGAGGCATACGGGCAAGAAGTCTAGATTTTCGGATGAGACTAGAGCTTAAGAAAGAAAAAAACGCGAACAAACCAACTCGATCCCTTCAGATCTCCAACAGCTCTCCAAGGGTATCGGGTAACTAATATGAAGAGATCTCCGGCGCTCAAACTAATATCAACGCAATAGAGCAAAACCGGGGATATTGGCACAATCTAGGGCATAGTAATCTGAGGAGGTTGAATGCGATGGTAGAATCTTCCCTTATAAGCTGGAGATAGACGCTGAGATCGAAAATTTCTACAGCGTACGTATCTCAAAAATCTCAACCTGAGCCCCAAGACACAGATGACAGAGCCACACTAATTCGCCACGATACTGACTAGCTTCCGGACGTCGGCCTTGAGGAGGTCGCACTAGCCCCCAGACAAATTAACAATGGAAAAGCTCCTGGGGGTAACGGAATTGCGGCCGAAATATTGAAAGCAAATCCGTTCTACAGGAATCTGTAAAGATCTCTAACTCCATCATTCGCTCATGGTGAACTCAGCAGGCGTGGTACAGGAGCATGGATGTTTTATTTCATAAGAATGTGGACAAAACGCCACTGAATGAGTAACGCCCCCGTCTCACTCCCTATCCACCACCAAGAAATACACCCACAAGAAAACTTCACGAATTCCAGCCACTCGAGCAAGCCGGGTTTTGAAGAGACTTCAAAGAGTGAGGCAAAAAAGGTATTAAAATATAATATCTGGGCTGCTCTGGAATTCTTGCAGCAATGTTAGGTCGTCAGGCGATACATCGAAGTGTCTGTACATTTCCGCCACCATGACATCCAGATCGTTCAGATGGGACCCATCCACTTGCACCGCGGCATGCGACAGGGGGATATTTTGTGCCCAAAACTATTCACAAGTGCATTGGAGGAAGCCTATAAAGTACTTAGTAGGAAAGGACGCGGCATCAACATAGCGCGCGACCGCATCTCGTACCTGCGCTTCGCCGAATGATATCGTCATTATATCATCATCACTGCAAGAGCTTGTAGAAGAGCTGATCAGCTTAAATGACGCCTCCCAACGGGTAGGCCTGGGTATGAGCTTGGGCAGAACAAAGTTTACGTTCAACTCACATGCAACCCCAAACCCTAACCCAAACCAGTGGAGCAGACGGCTTTAAGTGCGGAGACCGCGTCAAGGCAAGCGTGGAGTGGCAGTCCTCCCGCTAGGAGGCGAGACGACCTTCGCCGAGCGATAGGAAATGTAGCAGCAATGGACTAAAGTCGGCTAGAGAGAGAGGGAGAGAGAGGGAGAGAGAGAGAGAGAAAGAGAGAGAAAGAGAGAGAAAGAGAGAGAAAGAGAGAGAGAGAGCGAGTAAGAGGGATATATCAGTAAAATAAAAAAAATACTTATTTTTAAATACAATGTCACAATATCGAAATTACTAAAATATTTCATATAACTTAACGAGAATAATTTTATTTTCACCTGTACACGTTGAGGTATTGTGAAAAAAGCTACGCAAACAAAGTATGTATACGTTTGTAAAATTTCATTTAGAGCTTTATGGTTTGTGATAAATATGAGGCGTCAGGTTTTCTATATGGCGGGCTAAAGTGGCCGTCGCGAGAGATCCCTAACTAAGGGATGCATATTTTAGTTTACCTTTATTCTAGAGAAGATTTGAAATGTTTTGACCTTCGCAGAAATCTAAGTTGTGCAGACAATATCGTTCCCATAATCTTCATTCTTCTAAATGGGAAAAACGAGAAGTGGGGAATAGTGGTAACATCTCCTGTATCTAAATCACCATCGCGATCATCATCTTCAGCCAGATGGTGTCCACTGACTTTAAACAGATGGGTTCCCGTATCTGTTCCACTTATTTGTCAGAGACACACGCCCCATTCGATTGCTGCATTGCAATGGAATCGGGCCTGCAGCAGGGCTCTCGCTCACACGAACCGCCTTAAAGCTGATAGCTATGGTTTCGCGTTTTGAACGGTGAACGTACGTATCTTCATAACCTTTACGTGTTACAAACAATTTAGTCAACAAAAAGCTTTGACTGCTCGCTATAATCAGAATAAAAATAATAATAATACTCTCGGATTTTATGTACTTTTTGAAAGATTCTTTTCTTTCAAAAAGTGCATAAAATTCGAGGGTATTGACTTCTTGTGTTATGTCAGCCAAAAAATATCAAAACATGTGGAGGCGAAATAAAAAACAGCTGATTATAATACTTGCCACTATAAAGTATTAAACTAGCCAATTTCACGTGTGTATTGTAATTTGTTAGTCAAGGTTCCAACACAAGTTCGGTTGCAAGCCTCGATTCTGTGGTCTAATGTTATGTTAGAATCTAGAATTTAGATTAAGTTAGTAATCTAGCTTAGCACTAACACCGTTACATTCTGTTCACCCTAGGGCTTCGGATACGGCTATATACATCTATGTTTCGTTTTCCATTGATAAGCGCGTTCAACTATAATAAAGATCCGGGTTTAATTCCCAGGTTGGATTAAAAAAAATATATTTGGTGTTTTTATTTCTAAGAATAATCTGGAGTCAGAAAGTTGACGTTACTGACCATCGCGCTTTTGAGAGCGCTTGAAGCCGTGGGGTTCTTCGCCAGATTTTTTGCAATGTAAATTGTTAATCTGTAAGGCTTTGTGTCGTTTTTACAAAGCAGATTTTATTTGAAATAAGTGCATAATAAAAACATTTTTTTGGAAAGTCAATTTCTTATGTTACAGTCGGGTAAAGGGGCCATGAACATCAGCATGACTATACCGACATGTTGCCTCGTTTCATCCTCTCCCCTAATGGACCACTTGCTACTCCTAAACCTCATGACGAAGGTGTGACTTTACGGCGGTATCATGTGAGTGAGAGGTCCACCTCTTTCTCACATGTTGTCGTCTGACGTTTAGCTTGAAGTTTGTAAAAAATTCTACGGATGGTCTCTCCAGTCGTGCCGGCCTAATTTCTTGGCTTATCTTACTTAAAAAAACAATATCTATGATATAATTATATTATTATGGCAACTGCTGCCACTTTATTTGTACTACCTGTATGAGTTGTGTGGTCCAAAGTACAATAAGAGAGGTAACTAGGGGATGACAAACCACTCACACACACACACACGCACACGCACACGCACACGCACACGCACACGCACACGCACACGCACACGCACACGCACACGCACACGCACACACATACACCACACACACCACACACACCACACACACCACACACACCACACACACCACACACACCACACACCACACACCACACACCACACACCACACACCACACACCACAGTATTGTGTTGTACAAATCGTACTTCTTTGTGCTTTGCCATTTTCACCTCATTGAATATCTTGATTGTAGGCTATGATGGTGATCGATACAATTATAAAATTAGGCCGAGTGTTTGTAGCACAAATAAAAAAAATTAACCTTGGAACATAACCGGACGTACGTATATTTCTCGGTATTCGAAGACTTTGGTTTTGTCATGTCTAGCAACGCCACAATAAAACGCCACGACTAAAACTAGGAACTCAAACCTATGAAAGAGGTGGATGATGTTCCATTTTAATTCTATAAGGCTAGCTTTCTTGAATAACGCACAACCACTATAAGACAGTTAGTTTTTGTTGGCATTGCACTTATCTGTATTCAATCAGCTTATTTTTGGCTCGCCTAAAAAAACGGCCCTGTTTCTGAAAAGGACTAGCCGTAATCAAATACGTCGATTTTGACATCAAAGTACGTACCTATACTAATGTGTCTGTCACCAAAATGCTCGACAGCACGTCCTTTTTCATGCCTATAAACTATATTTTCTTTACAACGCAAGAGAATAACTTCGTTACATTGAACACCCAGTATTGACACAGGCATGAATCGTTATTTAAACCCGGTCCACTGTGACCACGATTCGAGCCTCTTGTGACTCTGGCACCACGGTTATATTTGCTGAAAGTAGTAGAATATTGTCAAAATGGTATTAAAACATTCCGCTGCTAAAGCCGGCTTCCTTTTCAATGCTTCTCATTCCATTGCTGTGCAGATTACATCCATTTGTTAAGATAGAGTTTTTATTAACAAATTCCTTTTACGTTCCCTATACTGATACGTCTTGTTTCTTTTGCCATTTTTGTATTCTATTGCAATGTATTGTTAGGTAAATTTGCCAATAACATATGCATACAATAGATGGAATAACAGTTTTTTTTTTCATGTCCGTTCGTTAGTTATATCCTCGTAAATCATAATAATAAATACAAAAGTTTCTATGTATGTTCTTTAACACAATAATTTAAAAATGGTTGTTAATAAAATTACTAATAGAATAAAATGCAATGCGGAATAGCATAAAGAATATGATATCCTGTCCCTAACAAAAAATACGCTTCTTTTACGACGACTTGACGCTAGTGAAACCGGGAAAATATAGTAGTTATATTTATCTATTTTTAAAACACGTGAGGACAAATTGACCCTTGGAAGCTTTTTGTGACTACTATCAACACCCTCACAGCCTGAGACCATGTTTTCCATAATCCCATCCGTATCATCACTAACAGCAAGAAGCGTGGCAGCGACACTGTCCCTTTACGCCGGGATCAAGTGAGCGAGAGGTACTTCCAGGAGTTGTACAGGAGGATATAGTGTCGTGCACCATGCCTGGCACTATCTCCTCCTATGCAGCATGACCCTACCTCTTCCTAAAAACTAGTTAGACGCGCAGAGACATACGCATAATTATTATATAGATGCGTAAACCTCCTTTCCTCCTTTCATCCAATGGTTGACTAATATAATTTTGCAATAACGAAGTCGTCTAACGTTTAGCTTGAAGTTTGTAAAAAATTCTACGGATGGTCCAATTTACAAAGAAAACGCAACTCATCTGTATTTATCGCTCATACATCATCGATTACTGACGACTCCTTGATTTCAACTACAAAAACCCAACTCTTTAAAATATATTTTAGCCGTTGTCATTCCATAAAATAGTTTTTAACATACCCACTCTCATTCTATAAAATATATTTTAATGTACCCATTTTCATTCTATAAAATATATTTTAATGTTAGCTTTGTCATCCATCCCGGACTAGCCGGATGCGAGTAGCAGAAGTCGTCTTGGGGTTCATTGAAAGAGGCCTATGTCTAGCAGCGGACCGATAAGGGCTGATAATGATGATGAATCTTTGTCATTATTAGAATATATTTTAATGTGTACATGGGTACATTCTATAAAATATATTTTAATGTACCCCTTGTCATTCCTCAAATTATTTTTTAAGGTACCCCTTGTCATTCGAGTTATTAAGAATCTAACGGCACACTGTACGTTAAAATCAGTCATCACATTCTGGTTGTAGCTGGGAATATATAAATCTACATACAATAAATATAAATACAACGAAGAACAACTCTCGAAAAATATGGTACTACAGGGGGATAACTTTTGACGCTTTCGGTTGACGAAGATCAATAAGAGAAAATTATAAATTGTATTTTAAGACTTGAAAGTAATTACCCCAAGCTGAGGTTAATGAGATTTGCACCCAGTTTGCGGCTGTAGCATATTATTAACGAGCATTAGAGGTTTGTGACTTATATCTATTGACTTCTGTAAACATAATTTAAATGTTTTGAATGAGTTTGTATACACTACCGACTTACCTTAGATGTTATAATCAGGTTATGTTGAAAACGGAGATGGGATTACTTTACTCTCTTTTGCATCATTATCGTTCAAATATATATCTCATGAAATGATAACTCAGGTTCGCAGCAAGGCGCGTTGAGGGCAGAGCAGAGAAACAGGGAGAGCATCAGGGCTTCTTGTGCGGGACCTCTTCTTTGTACCCCACAAAGAGCGCCTCATCCTCCTGCTCTCTAAGAGTGGCTTAAATAGCAGCCACCTCGGTTCGATTGGCCCAGGGTGTCAGGGTTTACCCCGGGCTACTGAGACCCACCGCCATGACATGGCATGAAGCATAGTGGGATTTATATCCCACCAGGCAAATGATACCTATTTTCAAAAATAGAGGCACATTATATACGTCAGTTAAACTATCCGTTTTCTCGAAATAATTGGTGCGGTAATAGAAACAGCAGTGTCGCAGTAACTGAATAATCAATTTATATGCAACATGTATGTTAAGCCTGTCTGTCGAATAAAATTTAATTGTTCTGTATGTTTTTTATTGCGTTCTATTTTTGATTAATTTTATAGGATATTGGTGAAAACGAGCAATCGGATCTGTTTGATGACTTTAATTCGCGTTTAACCAGACAACTATTGTCAGTTTAATATGAAGTGATGACTAGCTGCAAGTCCCCACCATGGTTCAAGTCTTGTCATGGTTGTGGGGCTCAGCAGCCTGAGGTGAAGCCAGACGATGCCAATTGAACCAAGGGGGGCTGTTCTTTGTACCCTTATAAGAAGAGGGGACAAAAGAGAAACAGTAGGAGGCGCTTTTTCGCATGGGGCGAGGATTGGAAACTCACCCCATTACACTGTCCCCAAGTTGATAGTGTTGTCCTATGGTGAAAGACAACCCTTCTGTGGTGGAGGCGTCGGCCCCTTAGGGGACTGACTAGCCGTCGAGATGCCCTGGTGTTTCGTAGTTCCGGTGTATCTAACCAACTGCACTGACGGCACTCGCGGGGATATCTGTGACTCCACCCAGGGCCGGTAAGGGCGTGTAAACGCGTCTCCCCGCGTCAACTAAAGAAAAGGAGACTGGTCATTAATATTTCCGGGATAACATTATCAGTTCTTCAGTTCTTGAAGTAACACTCTCCTTAGTAGAAATCCTCCTACTTGATAACAGTAGTATTACTCATAGAGACATAAATACGAAAGTGTTTATGAATGTTTGATTGTTTGTTGTTATTTCAAATATATATAATATATAATTTGTGATAAGTGTATAATTCTATAGTGTAGGCGGTAAACAAGGAATTACATCCTTTTGACGACTATTGACGCCCGTATACATATTGATTATTAATGTCATGCGAATGTGTTGCTCTTGTCCCCGCCGGCTTCTCATAAATTGAACGAAACGCAACAGCCTAGCTGTCGGTTTGCAGGAAGTGGTATATGAGCGAAAGAAACCTCCCCGATCGTGCCAGCCAAAGTCAACGGCAGTGCGGCATGACACAAATTTTTACAAAAACATTATAGTACCTTATTGATGTCTTAAGCTTATGCGAATGTTACTACTCATTAAAACTACTTTAACTTATTATATCGCGGTTTATTTAATTATTTAACTATCATGGGTCCACCCGTCACCATGGTTGCTGTAAGGCACTCAAGTCCACCCGTGACCATGGCTGCTGTAAAGTAACTGAAACGCCGGGCTAGTTAAATAATTAAGTAAACCGCGATAGATTCCGTAAAAGCAGTCCTATTGTAATTATACCACTTGTACTACCACTTTTAAAGAATAAAGTATCCACGGAACGCAGCTAAATAATTCGGTATAAAACTAATTCGAGTTGGTCTCCAATTATCGTGGATACATTAAAGAAGAAGAATACCATATATGTGTTTTTCCCGGTAGACCGTGACCTATGGCCGTCCGGCTAATGATGATGACATTAGTTTTAAATGTAGAACCTGTTTCATTACTTACAAATACTCTACATGAGAGTAATTAATTTATCATCACAATCAAATACAATGCAGCAATACCAGATCTATTTCCAAAACAATTTCTAAAATGGTGACCGCCCACAAAATGGCCGACCTCGTAAAATGGCTGCGTCCTATTTTTAACGTGCGCTAAGAGTTTCGTGTTCAATGAAATTATTATAAAGTCGTTGTCACATTTTTTTGCACGATTGAAGTCCTTAAGCATAGTTTTTCCGTGTTTTGTTGGATGTCAGTTGAAGCTAACACGATAACTATGATTAAATTAAGTGTCTCGTTTCACGAAGAGGGTAACGATTATTCATAGACTTATTTTTCTTAATTGAAAGTTTTTGTATATTTTTATAGTATATAAAAATTGTCATTGACGTCCGTATAATAGTTTCGCAGACCTGCTGCCTTCTTTTCTCATTTCTTCCAATGGGTCAAAGTTACAAATTGCAAGAAACGAGACGGGCCGTTGGATAGTTACTTTGCAGATGTGCTTGCCAAATACTGCTGCAATGCCACTACCGTATACTTACAAAATAAGCTTTAATTGATGATAAAATATTATCATAAATTTACTCTATTATAATATTATATTTATTTTTTAAAAAAGCTGTAACAACATTTAAACATCATAACTTTCATTAAAAGAAGCCTGTATATGTAGATATGGGCATGAGCTGCGATATCTTTATATTGTGATGACTTTGAATGTTTTTTTATGCTCAAAATGATTATATAAAAAGTAGTGGGCCTACAAGTAATCCGTTTATCATTTTGAGGTAGGGAAACCTCAGTTATTCTAAACTAAAATCTACAGGTAATAAATTGTTAGTCCTTTTATATTTCCACTAGTAAAATAAATTTTACTTTGTTCTTTTAAAGTAACTTCGTTTGAATGGTAAAAAGGTATATATATTTTTGGTTATTAAATAGCGGTAAAAAACCAAACAAAAGCACGTAACGTGGAAATCCTTTTTGACATTGAAACAATATTTGATTGAACTGGAAATTTATGGAAACACAAATTCTCAATATAATAAAGTATTATTTATCTAACTATGAAGCAGATATTTCTTTATTTAAGTACCCATTGTATGCGTGCTATGTGGTGTAGCGGCCAAATTATGTTCAGCCACAGTCGTGAGGTCCCGGGTTCGAGTTCCGGGTCTGATCAGGGCGTCGTTGGGATAGAAAGTTGGCGGTGTATACCCCCGTGCCAGAGCACGTCAAGCCGTCGCCAATCGATGTTACTTCTCCCCGGTTGTGTCGGATTGCCGTCCCATCGGAATAGGAGAATGATAGAATAGAGAGTGCACTTGTGTCTGTGTGCACAATTCTGGACTATAAAAAATGACCTGCGCCGGTGGCGCATCACTATAGAACGTCTACATGCCATAGACGAAATTCAGCCACGACGAAATTATTATTACATATATATTGAAAAAAACATATACTTCAAAATAGAGGAGAGGTTATCAATTTAAATTAAATTGAAAACTTCCTCCTAAGTGACAATATATATAAATTTTAAATAAATTGCCAGATTCTACAC
>JAFELO010000809.1:394249-408831 GCA_017140195.1 Eumaeus atala
ATGTAGACATAAACTTTCACATTTATAATAATAGAATCATGAATTGCACTAAAGTTCAGCATTTGGTAAAAATATAATATCTCAAAAACTTGAGCTTCATATTCGAAATGGTAGAGAAAAATAGTTGGGTTTGTGTCGAGCTGTCATTTTGCACAATTCCGCTCGCGTCCTCATAGCCCATTTGGTGCCAGGTCAGAAGCCCGTTTCCGCCTAGTTTTCAACATGGACAGCCGAGTCGTTTGGATTTTAAATCGAACTATTGTCCTGTTGCACTGCTATTAGATGAGACAATTTGAATTTAAAGAATAGAATAGAAATATATGTTTTAGTGCTACATAGCGTGGTGCTATGCATAAATTGCGTAATGATAATTGATAATTGAGACTAATTAAATATAAAAGCACTGAATATAAAAAAGCATGTGGCTATTACGAATAAAACACGGCGAACATTTTTATTACAATGATACTACTTTTACGAATTTTATCGCTGTTTATTTCTTTATTTAACTAGCCCGACTTTCAGAAGTTTTACTGCAACCATGTCCACGGGTGAACTCTGCTACTGAAGCGTCGGGTTAGTTAAATAATTAAATAAACCGCGTATTTACGCAAGAATTTATTTAGTCGCAAGAATTGATACCACTTGTATCACTTTACCTATCGCGCTCTCTCTCTCTCTCTCTCTCTCTCTCTCTCTCTCTCTCTATTGTTAACCATCTTGAAAGGATAATATATCAAGTTATTTATGAAGATATGAAAAGATCCTTACATTTGTTTTTGTAGCACGAGTATATTGATACCAAACGAGCAATCGGAATATTTAAGTGACTGCCGACGTCCATTAACATCCGCATAATTACTATGCCCCTGTATTGCCCTTCTTTTCACCTCCTCCTATTGGGCCACCGTCTATCTCCACATGTGTATATATTTTCATGTAGAAATGAGGCAAATATTTTATTTGATAGCACAATGGGACAAATAAGAATTGGAAGTCGCCCATAGAAAGTAACATAATTGCTATGGAGTTCTCCCCAACTTTCCACTGGAAACTAACGAAAATCTGCCAATTTATACCGATATCATGTGAGTGATAGGTACCTCTCCGGTTATGCCCTTCCAATTCCGCTGCAATGCAACATGGCACTACCTCTTAGTAAAACTAAACTTAGAAGACTAACACTAAAGTGAAAAATAAAAAGCCTTACGTAACTATAACCCAAATACACTTGTGTTTTTAAGATGAATCTAATGAAATCCCATACAAGAATATCAAGGTCGGGTTGTAACAGCGAACAATTTTTTTCCGATATTGCGCAAAGAATAGGCTCGCTGAAGTGGCAATGGGCTGGCCACACACTCCAAAGGTCAGATGGCACATGGTCCACTTAGATTCTGGAGTGGAAGCCGCGTTTCGGAAAACGAAGTGTTGGTCGACCGTTCACCAGGTGGGAAGACGGTCTTGGCGATCATTGAAAGAACCTACGTCCGTGGGTGGACCGATGAGGGCTGATAATGATGATCATGATGAAACGTTTATGATCGAGAAACATTACCTTCTCTCTGAGGCAGTTGGGTAGGAATAATTTACTTCCTTAAAAGGCATTTTATGACCCCTATTGTTGGGACGTCCACATTGCCTTGGTAATATGATAAAAGCATCGTATTTACATATAAAGGAGACACTATATAGTTTCATTCCTAGACCAAGATGAAGATTTATTATCTCAAAACAAGCCACGCAACTGTAAATTCTAAAACAGTGGGCACAAGGACTAAGGTGTCTCGTACTTTTGGTAAATTTGTATAGGGTAATGCTAGTACGAATTCGGACATGTTATTCCTCGCGATATCACTCGCGTAACTCCGGTCCAAATGTAGTTTCATGGTATATAGCCTTCCTCGATAAATGGACAATTCAACACAAGAATAGTTTTTCAATTCAGGTCAGTAGTTTCTGAGATAGGCGTGTTCAAACATACAAGTATTCCTGCTTTAAATTATTAGTGTCTTTTTTATAGAATAGGGGGGAGACGAGATATCGGAGCCCTTTTATGCCTACCGACTTCGCCCCCACCCCTTATGGGCCACCTGCTGAGTAGCCGGTGGCACCGCACGAGACACAACACTGAAGATGTCACTCTTCGGCGGTATTATGTGAGCGAGTAGTATGTGTGTATGTAGTAGGCGACACGACCGGGGAGGGTACCTGCATGGGAGAATGCAGTTCCATGCACTACGCATGACACTATCTCCGCCTATGCAGTAAAGCTCTACCTCTTCCTAAAGACCACTTCCTGACCATCGTCGGTAGTTAGTGTTCCCTTCATCAGTTGTAACACACTATTGGTACAAATACATAAGGTATACATATAATATATTTGTCCTTAGTGTAGTCTGAAATGACAGCAACTAGTGCACTGTTGTTTCAACAAATTTCATTGGAATTTCCTCTCTTCTCTAATTAAAAAACATCGATTCGGACTCGCCAAGGAAGGGTTCAGGAGCAGAAATCCATAAAAATAGTATTAAGTACCAAATTGATATTGTTCGAACCTTTACCGTTTACGTATAAAGTTTAGTCTATAATCTTAATTTTTGTTACATTTTCGTTTTGAAGGTTCAAAAGGTAGAGGGTGGAACCACGCAAAGATCAGTTTAACGTCTGAGACAGATATGACAAAACTTTAAAGGTTCCTTTTTGCCACTTGGCTGCGGAACCTCCAAAAAAAAAGAAAAATTATTGCAATGCGTACAATGACACGGCTGGGAATAAACGATTATAAATTTATGACCCTTACATGAAGTACAATACAATAACACGACACATCCCTATCACGTCGTAATACGTTACGTGATTTATGAAAGCAGCGCAAAACGAGGAAATGACACAAAAAGGCAATAAAGTATAATCGTATAAAAGTAAAAATACCATTCAATACGGAAAATATGATCCAAATAATGTAAAGCGTATTTTCCTGATCGACTGAGGGAAAACAAAATTACCGTTAGAGAGTGACGTTATTTGTTCTGAGGTATAGAACCTTATTTACTTACTCATTTACACCGTTAGTTGCGTAATGATTTACCGATGAAATCAAGAAAATACGCATAAGATACAAACATAGCGAAGAAAGTAGACCTTTGTGGGTTTACTTTTGCTCGAAAATCCAACTCCTCAAAATTTTCCATATTGCAGGATTTAATTTATTTTAAAAATAAATAATAACGTAAAGTGGTCATTTATAGTTCTTTGTTATTGTCTCGAAAATACTGTCATTATCTTGTGTTTGTGAATAAATACACAGTTTCAACAAACCTGCATTTAATTTATGGAAACAGCGAGCATTATCCGCCCTGTCTACACATGAGCTAAAGCCTGCGAAACTATTTAGTGTATGGAGCGTGTTAACGAACCGTATTCTGTACAGCCCGGTATATACACAACGTTAACAATTTATCACATTACCTGCTATTTGAGCAAGTTCCACTTTTATTATTGTATAGTATATGGTATTAAAGCTCTATCAACGTCAGAATTTACTTTGCTTTTAAGCAAAAATCTTTTGTCTGCCTGACCGTTTCTTTTTTCAGGAGCGTGTTGTAGATTAAGCTGAAATTTAAGACAAAAATATGTGTATGTCTGCAATTCCTTGGAGCAAAGAAAAAACATTTAGTTATAAGTCGACGGAGTCATAAGTTATACAGTTATAGAAGTTATGCGTATAATTTCTAAACAAAATGTATTAATATTTATTATTACAACTTTTATATGCAATAAGCATATAAAAGTTGTAAATCTATTACGCCCCGTTCGTACCAAATCCTCAATATCCAAGTCAGACTTACACTTGACCGTATTTTCTTTAAAAAAAAAAACGAACCAAAACATTCCCTCATAGAAGAACAGTACAAGTCTTTTTAGGCAAGTGACTACCGATTATTATAAATATTCACAAAACCTAAGAAAACGTAGGTGGTTTACATATTTTAGCTCCCCTTCAGTTTTGTATTTTACTAGCGAGAGGTTTGTTTTAATCGTTGCGCCCCGATTAGGCACAAATTATCAATTAAAATTAATCACAACCCCTTTAAAAAATTGAAATACCTTAAAGTTAAAAGTCCCAAATGCGGACACATTGTCGTCAGAAACTTATATAAATACAGTTTCTAATATATTAAATTATAACAGAACAAGTTTCGCTGAGCAAAGCATAAAGCTAACAAATGTTGCAGTGTCACAAAAGCTCACGTGAGCTAAATGTATCGAAAATATCATGTTAGAAATACAGAGGACTCTCACGTCATCCAGAACTGCTGACGTTGCGAACGTGATGAGCGGGAACGGCGAGCAAATTTGCGATTCCTTAGGGACAACACGTTCCAATGATGTTGTCTGATTTCTGCAGTTAATTTATTGGCTTTGTTATTGGATTCATTTTGTTTCATTATATATTGTATTTATACCTTGACCTCTCATAGGTATACGTTAATTTTCATAAACCCAACACACACCAACATACAAACAGATTCTAATAGGGTGTGATTTTTAAAATAGATTGAATAATTTAATAGGTATTGTGTGGATTGTTGATTCATAAATTTTAATTTTAGTTAATATCATTTTTAAAATAAGTCACACTTCTAATTAACCTTTTTCGCTTTAATTGTTTACTCGTCTACATGTTTTTTTTTAGAAAAGATTCAGACATCATTTAAACTCTCTGTTTTCAGTCAACGATAGAACTAAATACACAATCCATATCAAAAGACGTCCTCACCATAATTGCTCACTTTAAGTTTATGTAGTATTTATCAACTTGTAATAGCTGGTTAAGAGTTCAATCATTTGTTTGAAAAGTTATTTTTAGAGGCTATTAATATATGGTTTTATTATAGTACACCAAATAGACGCACGCTATACTTGGCTGCGTACCTCTACCGCGGTACCGAATTTCCAGTCCATTTCTAGTTGCTGTACGGGCGAACGCAATGGCGCCGTGGACTACTGTCAGCGTACGCAGAGGGAATCTACTACTGTAGGTCCCTAAAAGAAAAGAATATTTAGTTATTTTTTCCTAATTCTTTCTACGTGTTAAAATTATGACAAATAATTTGTTCACTTTGTTGGCCATTATCAATATAGTAATTTAGCAATAAAGTTCATAGAGGCTCCTGACTTGAATGGACTCTACGGAGGACGGCCTCTTAAGCCGGTAAAAACAACTACTGCTGTTTTTTTAGTAAAAATTTACTATCCACCCACCCTCACCTACAGTAAATTTTTGTAAAGGAGCAAATGTAATTTTTATTTTACAGTTAGACAGGGGAGCCAAACTCCTCCAGAAGGCTGTCACAGAACTCGGCGAATGGTTCTTAAAATGGAGAGTAGAGGTAAACGCGGAAAAGATTAACTCCATAAGAGCAGAGTCGGTAAAATATTTAGGCATTTCCCTCGATAGGTCGATGAGTTCACAAAGATAACGTTCTGAACCAAAAAGGTAACGTTCTGAAAAAGGCACGATATGTCTTTTTTAAACTGAAGAGTTTCTGAGCGGATAGCCTCTCATGAACCAAAAGAGAAAAATAGCACACTTTGCATTTAACATGCATTTGACCCATCTTGTCGTATTGCAGTGCGTCATTCACGCACATTTCACGCACCCAATTAGAACGTTTGCTGATAATAATAATGAATAATATTAATGTTTCTCTCTAAAGCATCGGCAACGCATCTGTGAGTCCTCTGGTGTTTCCGGACGTAGCTGTTACATGTACATGGGAAGCATCGACCTACATTGTGACCTTGATTAAAGGCCACTTCAAAGAGCTGTCTCAAAAGTTCTTTGGACGTGTCCTAAATCACAATAACAAATTAATGTTTAGGTCTGACGTTAACTCTCGTTACTGTTGGTAGAAGCACATATTACACTACGTCAACGACGCGATCACGATAGCAGTAGTTAAGTCCGCCTAAATTAAAGAGACACAAACACCAATACACGCACGCTCCCGTAGTAAAAAGCCAATAGGGCCAGCTAATGCGTAGCAGTTTTTAGTAGGTAGTAGCTATCACTTCACGACCTCAGCCCGACACACACATAGTGCCGTCTTGGGTCGGTTGGATGGTGCGTAAATGATTTTTCCTGATAGAACCAATTCTATGTACAACGTCTCGCAGCATCACTTACGAATAAGGACCCGATTTCATGTTCGTAACATGAGAGCCTAGATTTTCTTACAATAAAATTAAACGCGATTTTTAGAGAGCTCTAATGATAAATTAAAGCACGATCACGGCTTTTGCTGATTTTCGTCCATCAGGGGGGGGGCAGATGTGGAGGCCAGTCACCTCAGACAAGCCAAACAATAAACGAGCTCAATTGTCCTTATCCACATTAACGAGTCTTAAACACACCGTATCAACCCCACCATCTCTCCCCATCTGTGGGAAAAGAGTGTGGTGTGTACCCCTATCGTCTCTATAAACAAGAAGACACAGAAGGGGCGGGTGCAATAGCGTTGCCAACAAGTAGTATGTTCCTCCGAGAAAATAAGAAATTAACGTACTTTACGTACTTTACGTTAATTTCTTATTTTACGCATAAGTTGGAGCCTTTTAGAGACTACCTAAGCCTATATATGTCCACATGGCGGTGTACAGTACACATGCGTTCCCGGCCTTTGATCTTTACCTTAATGGGTCACTGTAAACTTCTACTGCTAACCTAATCTAACCTGTCTCTGTACCAAAACTTATGAAAATTACAGTAGCTTGTGAGTAAAGGTGTAACCAACAAGCCCTACCCTAATATGAAAGAGACACTGTATTTCAAATGTGTTTAGAATTTCTATTAATAATTGTCGTTGGTTTATATAACCTTTCATTTCAACTACAATACTAGAATATTTTTATTTAAACAACTAAGTATTTGTTAACTTAATGACTTACAACTTTCAAAAGCACTACAATGATTGCACATCTATTGAATCACAAATGCTCTAAAATGTAATATTCCCAAGTGTCTTAGTCAAATTGTTCCAGTGAGTGCTCGAAGCCACTTGAAAATTCAATAGTATGTGAGAACACAGCTCTATAGCTGGCCGTGGGCCATTAATTAAACCAATAAAGGTAGCACTCCATGTTAAAACGTATCGGGTATCATTACGTACGCTGACTAAGTGTGGGAGTTTGTTACCTTCAAGAAACGGAAGTGTATGCTACGATTAAGTTGTTGCCCATACTACTGTTAATATCTTTTGTGTTTAACAATTACAGCTAGCTTTATGTCTATAGTATATGTGTCATTATCATCTGCACCATCAGCCTCCGCCATATAGCGCCATAGGCGACGGTCACGAGCCACTTACATCCAGCAGCTCTCCGCCACCGAACGTCCAACACTCCTACTTCCGGTGTAGGTCAGTGTGTATATAGTTTTATGTAGAAAAGAGGCAAATAATTTGTTGATGGTACATAGAGGGACAAATCAGAATTCGAAGTCACCCATAGCCAGCAACATAATTGCTATGGAGCTTCCTTGTACACCTGATTTTCCGCCGGATACTAAACAAACAGCTGCAACTTTGGTGATGCTGGTGAGTAACTTGTGATGTATAGAAAAAATAAAAGAAATCACAAAAAAATCGCATATATATATACATGCGATATATATATGTAAGTAGGACTAGTAGAATAAATGCTGCGCATAAAATGCTCCTTGTATATTCTACTTTTAAAAATTTGTATTATAATATAGCTTGAACATTTTATATTCATAATAACTTTTCCAACCTCATTATTTGAGATTCTGAATAGGGTTACATAATTTTAAAAGCAAGTTCGAACTACTATTAAAGTTGGCAGCGTGCACGTGATGCCAATTATTCGAAGCAGACAATGCCGTGCATAGATTAAGGGGGAAAATAAGTACGGTAACCGCCTTGTTGAATAGGTTAAGGGGGGAAATAAGTATGGAAACCACTTCGTCGAATAGTATAACGGGAATTTAGTAAATGCATAACTTACTCTCTGCAACGAAATCAATTAACCAGATTTCCACTCAATATTTTTATTTGTTGCTGTGTAAAATGACAACTTGGGCGGCAGTTGAAACCTATTCATATCTACCGACTGCTATAAACATCTGTATCTTTGCTGTATGTGTGTTTTCTTCAATCGCTCAGGCCCACCTGAAACACACAAACTACACAGTTCTATCATGTAAATGAGTGGTGGTCTGATGTGTCCCAATTCAATAAAACACATTTGCTCAAAAAGTAAAGAAAATTAGAGCTTATAAAATATAAAGAAAAATATATTATTAGGAGCTTTAATGGGAGCGTTTTAACGTCCACCCATTGCCAAAGACATCCGTACTGTTATCATACAGATGCATTGCTCTTCTTTCCTCCTCTCATCCAATACGCCACCAGTTGCTCACAAAGTTACCATTTTACAGCGGTATCGTGTGATCATTTCTTTCACTGAATGGATTTTCGTGACATTTTCACCAAAGGGTAGAAATATTCCAGAGAAATTTTTTAATATATAATTCGTTAAGTTATAAATCCGTCCCGTTTTATTCACGTGCGAAGCCGGGGCGAATCATTATAAAAAAGACTAATTAAACTAATCAAATGACGGGAAAGATTTTGTTCTGTTCTTTTCTTTTGTTGTTTTTTTTCTTCGCCCCTCGTGCCTTTATGATTATTAAAATATATTCCATAGGTTTAACATGTGGATAACGTCGTTGGCGAAACATTATAACTTATCCTGGTATAGGTACATATGAACATGTATCAGAAATAAGTATTGCATGCTGTAGTTTTTTGCTGTCCCTAATAAAATGAAGTAACATATAATGATGGATGTCTTAAACAGCATGAGGGATTCATAATGAAATGATTGTATGATGTATCTTAGTAATAATGATAAACAAATTTAATGAAAATGCCTGAAATTTAATCACAATATATTGAGTCAACTCATAGCTCCGAGTTAACTGTAGAAAGCTACAAATTCAACGTTCCCTTTGTGCAGATTGTATCTTGAATTAGATCACAAAATGTTGGGGAGAGGTTTATTACCCTACTGCGTTAGAGCGAGGGTAATGTTGTATGTCTCTATACATACAATAATAATATTTTAAGAAGAGGTAGTGCCATGCTGTATAGGAGGAGGTTGTGCAATGCATGGTGCATGACACTACATCCTTCTATGCAATGGAATTGAACCGGCACGACGGTGAGGTCTCGCTAATTTGATACCGGTGTAAAGTGACAGCGTCGCTGCCGCGTTTCGTGCGGTTCGTCAGTAGCCGGTGGCCCATTGGGGGGATGATAGGATGGTAACAATCATGCCAATGTCCATGGGCGTCGGTGGTAACCAAAAGGCTCCAATTTCTTGTTTGCCCCTTATGCAGCAATTTTTTTTATTTAAGAAAGAGAGTTTGTTTGTTTGTTCAAACGTGTTAATCTCAGAAACTGCGGGCCCGAATCGGAAAATTCTTTTTGGTATTCTGGTCGTCTGTTAACGCCCATGCTATTGGACCCAGTGCTAGATCTCGTACGCTCGAAAAACTATTTATTTGTCGTTGTAAAATGTTACTACTAATTCTACATTAGTAAGACGTGAACTTGTGCTAAGAGGACCACGTGACCAGTACATGAGCCGTACCTGCTGTAGGCGACGCCTGCGATGGCGGTGGTATTTGTAAAGTCTCAAACAAATAACACCGCGCGTAACAGCACAGGTAAAGCATCCTTTATCATTTATTATACTATAGCGAACTAAATAATATGGGTTATTACATTTCGCTTCTCGTACTATCTCTTTCCCTTAATGCAAAGAAACTGCAACATCAAATTAAGCACATATACAGACAAAAGTACAGAAACTAGTTTAACTAATGGGAACAAACATAAACGTTTTATGTGTTACAGAAATAATTCTAACCGGGAGATAATAATAACATCAGTATAACTAGTTAATCCAGGATCTGTCATAATGCACTCTAACATCGACTGCATTGCTATCTAATCATGATTCTCGTTGTTGTTTAATCACGGGTCTGCGAGTTCGCGCAGAATGAATCCGGCGTAATACGAAAATAAATAAAATGAAATACGTCTAATTAAGTGTTATTACAATCATTAAATATGCTTTCAAATACCAAATGTTCTGTCCTTGGCAGTGTAATTAGTGTATTTTTTTAGAATAGGGGCGTAAACGAGCAAACTTGGCCTTTTTACGCCCATAAACGTCCACATAATTACTATGCCGATGCCTTGCCCTCCTTCCACCCCCCTCAATGGGCCACCGGCAGTAACCGGTACACAAACCACAGGTAATGTGACACTGAAGATGTCACTTTACGGTGGTGTTATGTGAGCGAGAGGTACCTCTCCAGTCTTGCCAATTCAGCTGCAATGCAGCATGGCACTACCTCTTGCTATATTAAACAAATATGATTTTCTTTATAGTATAGGGGAACAATCTATCAATCATAGCTAAATTTTACGACTATCAACGCCACATTAATACAGATGCGTTGCCCTTCTTCACCCTCTCTCCCACTTTCCATTGACACCGCCAGCTAAACAGAAGCCGCACGACTATACTGCCGTTATTCCTCATCGGTCGCGCCGGCCCAAATTAGCTGCAATATCTTTGTCTCTTTCTACGAAGTATTAATTAACTTTTTTTTTATTTTATTTTATATATAGTTAATTTCAGAAAAGTTTAGCGGGGACACTATCGTCATCTCAGAATTTAGGAAATCTTTTTTTTAATTCCCGTTATCAGATAATTTCGATAATTTTTCCAGCTTAATGTGTCACAGTGACAAACCCCTCTCCCTTCCTGTAACTTTTCAATTCAATGCAAACAATTTCAAATTAGTATCATATTTTAACGCAACAAGGTCGTTTCTAATCCATTGAGGCGTTGAAACTTTGTATAATTGTCGTATAGCTGAGCCACATCTGCACGGTTTCGTCGCGAGTAGTTATACCAGTGAATATCTTGTGAATGCTTGCGGCGCATGCACTAGGAATGTGGTTCAATTTTCTCCGTACGAGACATATTTGTGCCGCATATGTTGAAAATGCAATATTAATAGTTACTGTGTAACAACGACGCAACCAATATTGAACTGTATAACAACAATTATATATTTTTGATATTGTTTTTTGAATTATTTTATGGTATAAGGGGACAAACGAGAAATAAGAGCCTGTTGAGGACTACGGACGTACAACATCGGTGTCATTGTTGGCACTCAAGTTCGTTGCCCTTATTTCTTCTTCTCCCTTCCAATGTTCCACCGCTGCGAAACAATGTAGATGTCATATAATACCAGCTGTTTGACCCATGTAAAATTACAATTAAATACCCATTGAACTCATGAGAACCATTCATTATTAAAAGTCTGAACCTGAAATTTTATTTCAGATTATCTATTATCTGCACTAATATTACATTCATATATAAAAAAAAACATATGTTTGTTTGTTTGTTTATTTACATCAAATAGGCTTAGAAACTTCTAGACCGATTTGAAAAATATAGATTATATAATCTACATAGTTGGTGACTAACAAAGGCTATATGACGTCTTCTAAAACGTTTTGAGCACGATCTAAATAAATTCTTATTTCGTTGCAGATTTTATTTACAACTAGCTGTCCTGACAGGCTTTATTCTGTCATAAATTTAATTTGTTGTCACTACCATTGACCTTGAATCGTCATTATCATTAATTTATAATTTTTATATTATTGTAAATCAATTAATTTCTGCCGTATTTAAATAAATAGTTTATAGGTATTTATTTATTAAGTAATTAAATAGTTTATAGGTATTTATGTCATATATCTCCACGTACGTGTGTTATTGTCTATTAAACATATTTCTCATTTTACAGCAGTGCGAACAATAGATTGTCTGTCGTGTTTCGTGCGGTTTGTGACAGTTCCAAACCCTACTGTTCCAAACCACATTGCACATGCCAACCAGTAATACGATATCTCAAAATATCGTTATCCCTACATGACTACATTTTACATGCCGTTATACATTGCTGGTCGTGTTAATACATCGCTGGTCGTGTAAAACATAACTTGGTGTTAAGCTAGCCTCGTATGGAATTGTTATTGCATAAAGCTCACTAGCTTCATGGCGTTCATAATAACGATCGTCGCACGATTGAACCTCTATACTTGTCTAGATATTTAACGTATGGAGCAGTAAAGTAAAAAAGGGTCTAGATAAAGAGCCTTGGATGAAATGTTTTATGTTAGTGTGTCTCACACAGTTATTTTGCTTTTCCATGACACTGTTTATAATTAAGAAGTAGTAAATAATTTTGAAATGAGTTTTTTTATACGTAAAGGGCAAACGAGAAATCGGAACCTTTTTACGACTACTGACGCCCATGAACATACACGTAGCTCCTATGCTGATGCGTTGCCCTCCTTGCCGCCCCCCTATGGACCGCCGGCTACTCACATACCGCACGAAACGCGACACTGAAGATGTCACTCTACGGTGGTATGTGAGCGAGAGGTACCTCCCCGGTCGTGTCGACCCAATTCAGTTTCATAGGCGGATGTAGTTTCATGTGCCATGCATGACAATACCTCCTCCTTTGCAGCATGGCACTACCTCTTCCTATAATAGTTCTTTGGGTTTTCTGCTAGAAAACTTTAAAATATAAATTGATTTTGATTTTTATTAATATACTAACTGGCTCTAAATTGTCCCTTGTCTTTGGCATATTTATTCTTGTAAATTAAAAATATTTACACCAGCATAAACAATGGTTTTTTTTATATACATTTGATTTAAACATTAAGGAAATGATTTTAGGCACGCCAAAAATATAATATATTTCAGAATCATATCTTTTTGAGGAAGAAACTGGAATCGAGTGTCGGGGTTGACACAAACAGCTTTATAACAAATTTGTAGACCGTTTCGACCGGAGAGGCACCTCTTGTTCACATGACACCGCCGTAAATTAGCAGCTATTCTGTCTTTTTTCGTGCATTTTGTATGTAGCCGGTGGCCCATCGAATAGGAGGAGACGAGGAAGGCATCTACATGACAATAATCTAGACGTCTATGGGCGTTAGTAGTCATCTACAACATCCAATTGTTCGTTTTGTCTTCTATACTATAAAAAAAGATTGTATTTGCGGGTAGTCAAAATTACGTAACAAAAACTGCATTGAGCTTTATTTTGCGCTACGAAACGATAATAGACGTGATGTAGCAGTGACACGCTACGGGCCAACGTCACCGTAGCATCGTAGCACGAATACATTACTGTGATTTAAAGCGTAAGCGACGAGCATTTTGGTAACTACGAATACCCACTAAAATCAGCATAAGAATATACATACACTTACGCGCTACACGAAATGCAACAGATCATTTATCGATGGGGCCCTTTAAATTTCAAATCTAACATATTTATACATATACGTGCTAAGTTTAGTACAGAAATTAACATTATATAAACAGACGAATATATTTGGAAGCGCTAGTGTTTACCAAACTACTAGTCTTGAAGGAATCTCATGTCATATTTTATTGTTTTTTCTACTTTGTTGGTCTGCAATGTCGTGCTAATGAAAGTCAATTTTATAGACCCTTTAAATATTTCTACTATTTCTCCACACCTTCAAATTTCATTATTTAGTAGTGTACTTCAACATATTGCAGGACGAGCCTACATATCTTCCGATGCGTCTAAGCCTGAAGACACAAAGGTCTCCGCTAGTCAGTCGAACTGTTGAGGTTGGACAAGCGCCGCCAACCAGTAGTAGGTCCCTCCAAAAAAATAAAAACATCAAATGAGCCATAGATCTCCTCGTGATTGCAGACCATATTCAATAGTATATACCAAAATAACCGGTTTATTACATAACGATATCACTCTATAAAAGTTTGGAAAAATTTAAATATCCGTGACCTTATTGACGTCTTAAGTTAACGCGAATGTTATTCATTACAATAAACCCACTTTTAGGGATTTTATCGCGGTTTATTTCATTGTTTAACTAGCCTGACGTTTCGGAAGTTATATGGCAACCACATTCCACCCGTGGCCATGCTTGCTATAAAGCTTCTGAAACGTCGAGCTAGTTGAATAATTAAATAAGCCGCGATAACATCCGTAAAAGTAATCTTATTGTAATCCATGCTCTTAACAGGGTAATTATTTGAATTTGTATATATGCAAGGAATAATAATATGCATGAAATCTGCCATTAAGACTTAGGCACTTTAATAATTGTGTAACAATTTCATTAGCAGTGTATCATACAATCCAGTTGTTTAATCCATTGTGTCTATATTCGCTCGCAAAAGTCTATTGTTGAAATAAAAATGTTCGTTCGGTAAATTAATGCACAATGACAACGAATTTTACGTATCACAGCGTTTCATAACAATGGGGTATATTATTATGATCGGCTGGAATAAGCCTCTTTTGTCGGTTTTTATGGCATTGGGGACGAAAATGTAAACGATTTTTCCGCCCTTATGCAATAAAATGACTATAAAGGTAGTAT
>JAFELO010000809.1:408875-446309 GCA_017140195.1 Eumaeus atala
AAAAGTTTTATTCATAGCATTTTTTTTTAAATAATTGATTACTACTAGTATTAGCTTATAAACTATATATTTTAATTTACCTGTAAATAAAGGAAACAATATTTGAAGCCCCTATTTTACGGTTTATGTATCTAATTCCACAGGCAAGCTTCTTAATAACATGTCGTGATTAAAAAAAAAGAAAAAAAAGTAAAAACTGCATGATAATTTTCTTTACATGTACACTCCGGGAAAAGAACAATTACATTGCAATTCGTTTGTCAACTGATAACGGAGTGACCTTTGTTATGTGGAAAAAATAGATTCTTCTTTCTTGTGACTGGCTCACCTCCCCCCCACTTCAATGGGTCACCGGCTACTCAAAAACTACACGAAATGCGACACCGTAAATGTCACTTTACGGCGGTATCAAGTGAGCGAGACGTACTTCCCTGGTCGTGCAAACCCAATTCCGCTTCAATGCAGCATGGCACTACCTCCTATAAAACAATCTACCACCGTTCCAACCAGAATACTAGGAGACATGACACTTACACAGAAAGTTCCTGGTCTGTACCTACAGCTAGGATTCATGATAACTAAGCACATAAAAAATAACACTTCATCGATTAAAAAATCGAACAGAAATACAGTGAAAGGTTGCTATGCTATAACAAATACACTTATTCGATTCTGCACACCAAAAAGACGGAAGATATCCCTAGGGCTATTGATGGTGCGTGATAAATTATAATAACTCAGTTTCGGGGATATTTTACTTAGGGCATATTGCCTGCGAGTCTTTATTTGCTATACATCAGCTTCGATATTGCTTTTATTCATCAAAATATTATAATTCAAAGTGATTGTGTGTTTTCGTACATCATCGGATATTTTCGTTTTATTGTCTAAGGTAAAATTCGGTATGTTATACTTAGATTCATCATCATCATAGTCATCATTATCAGCCCCTATCGGTCCACTGCTGGACAAAGGCCTCTCTCAATGAACGCCAAGACGACCGGTCTCCCGCTACTCGCATCCATCCTGGACCGGCTACTGCACGGAGATCGCCTTCCCACCTGGTGAACGGTCGACCAACGCTTCGTTTTCCTAAACACGGCCTCCACTTCACGACCTTACTGGCCCATCTGCCGTCGGTTCTTCTGAGTGTGGGACTAGCCCATTGCCACTTTAGCGAGCCGTCGAAGCGAGATTCGTCACGTGATATCGGATAGTTAGTTCTCTGCCGTATGACTTCGTTACGAATTGTGTCGGACAGAGAAATACCACACGAATACCACAAATCAATTCATTAAATAGTATTTACGTGTACGTTTGGTTTCAATTGTATCACTTAAAGATTATATTTCATGTATGTTTTGTTCTCGATAGACCAGTACATGGGGTACTTATCTTTCGCTTAATATCAGTGCGAAAACAGTTGGAATACTAAAGGAGATATTATTTATTACTGGCGATTTACCCGGGCTTCAGCAAATTGTATACACGATAGCCTTCTTCGAAAAACGCTCTGTCCATGGAGGAAAATCAAATGAAAATCCGTTCAGTACATTTTGTGAAAGTCGGTCACGAATAGTGAGACACATTTCGTAAACTTTGTTTTATCTATAAGATATAATATAGCTAGGTCTCCCATGCGTACATTATCTATTGAAATATTTATAACATAACCAACTTTTCTCATTACCATCGACTTTTATCTGTTTGCTGCTCATCAAGGTCCGCACTCAAAAAACGGCTTCTTAACTAATCCGTCTTTTTTGTAATACAGGAATGCAAATGAGCAATCGAAACCCTTTCACGACTACCGACGCCCACGAACATCGGCATTATTTTCATGATGATGCGTTGCCATCCTTTGCCCCTACCACGCGACAGCATAGCTGACACATTATGGCGGTATCAACGCCGACAGGACGAGAGATACCTCCCAAGCAGCCTGCATTACCTCTGTTACTCACTTTAACTTTGATTACCGTATATACTCGTAATTCTACACTTTCTTCTTAGTAACTATTAAATTCACTAAGTTGCTTTTCTTGTTCCTGGTTCTCAGATGATGATGATTATGTTTATGCTAAGTGAAACATAAATATCACAGTTTAATTAAACCACAATAAACGTAATTATGTATCAAATTAACCTAAACTCACTTGAACTTGTTACTTTGAACCGTGTAACTAAGACAACGAACTTCCCACCTCAAACAACACTTACAAAGTGAACACACTCCCCTGGCGACCACATGAACTTAAGCTATTAGACTGGTCGATAACACTTTCAGAGCATAACTAAAACAAGCACAGGATATTAACTGTTTCATTGTTGGTCTCGAAGTTTGCTATATGCAGTCCGCCCGTTTGCATCGTTAATTATTCAGAGATTGATTGTTGGCTTGTTATAGTCATCAAGGAACAATGATATGGTGATACTAACGCACCAGGTAATGCAGGAATGTAAAGATCTAACTATGTCAAGAAATACATGGAAAATAGTAACAAATTCGAGAGATTGAGATAGTTAAGTTCGGGTAACACAACTGCGATGCGAAATAATGTTTATTCATTTTTGTGATTTAAGTTTAAGCGAATCTAGTTGCCTCGTTGTGCGGGATAGCCCCTCTGTGGAGAAGTTGGGGGCTCTGACTGACTGGCCATCGAGGTGCCCTGATGATTTGCAGTTTCGGGGTTCTGGGGGATTGGTGAGGACCAATGGCAATACTGATGGCACTCGCAGTGGTTGTAGTATTCAGAACTATAAAGTTGCGCAAATGAGTTTGCCCGTATCAACAAAAAAAAAAGGCTCTATTTCGGTCATTTTGTTGTTCCATAAGGAGACTTTTAATATCTATGAATCGTCTGTTTTTATAAGTAATGGAAGCTATAGGTCCCTCTTAGGGCGAAGACATCCGCTAAGAACGAATTTTACAAGACTCCATCCTTAATGGTGCATTTTTGGGGGCGGCGTACGCGCTTGAGGCCACGTGGCGATGCTAGTTTTTGTATATTATCATCGAAAATTTAGAAATAAAAATACATCTGAAACGAAATTCAAATTTATCTTCTTGCGTTTAGTTCGAAAAAATATATTAAAGTAACAAAACACCCATAACATAGGCATCGTTGACAAATGTGACTGAGGGCAAAAAACCCGTTTTATTTGTCGAGCGAAATTAACCGAGATGAAAATTGGTGTCTGTAAATTATGGAGATTGTATGCTGAAACGTGCGTAATATGAAAACGTGTGGCAAAGGCGAGGCTTGTACATGGCCAGAATGAGCGGTAATATTTAGTGCGACAGATAAATGAAAATTTGTTTAGGCGTCACGCGAAGCTTTCCAGTACGAATATTTTGTATGTTTTTATTTTAATTCCCCTGTATGCATAATAATATCACACGATGGATTAACTCGTAGAAGTGGCAGTGAGCTGGTCATTTTTATGCACAGATAGCCAATGCGCCAAAAACTTTCAGAGCTTTTTATAGTGCACGCGCGATCGGCCCGGCTTTGCCGGTAAATTATAGACTTAGACCATGGAAATGGTTCTATTCAAAGAACCATATGAAAATACGTTTATTTTACGGAAATAAATCGCATATAGACATATAGCTCACAAGAAGTTTGTTCTATACATATACAAGACGGGGGAAAATCCATATAACTGAGCGGCAAATATATTGCCCTCATTCCAACCTGTACACAGGTTGGAATGAGGGCAAAAATGTACAATGCCAATGTGCCTTTTACAAACGTCAAAATTGGTCGAGCATCGAATCGATACGATGCAAGGTATCCACCTGGACGTTTATTGGAGACAAACATTACGAATAGTGGAACTGATAACAACAACAACAACAACACATCTTCACTTCAGCTCCCTATTGGGGTAGGCACAGAGAACAGAATGCCAGATATCACGATCCTTTCATGCTTTTTTAGAGCCTTTTTAAGACTACCGACATTCATTAACATCATCATAATTACTATGCCGATGGGTTTCACTCCTTTACACCTCCCCCCCCTTCAATGGACCACCGGCCACTCTCAAATCGCACGCAACGCGGCACTGGTGATGTCACTTTACGCCGGTATCATGTAAGCGAGTGGTGCCCTCCCAATACAGCATGACATCTCTTTCCCTTGCCTCCACTACATTCATAAGAGAACGGACTTATGTAGCGCTCGTTAAGAAGACATTTTTAAAATTTCATCTTCACCTATACCCAAGGCGCTAATTATCATTACTATTGGTCCTGATCTTATTTTTATTTTAATAATTAAGTCATGATTATTAAGGTGAAACGAGAAAGGAACAGCTGGACCAAGCGATAGGGAGGAGTGACTGGCCATAGGCTATTTTACATCTATATCTAGTCTGGGTCTGGTTATTCCCGGGTAATGTACAGCATTTTTTAATCGGGTATGGCCATCCACATTTTCTCCCACTGCTACTCCTGCGTCTCCAGGATTGACAGCTGCCACCACTTGTGACCCTTTGATATGTCCAAAGGAATGATTAAAAACTTAATTGGGACCCGCAACGAATTCAATCAGAACAAAATAGTAACAGTAGGAAGTATTTCCAGTTGCATCCGATCAAAGTGGAGACATTGTCGTGCCTTAAACAGCTAAACAATCGATGGTAGCCAAGTTGCAACCCGGCTGCTATGTACCACGGAGATATATATGCCTTACAGATATTGTCTACACGTTATATTGAACTACCTGGGCTGATTGATAACTGGCCGAAACGATGTACCTAAAAATAGATAGGCAAACAAAATGTATTTATATTTTTGCACAACATTCTATCATCTTTTCTAAAATAGAACGTCAAATTTTAATTTATCCAAACTGATAGAATTTGTGTGACCTAGAAATTTCTCTGCCGTAAATTTTACCACAAAACCACCGCGAGTGCCATCGGTGCCACCCTTGGTGAGGTGGACCGGAACAACCAATTTTCAGTGCACCTCGACGGCTAGTCAGCCCCCTAAGAGACAAACTCCTCCTCCACAGATGGGGTTGCCCCGCACTACAAGAGAACCCCACCGACTTTGAGACAGTGCAATGGGGAGAGGTTCCCAACCTTGCCCCTTGCCACTTGGGCAAAAGTGCCACCTCCTATTGCTTTTAGGTACCCTCTTCTTATAAGAGGGGTACCGAGAGCGATACATCCTCATGATGTTTAAGCCCCCTCTTCTTATAAGAGGGGTGCAAGGATCCCCTCGGTTCAATTGGCTAGGCTGGTGAGTCGGGGGTGAACCCACCAGGGTTCACCCCCGACTCATCAGTTACCCAGGTGTGAATTCTACTGCCCATGGTGGGCAGTAGAATTCGCACCTGGGTAACTAATTTTAAACGTGGGAGCCACAGCTACGAAGACGCCTACAGGTCTGGCCATCCGAATGGAGTCACGAATCCGGACACGATCAAAACGATTCAAAAAATCGTTTTGAATGATCGGCGCTTAAAGTTGCGGCAGATAGCAGAGATGGCAAGCATTTTCTCTGACCGCGTTTTCAACATTTTGCACCAATATTTGCGAATGAAAAAGCTTTGCGTGTAACTTTTGCTCGCTGTTAACCAAACGCAACGTCGAGTGGACGTATATTACCAGGAAGAAGTAGTGTCATGTCACATAGGTCCTCCTATGGTCATGCCATGTATAGTGCATGAGACACAACGGAATTGGATCGGCACGACCGGGGAGGTACATCTCGCTCTCATAATACCGCCGTAAAGTTACATCTTCAGTGTCGTGTTCCGTGCGGTTTGTAAGTAGGCAACGCATCGGCATAGTAATTATGTGGACGTTCATGGGCGTCGGTAGTCGTAAGAAGGCTCCGATTCCCCCCCTATTCTATTAAAAAATCACGTAGGAACGCCGATTGCCGTTAAATTATCTGTATTTACAAACAACTTTGCGTAAGTATATTTTACCAAATTATTATCAGTTACATAACGTGAAAGTTGTATAATGTTATCTCGATGCCTAAGTTGGTATTTAATAATGTATTATGCCCGAGGGCACTGTGTAGTATACAAGAAGGTCATAGTCGATTGTCCTCTTGATAATACTTGTATAAGTTCACAGAGATATTATTTCATTGTATTATAATAAAGCTTCAATCTTGGTTTTAAGTGTTCAATTCCATGCATATAATAAGTATACACGATAAAATACTTGTAATTGAAAGTGTACTTTATGTTGTCCTGCACCACGGGACAACCCCACCGGCTTTGGGACAGTGCAATGGGGTGAGGTTCCCATCCTCGCCCCTTGCCACGTGTACAAAAGCGCCGCCACTTTTTTCTCTTTTGTCCCCTCTTCTTATGAGACGGGTACAAAGAACGATACTACTGCTCTTTCGTCCCATTTCCTTATAAGAGTGGTACAAAGAATACCCGTCTCCACGTTTCAATTGGCTTCGCCCAACGTGTCTCGGATCACCCCAGGCCACTGAGCCCCACCGCCACGACACGGCTTGAACCATGGTGGGGATTGTGTACGCCACCTATAATTTTCAATATCAACTTACACTAATAAGTGTATTCTTTGATGTCAATACCATGACTTTCTTATTTCTACTGACTATGGCTTACGCAAGAATTCCACGTAATCATGAGGTATTAGATTTTGTAAACCAATACTTATCATAAAACGAAGTCTCCAAAAGCTTAAATGGCCCCCAATTTTCACAAAGTCTACGCTACGTTACGTACGTCTAAGCTTTCATGCATGATTCCCGAAAAACTTTTAGGTATATAATTTATTCACGGGCAAAGCCGGCTCGGATGACTAATTCGTTTGCAAAAAAATATTCTGTGTTCACTTTAAATACCAAATAATACACTTACACATAGTGTATTCTTTGATGTAACCACGTTAGGTACACTATAAGCATATTTCTACTGCATCTAAGCGGTTAAGCTTTACTGCGGTTGGTTAAGCTCTTCAGCGTAATGCATGTACGGACGGAAACATACTTCCATATAAATAATCTGAGAGTCAACCTCAAAGTGTATCTCAAATGGTATTAACAGTATAATTATGTGATGTTTAACTTGTCCTAAGAGCCATTTTAGTGATATATAAATTAATACCATGAGTAGGTATTCATAAGACTTATTTCTGTATAACAGTGGTCTTTCGTTTTGATTTTTATTATCTGATTACTGACTATCTTGTGGAGTAGTGGCCAGTATATTCAACACAGTCGTGGGTTTAAAAGTATTATTATATATTATTATACAAATTATTATCGGGACTTTTAAATTTCAAATAACATTCCGATGTCATGAAGTTAGCGGTGTTACACCCCCAAGCCGTAGAAGAATAAGGAACTGCAGTCCCTGTTTAGTACACTTGTGTCTGTGCACACACTTGTGAACTATAATATGTCCTGCTCATTTGGGAAGTCTCTATAGAGATGGCCGCCGTGGCCTAAAATCGGTTAGAACGACATTATTATATATATTATTACGGTTTTCATATTATGTTGGATCGTGTTACCATATAGTGATTGGGATTGTAATTTTTTTACTCTAAAGTAAATTTGCTTGTTCGTCACGTAAAATATTGTATGTATTATATTTTAAAACATGTTCCATTTAAAGCTCATATTTTCATTTCACTACATGGCTTCAGGTCATAGAAAATTATTATACCCCGAAATATAATATCACGGGGAGAATTATTCTATATTTGATATTCAAAGGCACAATATAAAAGCAAATGTTTGTACATAAACTTTGTATGGCATTTCATCGTGTAGATAATTTGATTTTTCAGATTGAAGTGCCTCACAAAGGCTGTGAGAAAATTAATTTTCTTTTTAAAATAACTCCTTTGTGATTTTTCACATAACCGTGAACAGGACCGTTTTACCATCAAAGCCATTTGATAAAATGTATTGTCTATTTTTGTTATGTATAAGATAAATGTGCATTTGGATAACACGTTTGTGACGATCTTAATTGACGCCAGACTGAGGAACTTATCACTTATCGGAAATTAATAGCTACGTTGTCGCGTTTCGTGTCATTAGTATTTTTCCATTGGACAATGGGAAGGGTGAAAGGGCATAATATATTATATATGACGTTTCTGGATGATAGTCTTCTATTACTACCTCTCCTTAGTTCCTTTGTATATATATATATATATATATATATATATATATATATATATATATAGACTCACGTTATCAAGTCGAACATAATGACATTTCATTCGTTAAAATTCGTCGAGCCCTTCAGGCTGTAGGATACTGCTGCTGGAACATAATATAAGTCAATACGTGTGCATAACTACATATATACATACGCTTTCCACCTCATTCCTGCTGCGTTACCATTACTCTTTAATGCTGGTTCACCAAGCTGGTGTGACTGACAAAATATCGCTCAGTCACATACTAAAAGCTTGAAGTGACGGCTATGAAGTTTCGATTACAGTCTGCGCCAGTTCCTAACGGCCCAACAGGGAATATCGGGTACAGACGCGTCTGTATAAATTCATGCGATACAGACATTTATTATAGAGACCTCGGCAGTAATTTTAAGCCCCGACAATTTGCTTACTGTATGTGATCATTATCAGACAATATCGGTAGCACAATTGGCTTACCGGTTATCCGTTATCCTTGAGCTAACTAGTTGTAGGCCGTAGTTACCTACACCTAGCACTTCTTTATAGTATACGGCGTGACTTGGAAGCAGTTGGATACTTTTGATTATAAGGGACGCCCCCAGATATCAACATCACCATCATCGTCGGTCCACTGCTGGACATAGGCCTCTCTTAATGAACGCCAAGACGACCGATGCTACACGCATTCATCCCGGACCGGCTACTGCACGGAAATCGCCCTCCCACCTGGTGAGCACTCGAACAACACTTCGTTTTCCCTACTGGACCATCTGCCATCTCATCTTCTGAGTGTGTGACCATCCCATTGCCATACTAGAATTTATTGGTAAATCCGCACGGATTCTTTCCTGAATATAACTCGGAGTCAACCCGAAATGATCTATTCGAAAGTAAAAACTAATGGAAAGCCGTCAAGTATAGTTTGAAAAAATCGATCACATATAGTACACATATTTTGGGGACTTTGTTTTATATGTAAGACGATAAATACTTATAATTCATATAATATTACTAATTATGATTCATTTCGACAGAGAGTTGGCAGACTCTCGTCTCTAGTCTATTTCGAACAGTTGAATTCACATATAGACATTCACTTGAATGGCAGGTAAATTGTTAAGTTGAAATCTGATAGATTTGTTTATTTTATCACTTTTGTGAGACTAAAATTAGTTTTACGGATTCTTTCGTAGTTTATTTAATTATTTTTTTCTGATACCATGGTCACGGTTGGACTGATTCTACCCGTGACCATGGTTGCTGTAAAGCTTCTGAAACGGCAGGCTAGTTTAACAATTAAATCAAAAGTAAGTTAACAAATAAAAAGTAAGTTTATTGTAATGAGTAACATTCGCGTAAATTTAAGGCATCACTTTCGTTACTAAATTCTTATAAGTCAGTATTCTATTCCTATACAAAAAGTACATTTTATAAAATAAAACATATTATATTACTTTTGAACGAAGCTGCGAAAATTTAATAAGTAAAACTGAGCTTTCATCTAGTAAATATTAAACTTTAAAAAGTCAAACCGCGTGAAACAATTTCAGTTTACGCGAAGCTGCGTTTTATTCTGAGAACATTTCCCAGTTGATCGGTACCAATAAAAGTCTATAAAGAAGAATCTGTGAACAAATTGAGTGCAATTTAAAGGTGATTTGTTGCTTTCCAATTCGATCTTGTTTGATTTGTGTACTTTGTATAATCGAGCCTTACTGGCAGCCAGTTCATTCTGATTGACTTTAGATTGGCGGGGATGCGTTGTCTCTGACTACAGTGTACTGTTTTTAATTAAGAGGCTGTAATTTACTTAATTATAATTGGATGATGTTCCTTTATAAAAAGTGAACATCATAGCTATACCCCTTTTGGAAGCTAGATTTTCGGAAGCTAGATTGGTGAAATCCGACCTAATGTTAAATAATAAAGATGTAGCGACAATAGGCGAATATTTAATTTATTAAATAATTATTACGAGTGAGTAGCATACATATGCATCGTACAGAAGGATCTGATTTTTAGGATACGGTAAGTAATAATGGTCTTAAAAACTGGAATAAAACAAAAATATTACGTTACATACGTAATATTTTTTTTTATTCAATATTATATAGCAAGCTTTACCGAATTCAGTATCAAGATTTCCAAAAAATAAGAACACATGCGTGATACCGATAGAAATTGAAACACCTGGGCGCGTATGGTATTTGGACGGCGGGCAAGGGACAATTAGGTAGCTATATTTTTAAATATTTCGAATCATAATCGAGCAATGAATACGCTCTATGGTTTTGTACGGTGGCTTAGAAACAGCCTGTATGTGTACAAAAAGTAATGATAATCAATGAAGACTCTTGACATATTTTTTAGTAATGAAATATAGTATTGAAGTATATGTCGTTTTTGTCGACAAGAATAAGATCTGCTTGATTACATATTTGCAATTGAAACGCATTCAAAGGCATTATTTTTGTTACTGTAAATGATGTCAGTCGTGTTCGTCTGTCCGAGATTATTACTCCTTAGAGAATTCTCTTTCACATGGCACTGATGTTATAATAATGTTGCAATATTTAACAAATATAAAACAAACAGAGAAAAGAGGGATGGATTAATGTGTTTGTGATCTCACCACCATTGCACCGGACAGGCTTTCCTGGGCAATACTGCTTCTGCCAGGTACATATCCACCTGTTCTACTGCTTTTGTTGCCACAGATTTTGGACTTTGAGTATACTTGAATGCTGTGTCAAATTTCATCCATACAGATAGTATATTTTCAACAGGGATATCTGTAGACACTTCTGCTTTGTCAGTAACAATACATTCTAGTGCTGCTAACGCGTCATGATTACTGAAAGCAACTTCTTTAAACCGGGGTTCCAAATATGTGCATATTAGCTATATGTTAGTTCGATCAAATTCCAACTTTACGAATCGGGCAGATCTGTTGACAGTTTCTAGACATCTTACAACGTCTTTAATACGTGAAAAGTAGTTTCTGCTTTTGGGCTGCTCGTAAATACTTTTCAGACCCCGAGTTATTACTACAGCTTTACACTTCAATTCAAAGTGGCAAATACAATGCCACTCTTCCATGGAAATAACGGGTAAATCTGCACGTAGGTTCGGAATTGTGGCTTTAAGGGCTTATTGCCATTTCGAAAAGCAGTTTAATATTAAATAAATTGAAGTCCACCTGGTAATTGAAGACTTTTTGCACAGACGGGAGTGATATTTTATATACTAAGTATTTAAAAACTTTTCCTTGCCTAAAGAGCTTCTTGTGTGTGACCTAATTTTATTGCATTTTCATCACGGTCAAAGCCACATTCTGCAAAGTGAGTGCTTCGTACGTTATTAAATTCTATTTTTGAGCATAGCAACCGAAGTGGTCCCGCCCAGTAAGCACGCAGCAGTGAACATGTTGTTGGAATTATCCGTTATAAAGAAATTTACCTTATTAGTTGTTTTCCATTCCTCTGCTATTTTTTTCAGTCCTTCAGCTATTCTGACGCCTTTTTGAGAGCCCTCCAAGGCACTGCATTGTATTAAAATATATTGTTGCTATAATGCTTCATTGCGTATGAAATGATCAGTCGTTGCAACACATTCCTCGAGATGTCTATAAGGGGTCAAGCAAACTGCAGTCAAGCAGATTGGGTTACAAAAATCATGGACCATCTGTTAGGCTGACTAACAACAGGCAAGTAGCGTATTATGCAGATAATAGCTTATTTGACGATGTCCTTCGTGTGTGCTCATATAAAATTAGAGTTTAGAGCATACGTCAACTCTCCGAACTCTTCATTCTCAACCACACTAAATGGTTTTCCTCTCCGGGACTTCTCACTAAGTGCTAGGTATGTATGAAGACATCGTACTCTGTTGTTTCTTAGGGGGTCGAATTGTACTATTTATGACTCATACAAGTAGAGGTCGATGGCACTGATACAGTTTCTGTTACTGTCACAAGAGAGGCGATTGTGGGCATAGGCATATTATGAATACTAGAAACGTAGTCAGTACGTCCACCAAGTAGCAGAAGTTCATTACCAATTTCACGCTACCACAACCATCAGTAAGGTCACCCCCATCTTGCAATATTTGAGTTTGTATATTTACATTACCACTATTCTTCGTAAGATTTGTTGATTCCGTCCATCAATATTCTTAGACACATGGACACATCCGAGTGAAAGTTTGGATTCATTATCGTACTTTTGTATGACAGAGTATTTTTGCGAGCTCAATGATATTTTACCACCCAGCTCAGATAATAAGCAAATAGAATAAAATACATCTTTAAATACTAGTGTCGTGTACAAGAGTGATAAATAGTCTCCTACTTGTGTACAAGTTAAGACTAGTATACGAAGAGGCAATTGTTCTGGGCGCTCGTTAAGGAAATGCCGTGTTTTTCGATTTACGTAGACGTGGTCTTTATTTATTACCCTTTTTATCACACTTGTATTTAACCTCAACTGAGTTCTTACATTTTTTGCTCAAGCCGTTGACTTCGATTCACACTTCATTGCTCTAATAATCTCTGGTATCCTAATTGAAGATCAGGCGAATGAGTTGTGCGAACAAGAAAGCAACAACGATGCGCTATATACTGTCGCATTTAGTGTGGTTTGTTGGAGTCTTGAATCTACAGGGTATTGAGATTTGGGTAAAGGAGGGTATACACCCCTCCTTGGAGATATACATTTACTTGCTGTGCAAAAATATAATAATAATGATAATAATAATGATATCCGTGGACATCACACCACGTTAGCTTTGTCTTGTGCTAATTACCCGAAGGACTTGTGTTATAGCTACTACAATGTCGTCATCATCATTATCAGCCCTTATCGGTCCACTGCTGCACATAAGCCTCTTTCGATGAACGCCAAGACGACCGACCTCTTGCTAGCCGCATGCATCCCGGACAGACGAATGCACGGGCATCGTTCTTCCACCTGGTGAACGGTCGACCAACAATTCCTTTTCCTAAACGCGGCCTCCACCACGCAATAATATATTAAATGATTTTTTTATTAATTTCCTTTATGGACACTGTATTAGTAGGATATTGACTAATGATATATTTAGCAACTTTAATTATATTTATCTGAGATTGGTTGGATATAAATGATTAAAATAAACAATCAAGTGGAATATGTTCATGGAACATATGTTAAGTTTTCTTTAAATTATATTTTTTTAATTTACTTTACAATGCGCACCGGGTACAGCAAGTCATATTTAATTTTTTATTTAAATATAAATTAAGATTTGATAGTTTAAGGACAAGTTGCACCGATTCCTACTAGAATACCTACTTAGCTAATACGTAGCTAGTTGTATCAACTAAATCGTCTTAATTTCCTTGGGTTGGTGTTTAATTGTTACCTAAATTTTGTACATGATGAGCCTACAACGTCTCAAAATAATGAACTTCTTCGTTTCGATATTGCATATTTCACTATCGTAAGATAAAAGTAATTTTGAACGATTATTTAATCAAATAGTTTTAGTTTTCAAATATATGTTGACTTTTTTATATTTTGGAGTAAAATATTCTATTTATAAGATGTATAAGATGTTTGCATTGCAAATGTCAGCTACATTGAACTGACAGAACAATTGTTCCTTTTTGACTGCTCTATGCCGACGGAAGAATCCAGTGCAGCATCGTCGATTACTATAAGACACGTCAGATAAACGGTCTTGGTGAGATTGTGGTCGGTAGGGGGACGGACTCCCGTTCTTTCCCGTACATGGGAACGATGCATCCCGATAGTTATTAAAGATTTGTCAGTGTATCTATAATTATTTTAGCCGAGGCGATATGTTCCCCCCTCTCTAACGAGGGGGACAGCTCACACGTTACAGCTAAAGTTGTCCTTGCAATATCGTGGGGACTGAAAGAGGTCATTGAGCTATCATGAGTGGGGGACACCGTCCCCCTCTTCAAGCTTGGGTGGGTGGTACAATAATTATGTTCGCAATTGGCTGGCTAGTCATGACTATAATTGGGACCCGTGAAACGGGCTCTAAATGTATGTAAGCTGTATAAAACGTTATAATATTTAAGTATGTTTCAACATTTTGGTTGGCAAAATACTATTACCATGCGATAACCATACTTTGTAAAAACTGGAGCAAGGTTTTTATTTTTTATTTTGAGATAGCGTGAGTGTTCCTAATTGAAAAAAAATATATTACCAGTGACATCGTTGAAATTTAAATATTGTAACATAAGCGTGTGACAGAATATACGACTAAAAAGTATTTTAAAAAAAGTATGACGATTTAAAATATTTAGTTTCTGTTTTGTGATTAAGCATATTTGTTTTGTAATTATGATTTTATCAACAGGGTAGGGTAGGTAGGGTAACAATGTTTTTTGTATGATACTACAAACGTTACCTCCCGACTTCACCCGAGTAAATTTTGATACCTTTGAAATATCGGGCTAAGAAGTATAAACTTTCCTCACATTTATAAATAGAAATATAATTTTCTAAGAAATAGTGCCAAGATACATTTCAGCTGAATTGGGCCGGCGCGTCCAAGGAGGTACTTCTCGCCCACACGGTACTGGTCTTAAGCGATATCTATTCTGTCGCATTTCGTGGGATTTGTGATTTGAAGGTAGGCCACTCGGTAGTTGGTATAATGGAGGGCAACACATCTACAAACGCGGACATTAATGGATATCGGTTGTCATCATTCGAATGGCTCTGATTTCTCGTTTCTTCTCCTATGCTATAAGATGTGTTATGTGGTGCGCCATTCTCTCTCTGTACCCCATTAGGGAACTGAATCTAAGATGTTTTTTATAGGATAGAGTGGCAAACGAGAAAACCGGAGCCCTTTTACTACTACCGGCACCTATGAACATTCGCATGATTGTTACGCAGATGCGTTGCTCGATGAGATAAATCAGGTACATCATTGACTAATTAACGTACGAGGAGCAGGCAAGGGGGACTCCGCGAACTTTCGGCAATCAGCTGGTATAGAATAACGTTAAGTGATTATTTCGTACTAGCTCAACCTGTGGTTTCACCCGCGTAACTCCGGTCCCGTTTGTCATTAGTCATGGCGTCATGGTATATATATATATATATATATATATATATATATATATATATAGCCTATAGACTTTCTTAGTGAATGGACACGAAAATACTTTTTAATTTGGACCAGTAGTTCCTAAGATTAGCGCGTTCAAACAAACAAACTTTTCATCTATATATTATTAGTATAGATTTAATTACTTCGGACTACCATAAAGCTTTAAACGAGGTTAGAGAAATGAAATAAAAAAGTAGTCATTTCTATTTTTATAGAATAGGGGGCAAACGAACAATCGGAGCCTTTCTACGACTTCCGATGCCCATGAACATCCACATAATTACTATGCCTATGCATTGCCCTCCTTCACCTCCACCAATGGGCCACCGGCTACTTACATATCGCACGAAACGCAACATTGAAGATATCGTCGTGCCGGCCAAATTCAATTCCTAAAACGCCATTTTTCTTGTTCAAAGCTACATTTAACAAAGCACCCAACTTTAAATCCGTACGTGAACTCACTAACGACTCTAGTTTGAAATCCACTAAGCTGACACTGATATATACACTCTTGTCACGACAGCGGCAATTTGAAATTTAATTAGGTTAATGAGATAATGGGAATTTACAAACATAGAAATTAATATTCGATTCGGGTATTAATATTAACGGAGCAGTAAATATTAGAATAAATATCGAATGATAGCTGCGGGCGGACCCATTTAGTTGGCAAAATTATTTGCTTATTATAATACGATATTAAGCTAGAGATACCAATTTTTTATAGCATATCGGACAAACGAGCAATCGTAGCTTTTCAACGACTGCCGACGTCCATGAACATAGGCATAGTTTCGCCGCTGTGTAGCCCTCCTTTTCACCTCCATTTTAATGCTGCTTTCCTCATATAATGAGTTAAGTAAATGTGCATTCACATCTTACGCAGTTTGTGAGTCTCCAGTGGCCACTTAGGGGGATTTGATGAAGGTAGGTAATGCGTCATGAAACAGAGAACTTACAGTGTAATCACTTTGATGTCTGCTTAGGATAGTAAAAAGTAAAGTTATGGGACGATAATTTAATATGCATATTATATACTTCTATGGTTGATTCGTTAGGTCAGGATGACATACGGAGGGCTGTGTGAACATCCAAAGGGATGTACTCAAGGTGAGGTTTATTACATGTATGATCGCTGAGGTATACACCAGGTTCATGGCCTACAGTTATGTTCTGTTAACACATAGCACTTTGGCGTTTGTGCCTTAACTACTAAACGTCTGTGAAGGGATATGAAGTCTGGAAGGCAGGGTATGCAGGGAACGCCGTCAGTTGTGTCTGACGTGGCAGCGCTCTGGTAACGTTATTTTTATTAATTATTTCTGTGTTGTGAATTCACGGGGCTCGGCTAGTTATAACTAATTGTAGTACTTCTTTTTTTCAACAATATCACAGAGCGCAAAATTAGTAACATTACGCATATACTGCTTTAAAATTATGCAACGGAGACCCTGTGGGCGAACAGATATTTCTCCCGTCAACAAGTGGAATTCAGAACTCCATGCAAGAATCAAGTGAGTAACAGTATCATTAATACGAGTAAAAGTGATATTAATATTTGTTGTAGATTTGGAGAAAGTAATAATGTTTCCCCGAAGAATTCTAGACAGTGATGTCTTACCCGCGGCTAATTGTTTTTAACCAAGGTTTTGTTCCAATTGGCGACAAACATGTACATGATGAGGGCTTAAATTTTGCAGCCTTATGGCCTGAAGCCATTTCAAGTCGAAAAAAAGATGACATCGTTAGTAACTTTAGGGTCTATTTCAAACAAAATTGAAAAATTGAGAGAAACGCCAAGACGACCTATCTCCTGATACTCGCATCGATCCCGGACCGGCTACTGCAAGGAGATCGTCTTTCCACCTGGCGAACGGTCGACGAAGACCTCGTTTTCCTAAACGCAGCCTCCACTCCAGTACCTTACTGGCCCACCTGCCATCTGTTCGTCTGAGTGTGTAACCAGCCCACTGCCACTTCAGGGAGCTTATTGGTCCCGTGATATCGGATACCTTAATTCCCTAACTTATGACTTCGTTACGAATTCTGTCGGACAGAGAAATACCCAACATAACACGTGCAATAGCCAGTTGAGCTACCACAAACTTGCGGTCCGGTCATACTCACTTTAATCGAGATACAATTATTATGAGAATTAATATTGAGTGACTTGATGTCCTTACTTTCAAACTCGAATTATTTTTTGTTTAATTTTTATTGTGATAACAACTTTTTTTTTTTTTAGTTTACGTACCAATTATTTTGTTTCCTAGTATTATTATATCTCTCAAGAGCGTGAGAATGTGACACAAAGTGTTATTTTAGTATCGAAAAGTTAATTCAAATTGGTGATTGTGATAAAAATTAAAACTACTTAGATAGTTGGTACATAACAATTGTTATGACAGTTTTAATTGTTTTCGTGAACTAAGTTTTCTCTATTTTCATAAATATATTGAAGGTCCTTGCGGGCTGCGTTACCTAGTTTTTTAAGAGAGATCGAGCGATATTTTGGAGCCTAAATAAATATAATTTTGTTTTGTTTTGTTGAGTACTTAAATTATTACTATAAATTATAATTCGAAGTACTATTAAAGATTTTTTTTTTGTAAACTTTTTAAAATAAATATTTTACTTTCTTGTAACTAACTTGTTTTATTTCTAACACAATTATATTTATCAACCTACTAGATACAATATCTTCCGGAGAACAATATAATACACACCAAAAAGTATAAAATATAAATGTTAGAAAAAAATACTAATATTTGTGGTATTTATTTAAATTCCAATTATCTACAGTGAAAAGGCACAATAAGGTAAAAGTGTATTTTAATCGTAACGTTTTAAATTATTACCCAAAATTTTACATTCAAGAGGCATAATTGGTTTTATGTGCCTTTTAAACGTAAATAATAAAATTATGTTAATGCAAATTTTTATGCTAAGGTAAAAAGAAATATGGTAATTTCTAAGTATGTAAACATTAAAATTAATAATATAATAACACTATCGTAGTATACATACTAAACAAACACAACTTTTAACATTCACACAATTTCGGAAAAAAACATTTCACATATGTTTTTTTAACAAAATTAAATTTTACTCAATTTTGTCAACATTTGCAAAATGATAGTTGTGCCCTTTCCGACTGCGATGGCAGTACTGGATATTGCATGTGTCTAACATGGGCATCAGCTATCATTGCTGTCATCAGAATACACTCTATATAAATATGTTCACAGATATGTAACAATGCACAAAATAGCAGGATGATTACAAACTTAGAAAACTAAAGCCACTTTTACCGTAGTAAAGTGACGACTAGTGTGCCCTAGATGTCACCTAAATACATACAATATACACCATAGATTTCTAATTGTGCGCTAAGTTTGACATAAAATAAGAAAATCCACTTTTGCACTTAGAAATTAATTCTTTTTAATCACAATAAGATATAAATTTGAATCATTATTTACTAAATTATTTTAATTCTTCAATTTTCTGTCTTGATTTTTTATTATATTTCCAACGATATATTTATAGTCTTTAAGAAGGAAACGATCAGAATTCGCATATAAAATGATGTTTGTATTTAAAACTTTAGTTGCACCTACTAAAGAAAGCAAGCGTGTTCCTTTTTCTATCATTATCATAGGACTAGTCTACACTAGAACTGTCAACTAAGACAGTTTCGTTTATGGTATCTGCAAACAGAAATTCGTAATTTATGTCGTACTTACTTTTGATATAGGCTATCCATAACTATAATTTAGAGCGAAACAGGCCCTACATAAGATCAAACGTGCTAACAATATGTCCAGTTCAAATTTAACTTTTTTTTTGACGCGGGAGACGTATTTACGCGCCTTCACTGGCCCTGGGTGGGGTCCAGTGGTGTGTGGGACTCGCGGCACATGAATATGCCGAATACCCACAAAAACCACCGCGAGTGCCATCAGTGCCGCCCTTGGTGATGCCCCGGAACAACAATCATCAGGGCACCTCGACGGCTAGTAAGCCCCTAAGGAACCAACTCCATCCCCGCAGATGGGGTTGCCCAGCACTACAGGACAACCCCACTGACTGTGGGACAGTGCAATGGGGTGAGGTTCCCATCCTCGCCCCTTGCCCCGTGCGCAAAAGCGCCACCTCCTGTTGGTCTTTGGTCCTCTCTTCTTAAAAGAGGGGTTGCCTACTCTGTACTGTTGCTCTTAGGTCCTCTCTTCTTATAAGAGGGGTGGAAGGGTAAATATGCGTTCTCCCCAGGCTACTAAGCCGCACTGCCACGACAAGGCTTGAATCATGGTGGGAACGTCCAAATTAAACTGTAGTAAGATTAGGCGTGTAAGTGACGATATTTAAAATTCGACGGTTCTCAATTATGACGTTGAATTAATCGCAACGCGAATAGAAGGCGTAGAGCCTGGGTTTTGAATTATGATGCACTAGCTGCACAACGTGGTTATACCCGTGTTTCTATCCCAAAGAAACCATTACTTTTTCCCGGATAAAAAGTAATATTTATTTTATTCTCGATTTTAATCTACATTATAGGAACCTGTTTATTGTATAGGGAAACAGACAAGCAACTGGGGCCTTTGACATCTATCAAGGTCCATAGACAACCGAATTTTTGCTATGCATTGGACTCCTTTCCTACCACTCCAATGGGCCATGTGGTGTTAGCACATTAATGTATTTTATAGCATAGCAGACAAACGAGAAGTTGGGCCACTTGTAAATAAGTAATCACCAACGCCCATAGACAGCCAACATTGCGAGTCGTCTGGTGTAGCAGATGACTCGCAAATGCGTCCTAAATCCCGAACCTGTATCGGTCCGAAGGTAACTGATTCCTTTTTTTCTTTTAGTCCATGTTCGCTCGGTCCTGCGCAGTGTAAAGTTGCAGCCGGTGAGCTGGTGCGAAGAACTGCTTCGTCCTACCGAGCACGCCTAGCTTCTGGGAGGCTATCTTTTTACTTCAAAGTGACTGCGGAACTGAACGTTACTCAAGATTTCTACACCATGTATACCAATGCTAGCTATAGGAAATGCTATTAGAAAAATGTCTGAGACCGAGGAGAAACGACAAAGGATGTTTTCTTAAAGCAGTAAACACGCCAACTTATCCACAAATATTAGCACAACTCAATGACAGAAAGATGCATGCAAGATATAAAGGTGCATAGCATCGCGTGCATACGTTGCGTTATGCAGGTGGTCCGATTCGCTTAAAAAGCTTTAAAACGCTTCCAAAATATTTACTTTCTATGTTTGCTATTCACCTCGCTATAACTCGTCTGCAGTTGGCTTCTTCACAGCTGCTGGACGCAGGTCGTAATAAATTTAAAGTAATATCATTTATAAATGTCATGAATGAAGTTAGAGCGAAGTGAGGGTTTAAGGTATTGTTTGGAAGTTCTAATGAAGTGCCTTTTCTTGTACAAAAATTTTTATTCGCCAAGGTTTCGTCAGTATTACCCAATATTTATTGTCCCTTTTAATTTATTTTAAAGATCATTTTCAAAGTATCTTTATTTTTAGATATACGTACTGAAACGGAATAAACAATTACTTACAATAATAAATTTACTAAATATCCAAAAAAACTAACCGTGCTTTTAGAACAGCATAGAATTATGTATAGACGGGCATATTAAACAAGACGAAGAATTATGTGTTATCCCAAAATTTCTAAAACTTTGTAAGGAGAAAAGCTAAAAAATATGGGAATTCTTATTTTTTAGCCTTTCTCCTTACAAAGGTTTACTCCTTACAAAAGGGCTAGGTCTCATGCTAAGTACTAGTATTACACTATAAATATCAGATATAAGAAATATGAATATCAGAAATTTTATATCTTTAAGATTTTGATTATGAACATAAATTTTTAAGTTTTTAGGGTTAACCGTACCGTATCCGAAAGGTGAAAACGAGACGTCATTACTATGACCCCGTTTTCATGTGCCTGTCACCTTAACACCTTACGTAAGCCGGAGGTTGAAATTTTGTTAGACAATGTGTTTATTTTGCCGCTACAACAACAAATGCTAAAAACATAGAATAAATAAATTATTAAAAGGAGTCCTTATACAACAGTGGCGTTTTTTTTGCATAAAATTAATTTACTTCAACTCATGGATGCCTTAAGTTTATGCGAATGTTGCTCGTTACAATGAAACACTTAACTACTATTCTGTTGGTTTCCTTTATTGTAAATTATAAATGATTATTCGTTGACTATTCGTCCGGCAGGTGATGATGATGATGAAACCAAAAATAAGGACATCGGGATTATACCACGTAATGCGTACCTGCTGACACAACGTGTGCTCCCTTCCAACGGGCCACCGGCTACTCAGAAACCGCAAGAAACGCGACTCGACAAGATGTCACTTTACGGCAGTATTATGTGAACGAGAGGTATCGCTCCGGTCGTGGCGGCCCAAGTCATCTGCATTGCCATATGGCACCACCTCTTTCCAAAATAAAATTTATTCTAACCAAATATGTCTTTGTTTCAGATAATATACAAGGATCATGAGAAAAATCACAAAGTACGTCATTATTATGGCCTCATTGATGACCGTTGAGCTTACAGTGACTGAGAGCAAAAATGACACGAAGATCAAGATTGATAGGCGGCACTATCCGATGCCGCTCTTCATTAATGTCTGCGACATCATCGACAGACGATCCAAAGTCCACTGCTACTGTGACAGTAATAAGCCCAAAATGGCGACCAAAGCCGACTGTTGGATATTTGGAGGCGGATTGACTGAGGACGATACAATTTGGCCGAGCTTCTCGTCACAATCTGAAATAGAACATTTAATGTTCAACGTCAGAACAGACGATGCTTTATCTTTCATACCAGCAAAAGCAATCGTGCGTTTGGACAAATTAAAACATGTTTCAATACATTTTGGTACGATAAAAAGAATAATGCAATACGCGTTTACAAATTCTTCTACGCTGCGACAGATTATATTGAAATCGAACAAGATAACGAATTTGGAGAAACACGCTTTCTCCCAAATGATGATGCTATCAAATTTAAGCATCGAAGATAATCAAATATCGGAACTGAAGCGAGATGTCTTCTTCAATTTACCAAACCTACATGTTTTGATACTATCAAATAACAACTTAAGTTTATTGCACGAAGGATGTTTCAAGCACCTAAACAATCTTGTTGAATTAAAACTTGACTACAATTATATATCAGTGGTAACGAAAGAAATGCTGGAAGGTTTGGAGAATCTTTCGAAGTTGAATTTGAGGAACAATAAAATGACGATGATTGGGAATTTGGCGTTTAGCGAATTGTGGGGATTGAAAGAGTTGTTGTTAGACAACAACGCGATAGAATTTATATCTGATAGGGCGTTTGGAGGGTTGACGCAATTGAGAAAGTTGACATTGTCCGGTAATAAGCTGATAAATTTCTACGAGGATATTCTGGAAGATACTAGAAGTCTTACAACTTTGGATTTGAGAGACAATCTCCTGTCGACGATATCGTATGAAACAATACGCCCAGTGGTTGATAATGACAAGGCATTATCGTCAGTGGTTTATCTTGACGGTTGGTATAAAATTGATTTAAAATTTTTAGTTGCAAGGAATTAGGCCCTGTGTTATATTCCAGCTGAGTTGAGCTGGTATGATCTTAATACCAGTCACTCGCTCAATCTCGTCATGAAAGAAGGGCTATGTCGTCGCGTTTAATATGGTTTGTTAAAACCCAAACGGTTTTATGAGGATGGACTGAAGTAAAGTAACTTATCTTCGTGTACCCTAATAATGCCGTCATGTAAATGCTTGTGGGTGTCACTAGTAAAAAAATCTTATAAATAGTTTGTTTCCCAATCACATGAAAAGTATTTAGAGCAATATTAGCTCTAGTTCTACAAAAAAACCGGCCAGGTGCGAGCTACATTGCACACCAAAGGTTTCTTCCAAGCAATAACAGAATTATATCCTCCGTGAAAATTCCAAGCTATCGTAGTTCATGAGATATAGCTTGGTGAAAGATATACATCCCGATGTGTGACAGCGTAGTCTTAGTAATAGGTCCAGCTTTTACCTTTCGGATACGGGACCCAAGTAGATGAAATCCAGCAATGGTCCTACAAAGCCTGATGAGGACGCATACAGTAGAGCAATTGTTCAACATATTTCCAGATGAAATTCAACATTGCGATAATTTACAAATGCTTAGGTCCTAACTTACAAGACAAGTTTTATCGTTTTGTTAATATAAAAGAAATCTATGAGTATATATATATATATATATATATATATATATATACACATTCATTTACCTCATTGTAAGTAAATTTTATAAGAACTAAAAACATTCTTATGAGAAATAACTTCCTAAACGCTTACTTGCAGCCTAAACTGGAGTAATTAAGATGCAAGTTTTGGCAAAGTTAGGTTAATGAAACTCTACATCCTCGTAAATTCTCCTGTTATACCATCGGCAACCTCAGCTATAAAATCAATATTGCGAACTATCCTGGTACTAATAATACAAAGCTGAAGAGTTTAATTATTAGAACGAACAAGCTAATCTCGGGAACTACAGGTCCAAATTGAAATATATTTCTTTGTTGAATAGTCAATTTATCGAGGAAGGTATATTATCTGAACTTGGTATTTAAGTGAGTCGTAACCGTGAATTATGGCGCTCCACGAGTGAGGCCTGTGTCCATCTGTGGACGTCATCCGTCTGACGATAATGATGTACAAAAAAAGGCTGAAGATGTCTGATATGAAAATTGTTAGATATTATTTAGATTTACTGAGTAACGTTATTGGGCATATACTGTCACGCTAAAACAAAAAACAGCGAAGAACGCGGCTTGAGAGGGCGAAACCGCGAGGCGCAGCTAGTATGACAATATAGGGACAAAATCAAATTATATCGGTAAAGGTAAAGGTGTAATTAAAAAAAACAGAGTTCTGTATTTACCTTCATGATAACGCTAGAATTATAAAATTTTAATCTCGAAGCTTCGCTTATGTCAAACAAACCGTGTAACGGGAAAATCGCGTTGTAAAAAGGTTTTGAAGGAAAAACACTGGATATTATTTTCACCGTCCGATGCCGCGGTAAAGACCTGGATTTTTTGTTTTATCCAGTTGATATCACTCGAACGAAATTCCTAATATATTCACGTCGGCTTAAGCTTCCTGACAATCAAACTGAAGGCGAAGCTCTGATATGTCTGAGGTATTTTTTGCATATACTTTTCGTTACAACCAAATTACTGTAAGTTATATAAATCTATACTAACAATATATAGCTGAAGAGTTTGTTTGGTTGGTTGAATATGCTAAGATGAGGATCTACTGGCCCGAATTGAAAAAATATGTATGTGTTGAATAGTCCATTTAGCGAGGAATGCTATAAGCTATATACCATGACGCTACGACTAAGAGAACCGAAGCGACACATGCGAAACCGTGGGGTGATGCTAGTAATTAATAAGTATTAAAGAAATAACATTCTTTACCCGACTGCGTTAGAATGTCTTAGTTGTAGTAAGAAGTAGTTCCATGCTCCATTTCTGTCGAATTGTGCCAGTTCCTTTAGAAACTTTTGTTCATTACATGGTACCAGCTCATAGTTCTATCTCATTTCGCGCGGTTTGTGAGTTTCCAGTGGTCCATTGAAGAGAGGAGAGGCAAGTAGGGCCATACACATACATAGCTAATTGTAAGTATGTCTACGGATGTCGGTAATCACAAAGGTCCTTTGCCCCATATTGTATATGTAACAAGGGGAATTTGTTTATAAAATGTTTGTATGTATTTGTATTCCTTTATCCTTTCTCCCTCTTATGCAATGGAAAAGGTGCGTAGTCATTTTACCTTGATCGTTCTCTCGGGCCATCCAAAATTCATACAAACTGTTCAAACCACACAACATAGGCCCGTCTTCTCACCGATTTTATAGTATTAGGATATTCTTTTTTATTGTATAGGGGGACCACTGAGCAATCCGAGCCTATTATGCCTAACTATTCCCATGAACATCCGCACAATTACTATGTCGATGCGTTGGCCGCCTTTCGTCCTCCCATGTAATGGGTCACTGGCTATTCACATACCACGCAAAGCGCGATCCATAAAATATCTCTTAACGGCGGTATAATGTGAGCTAGAAGTAAATTGTGCCGGCCCAATTCCACTGCAATGCAACATGGCACAATCCCTTACAGAGGACTGTTGCATGAATTCTGAATTATTGTACTTATTTCAAATAATGTCGTTAATAACCATACATTTTGTAACACACAATAAAACAGTCATAAAGTATTTTCAATATCTGTACTTTTACACTAGTATCTAAATGATTCAGTTTATTTGTTTGTTTGGAAGCGCTAGTCTCAAGAGCCACTGGCCTGAATTGAAAAATTATGTTTGTGTTGAATTTACATTACAAATTGCTATATCTATAAGTGAAAACCGCATCTGTTCAGTAGATTTTGGTAAAATTGTCTATTCAGTAGATTTTGGAAAAATGTCATCCATGGCACTCGCTGTGGTTTTTGAGGGTATTCGGCACTATCATGTACCGGGAGTCCCAAACACCACTGGACCCCACCCAGGGCCTTTGAAGGCGCGTAAATGCATTTCCCCGCGTCAAAAATAAAAAAGAACTGTGCGGTATGGTAGGGTTCCCATCCTCGCCCCCTTACCCGTGCGCAGAAGCCCCCTCTTCTTATAAGAGTGGTACAAAGAGCGCCTCCCTTCGTTTCTTTTGTCCTTTTTTTCTTATACTAAGGATATAAAGAGCATCACCGTCTCCTGCTCTTTAAGAGGGAACCTGTTTATATGTGAAAGTTACTACTAGCAGCCCCCTCGCTTCAATTCGCTTCGCCCAAGGTGTCAGGTTTCACCCCAGGCTACGGAGCCCCACCGCCACTACAAGGCTCGAACCATTGTGGGGTCTATCAATATATACATAAATTAAGCACAGTATATTGACCACCATGGTTAAGTGTATACCAAACTATCGTGTATTCACTGTACAAGTAGAAAATACAATGTGAAAATTAGCAAAGAAAAGTATCCGAGTTTGACGTCCTAGTTTATAGTTCTCGGCATTTGAAATTTCGCTCACGGTAGAAATTCCGAAGACAAAACGTTTATCTGACGGGCAGAACCTAGTGCTTATTCTTACATAGTTTCGCAAAACTTAGCTCGATTTATGGACTAGATTTATTCTAGAATATACTTCACTGCTAACCTCGACTTTTGCGACAACTGATGGGCGCAGTATCATAAGCGGGTACTCCTTGAGATAGACGGCCGGCCCGGTTTCGAATTAGCGTGAGTATTTATCTATGTATCTTTCTATGTTACTTACTAGTAACTAGACTACTTTCTGTCCCGGCTTCGCACGGCTATTTCACAAAGTAATCGTGTCAAAAAATCTTTGATTTACAAAAATACCAAAAAATTTAATTTTTGATTCGGTCTAGTAAACATTTCCAACAACACGTTACAATTAAAACAACTTGGGTTTACGACAGAACAACGTCTGATTTTTCTGTCATAAAATGAAGTCAACAAGTAGTTGTCATATTTTGAAAAAAAAAAAAAAACCACACGTTTGGTTTCATTCACACTTCACTGATCAGCAAAATCAAAATGTTACATACAACATAACATGAACAAAGTAACGAATAAGCTAAAAATCGTATGTATGTACACCTGGGGGATCAAACCTAAAAAATAGTGATATTTTTAAAGCTCAGAACGTGGCTTAAATCCAAATAATATTCTGATTAAATGGAACAAAATATTCTTGTTACGTACACGTATTTCGTGTTAAAATATATTCTGCGTACCACGTGACGTGCGGTTCCAGGTTGTAACCCCAGGTCGGATAAAATAAAAGTTTTAACTGGATTTTTCAATTTTCATAGTCATTCAGAGCTTGAAGTTTTTCAAGATTGGACCCATATTGCATTTTGCTGGCGAGCAATTCGACCTCTCGTTTGCCAACTGCTCTCAGGGATTCACATAAGAAGTTTTAGTCAGCTGTTCTCCCCCCTGCCACCCTAAAGGGGCAAATGGGGCTGATACTGATGCGCCTGGGTCGCCTGGGTCACGTGGCATTAGGGGCATCAGAGTCACAGGTGCCGGGACCATTCGACTCCTGGATGTCTGGGGCAGTCCAAGATCAGGAAGGTGACGCTGTTTACACCCTGTGCCTCGGAGAGCACGTTAAGGTGTCGGTTCTACGCCTAATGTCTCTCCGGTCATAATGGTTGGCATTCCCAAAGGAATAGGGGTACACTTGTGTCTGAGTAAACGCTTGTACACTATAATGAGTACTGTGAAGAGAGCTCTTATTGGGTTCTACGACGACTATATGATGTAAGAGGTAGACCCATGCCACATTGCAGCGGAATTCCTCTTCGCTCGCATGATAATATTGGAAAATTATATTAAAGTGAATTATGAGCAGTTTGTAAGTACAAATAGCGCCTTTCCTCCAGAGAAGAAGGAGGGTAACGCAACGGCATATATATGCTGCATATAAAAGGGTCAGACGTTCTGCAATTTATGACAAATGTCTTTCATAATAGAATACTGTCGATTCCTTGTGGTATTGACATGAACAGAAATGAACACTATAGAACAAAGTGTGACTAATAAAACATTAGTTTGATATTGATGTCTTAATTTCAAGCAACTGTTAGTCATTACAATAAAAATACTCTTAATTTTTTTTAACGTTTCAAAAACTTTACAGCAACCATGGTCACGGTTCGTTATATAATTAAAGAAACCACGATTAAATCCGTAAAATTAGTTTTATTGTAATTAGTTTCATTTCAAATAGGGTTGTATAGCTAAAGCCTGAATTATTTAGTGACGGTCCAAGGGTCTCCTAAAGTTCTTCCGGTCAGTTAAGTCTAAAGATACATGATTAGATTGTATTTCTGCCACGGCAGTCCTCTATATAGAGGCTAGTCAAATGTGCAGGTCATATTATAGTCTTTGCGCAGGTACAAGTACTCTCCCTGTTCCTTGCCTCTCCTGTTCCGATGGGACGGCAATCCGACAGAACTGCAGAAAGATCAGGCATAGGACCGACTGCTTGACAGATTCCCCGAGGCACGGGGGTGAGACACCACCAACTTCCTGACATCAGACTTTTATGATAAATTAAAAAAAATCCCGAACAACACTTTTGTCTGACCCGGGACTCGAGCCCGGGACCTCACGGCTGTGGTTGCACATGGTTCCCACTAGACCACGAGGTAGATATAATTCATATACTATATATGAGTTAAGAGAGATTTAGAGAGAATAAGTTACAAGTGAGAACTATATTTAGTAAGTAAATTATTACTAAATATGGCTATCATTTTTCAAAATGTGATGCAGAGATCTCTCAACTATTTGTAATTGCACCTGATAGTTACAGAAACGTACGAATACCACACACGGCACAGCGTAATGGAATCAGTAATGAGATTTGCCGCGATAACCCAAGTGCGGTACACTTGAAGTTTAACTTTATATAAATAAACATTATCTAGTAGATGGATTAATTTATAGTGAATATATATAAGGGAGGATTTACCCCCGTTGGTGACAATGGGGACGTAATATATTTTAATGTGAGTCTAAGCAGAGCATATAGATAATGTTTTATTAAAATTATACGTGTGTGAATTAAAATATGCGAGTGTGCTGTAGACCATATGAACGAAGTAAAACGCCTGTTCTTATACAAGACGTAACTGGCCATCCTAGAAAGAGATAAAGAATGCGAGCGCTCCCACACGTCTTTCTGACGCCCACTTTTCCTCTTCCACTTTCAGGATGTCAAATTGAACACAAAATGATGGCCTTAAAGTTAGCTTAGTTTATCTTAAGTATGATAGGAGTTTTCAGAGAAAACGCCAGACGTGAAATACGGGTACTCAGCACGTGCTAGTTTAGGCGCCATTTTTACCCGCCATGCATCCGTGCCCAGGTTTCAATGTTGGCAACTTCGCGAGATAATTCCAGTACGTTTCCAGAATGTAAATTGACCATTCCACGTACATACACACCATATATTCACTTTATGGGCCAACGTATTACGCTCCTAAAGACCAACAGGGATAGCTTAGTGGAAGACAAATCACCGAGTGTATTATATCACGTGTGGATTATATGGTGCACTTGTATAAATCTCAAAAAGGTGGAGAGATTTTTGTTCAAGAAACAATAAAATGAGAAAAGCAAATCTACGTGATGCCACGAATATTTGGGTTTATCAAACAGCTTTCTTTTATGCCCAATGTTATTGAGTAATCCTTTATTTTCTACTAAAAGAAAAAGCTTTAAATTGAAAAGTAATATAACCAACTTGACTATCATCATAATGGCTAGCAGATATATTTTGTACAGTAGAGGGGCCCCCTAGTACTAGGAGACCCCGTGTACACGAATAATCTGACCCCAATGACGACTACCGATGCCCAAAAAAATCCGCATAATTCATATGGAGATGCGTTGCACTCCTTTCCTTCTCCTCACCTATGGGCCACCAGCTACTTACAAACCGCACGAAACGTGACACCGATGTTACTTTACGCTGGTATCATGTGAGATGTTGCATTAGAACTGTTTCACTGCAGGAAGGCACTACCTCTTACTAAGACACATACCTCTGTTCCAAGCAGAACAATAGGTGACATGAGACTTACACAGGAAATTCCCGATACATACCTACAGCTAGGATTCATAATAATTAAGCACATAATTAAAGAGTATCATAATTAAATTTAGGGAGAGGTAGTCTAAGTCCTAAATTTGATTATGTTACTCTTTTACTAAACATTTCAACCGCAACATCTTTAAGATAAATAAAAAATCTTAGGTTGCATAAAATATTTATTCTGGCGAAACTAAACTAGGATTTGCATTTAAACACTTAAGTCAAACGATGCCCTCAGGCGAAATGACCATCTGAATATGGAAACAGAGAAAGTGCATTTGCTAAGTAAGCTATAAAATGGAGCACAAAAATTTAATTAGCAGCATTTCTTATGAATGCAAAAGTATTTTACACTTAGAAAATATTATTATAATTTTAAATTAAAACAGCGTTACTTTAGACGTCTCTACGAGTAATTTACATAGTTATAATGTTGTAATTAATGTTGCAAAGGGTGAAACTGCTAAACACTGGAGCGTCGACATAATTAGAATTTTGGCGCAGTAACTAATCCGTTGTTTTGTTCTAGGTAATCCACTGAACTGTAACTGCCGCTTGTCCTGGATTTATGTACTCCGAAACGAGACCCGTGACAATATAATGAGAAAAGCGCTTGAAAAAATCTCATGTGTCACAGAGTCCGTGAACGAGAAACGCCCTAATGAACCGAAAGATGATGAAGACGACAATCGCAATGTGCTCGCTGATGATACATACGAATACTATGACAAAACTGATGATTATAATAACGATAAGGATAAAATCAAAGCTAACAAGTCTATAAAACTCACTGATATAGCATTAGAAACACTTCCTTGTCCAAAAGAAATAATGCAATCGATAGAGGAAAGTTATGGGCATCCAGTTCAAAATGAAATAAGATTAAAAGCATTCTCTAAGGTTGGGAGAATCTTACCCATAGCCTCGATCTTTTTAGTGATGCTAGCTGTACTTTAAATCTAAAATATTTTATATATAAAAATGTTTGTGATATTAGAAGTTAAAAATTTGCATATCTAGTCAATGTTAATGTCGTGTCTGAATTCTAGCGTTTTGACGTGGCGCCTTCGCATAGTTGAAATTATGTTAGTGAATATTTGTAAAAAAATCATCGAAGTGAAATTTAATTAAAAAAAATTGTAAATATAGGCAGTAATACGATATTCCAGGTAAGATTAATTTTATCAGAATTTTAGATTATCATAGGCGTTTCTTTAGGTTTGTTGTTTTGTAATTTTTGAGTAGTAAAGGCAAACTTATTTAAATTTTGCAATTATATTTACATATTTTAGCTATACGTTAAAATAATGAAAGACTAGTGATAAATAAAAAGAAACCAATTTTTTTTCTTTATCAAATTTTGTATCTCTAATGATAGAAAATGTGTTATAAATATGTATATATATTCATGAAATTAAAGCGTTTAGATTTAAAATGCATGAAATACCTGGTTATAATGAATTAGCTAGAGAATCATTGCTCTTATTAATAATGTATATCATTTATAATTAATTATTGTGATTTAGTTTAAGTTCCTTTAGCTCATTTATGTATGTGCGAGTGTATTATTGTGGATACATTGCTAGGGATCGTTACTAATAGAAACTGTGCACGTTTAAGATTAAAGGATACTTTATTAGCAACCGGAATTTCACTAACCAAATTCACTCATTCAAACACTGTATGTTCATCGAACTGTTTTTCTTCACAAATTAGAGACAATGCAAAATATTCTATCGCAGAATTACAGTTTGTCCTGTCGTCGTATTTATAGTAGTACAACTAACTAGAAATAATAAGTCGTTACTTACTCCCCTTGGTAAGAGATTAGGCGAAGGAAGAAAGCACGTTCATACACCCACTTGGAATAATTATACGAATATATTAACTATACCACGATATATTCGTATACAGGGGTCAGACAGGGTTTAAAAAAAGCGGTCACATTTTTTAATTTGGGAAAGGTTATATTATCAGTATTCAGATACAAAAGGTATTTTGGAAAAAAAAATCACCGTTAAGGGACTTTTTTATAGTATAGGCGGACAAACGAGTAACTGGAGCCCTTCTATGACTACCGACGCCCGTGAACATTACTATGCCGTTGCTTTGCCCTCCTTTTCACCTCCCCCCTTCGTCGGCTAATCATAAACCGCACGAAAATGAGCTCATAAAAAGTAAAAGTACTCTGTAGAGGTGAGCCAACTACACAGGACACATTATAGTCCACAAGTGTGTGTGTAAGCACAAGAACACACTCTGTTCCCTTATTCGCCTAATCCGATGGGACGAAAGTCCGACACTCTCTACGAGGCACAGGGGTGTAACACCGCTAACTTCCCGAATCGATACTGTTATTAGAAATTGAAAAATCCCAAATAACACCTTGGTACGAGCCGGGACTAGAACCCAGGACCTAAAGACTATGGAAGAACATGCTTTCCACTGGAACACGAGACAGTTCATCCAGTATGAACTGGGTATCAAATGTATTTTATCATAAATCCAGTGCACAACTGCTCATCACAAAGGCCGCTGATTTTCCCAATCTCATTCAATATGCGTCGCACTCATCTGTTTAGTCCTTAATCGCTGCATCTCAGTTTACTAAAACTACAGAAAATACAAAAATTAACATCTTCAAACATTCAATGTATATTCATATAGAAGCATAACTTAAAATATTTCTTATTATTGTAAAAAAAAGAAAACGTTGAATAAAAAAATGGTTCTTTTTCAAAGCTTGATGTATATTTAAATGTGTAAATATTTGTGAAAGGATTGAATTATTAATGTTACCTTTTTATGAATAAAGAATCCTTTGATTTGAAATTGTAATTTTCATTTCAATTTCCCGAAGTATTTTGTGTGTTTTATGTACAAGACTTTCATCGTCATGATCTATTCTTCATTCGATGTACCAATGAAATGAAGATTGAGTCTGTTCCTCCGCATCAAAATAGTTTTCTTTTTGGTATAATAGGGAAGCAAACGAGCAATCGAACGTTCTTACGACTGCCCACGCCCATGAGAACCTAGCATAATTACTATTGCCTATGTGTTGCCCACCTTATTTTCTCTTGTAAATTGTATTTTTATGTAGAGATAAACAAATGTTCAAATAGTTGGTGTTATTAGAATAAGCAATACATTGAGCAAAAGATTGGCTGAGACGATGGCCAGTTGATAAACTAACATCTGAATGACCCAGGATGAGCGTCGTCATTGTCTTGGTAATGTCTAAAGGTCACCATCATCATCATGGTGATGACTGACTTTCATGACGCTAGGTCAATCTTAGCGCTTTATTTAACGTTTGGGCCAGTAAAAATCTTAGCGCTTTATTTAACGTTTGGGCCATTAAAAATCTTAGCGCTTTATTTAACGTTTGGGCCAGTAAAAATCTTAGCGCTTTATTTAACGTTTGGGCCATTAAAAAATAAATGCTTAAACGGCTGTATCTTCTGATTGAGTTTACTAAAGTGTGGCTTCTTCTGTGGTTCAAGAGGAAGCAGATATAAGTGTTTGATCCAGTTCCACGTTCCTAAAACAAGAGTATGGCGAGACAGACGGATTCAAAGTCAGACGGACAATAAGTAATCAGATAACTGTTGTAGTGAGGAAATCGAAAACTTCAAAGACACACAAGAAAAAACAATAATCTGCTACACTGAGCGTAAAATATATTTCAAATAATTTTATACCGCATATTTTTAGTACCTTAAAGTACCTAAAGGAAGTTATCTTTAAAAGAAATGAATAATTGGAACACGTTTTAAAAGCCAATTGAATCTCAATAACAGTTGTTGGCTGAAAAATCAGTCTAAAAAATAAATGCGCTGCGATAATAATATTAATCACATAAAGTGCGAAGTGATTTGCGAAACACACAGATTGCACGTTTGCCTAATCTTAGCGTTACTCTTTCATACGATTTGATTCTCATATTTTATTTCACCACCGCCTTTGTATCGTTAAAGAAGCTTCTCAATTTAGGCACTTTAGCATTCCTTACGAAGTCGTTAGTAAAACTAGTGTCGTAAGGATATGATCACGTGGGACAATCGCGTGTTAGCCTCCGCGCACGGCGGCTGCAGCGTGCGGGGCCACAGATCATAGAGATATTATGAAAATGGTCATGTTATAATGTGATATTTTACCACCTTCTGTGCCGTACCATGATCCATCTTTAGCCACCGTAAAGATAGTTCCATATTATCTCCTCAGCGATAGCTGTGCGGATTAGTATCGGTTAGAGAATAATGTAGCATAAGTAATTAATAATCTATAGAGTTGTTCTATTTGAGCAGATTCGCGGTGTCGTTGTTTGCTAAGGTGTGAATATTTATATACCACCACGTGAGTAATTTCAGCATTAAGAACTCGTGATAAACGAAAGGCACTTTCCTGAAGTTGTGTAAAGTACACGTCTTAAGCAATCCTTTGTACTGTACACATAAAAGTTAATCTAACTGTACATAATTAAGCAAGTGTTGTGAAAGTGTTGAAGATCTTCACTGGGGAAGATAAAACAAGGGGAGTTATGAGGGGCACCGCAATAGTTTTTGCTGCACAAGTTTCGAAACCATATAACACGGAATACAGGCTAAATAATAAATGAAATGGGAAAACTTCGCGATACCGCACTTCAGCGAAAACACGTAGCCCTTGTTGGTAATATTTTTAATAAAATAAATTTGTGCGCTGTAAAGTTTCGTGCTGGTCTAGTTGAAATATGGCGTTGGTTTGACTTTTGCATTATATGATTTTGGTCAGATCATTACGCTTCTGATTATAGTAAGAGGTAGTGCCATGCTGCATTGCAGCGGACTTGGTGCGCGACCGGGGAAAACAAAAACCGGGGGGGGGCGGGAACTGCATTATTATCATGCAGCCATATTTCGTTAAAACCAAAAACCAAAACGAGACAGTATAACTGTCACTTTAATGCTCAATATTCAATATTGATTTAATAAATAAAAATATTTATTAAAAATTATATATATATATATATATATATATATATATATATACATACATATATACGTGGGGTGATGAATTTAAGACAATCAATACAGGTACGTATACCTGGGTTGATTGTCTTAAATTCATCACCCCACCGATCCGTGCTCTCACTCTGCACGATATATTATATATTATTTATAGAATACGGTGGCACCTTCCCGGTCGTGCCGGCCCAATTCCGTTGCATAGAAGAATGTATTGCCATCCACTAAGCATGGCACTACGTCCTCCTTAGCAGCAAGGCACTACCTCTTCCTAAAAGTTGAATTTGAATATTTTATTCATCATTTCATCAAGAGTAACTTTTTTATTTTTGTTCACAAGCGATATGTAGATAGAAATATAAGTAAAAACTTTTACAGTTAAAGTTTAAAAATAGACGTCGCGAAAATATTTTTACATTTCTCGCAAGTTCGTAACCCGCTTCCGTCAGGTGCAATCTTTGAGAACGCCATTTATCTTTTATGAGGAAACGGTATAGACGAGTTCATGCATAAGAATTTCGATTTGTGAAATATAGAGTATGCACAGGGAGGCAGCGGAGCGGTGATGGGGAATGGCGGGCGGTTTCAATTCGAATCTGACCCTGCATATTATATTTTCTATTGCCTCGTGGTCCAGTGGTAAACATGTTCTACCGCAGTCGTGAGGTCCTGGGTTTGACTCTCGGGTCGGACCAAAGTATTGTTGGGATTTTCCAATTTCTACAGTTCATCGGAGTAACCGAAGACTTTTGTGTCTTCATGATTAAAATGCCGTCCATGATGCGTTTACCGTGTCACCCGCAAACATCGCCAGCTGGACGATGGGGTATCTTGGTATGTCGCTAGTGTTCAAGTTGAAGTGGTAGGAGAAGGAACCGATCCTTGTGGAACACCGGCTCTATGGGGACGAACAGAGGACAGGGTACACCCTACTCTGTAGCGGAACCGCCTGTTTGCTAGGTAACTGTTTACGATCAGTATCAGTATGCCATGCAGTCCCAGTTGGTATAGTTTGAAGTTGAGGCCAAGGTGCCAAATCATGTTAAAGGCCTTCGCTACATCAAAAAGGACAGCGCATGTGTCACTTGGCCGCCTTTTTTGGAGTCTCATGAGGCGATGTACTTGCTGTAGGCAACTTTTACTGTCGCGAAATGCGAACACCTCGTCAATGAACAGGTCTTCCTCTCGCATCACCGTTTTTAGGCGCGCGAGAATTACTCTTCCATAGAATTTACCTCGCGAGCTTATTAGACGGTAACTAACTTATGGGGCGGTAACTAGTGGGCTCCACTTAGTGTTTTCCCGGTTTGTGTATGCCTATCACTGTATGTCTGTGATATTCCTTCCACATGTCAGAGAATTTTCATTGCGCCTGAAGGGTGTTACAAATACATACTAGGAGGTGTACAATAACGGGAGGTAGCTGTTTCAGTACCATGTTTGTTATTCCATCGAGCCCCAGGGCCCTTTCTAGATCCTTTACACCTTCTGCGTCATCAGCCTTCATCCTATGTCCATCAGAGATAATGTAGAATTATAATGATTAAATAATTTTTCAAAGTGGTCCAGTAATTGCGGTCAAAAACAAACAAACAAGCAATCAAATGTTGGGTTTCACGGTGTCGCGTTTCGTGCGATCTGTAAGTAGCTATTGGCCTATTTGGTGAAAAGGTGGGCAACGCATCAGCATAATTACGATGATGTTCATGGGCGACGGGATTCGTTGAAAGGCTCCGAATGCTCCTTTGTCCCCCCATATTATAAACATATATATTATTTATAATATAAGTATAGGTAAGTGGAGCAACTGTCATAGAGATCTATCTGATATATATATATATATATATATATATATATATATATATATATCTATGATTACTGCAGTACTTGTCACAACAGAGAAGTTATAAGTTGTGCTGTCGCGTGTTTTGTGATATTTGCGATTTTCCAAATGACCTGAGATGAACTTTGAGACAAGAAGGCAATTGAAGCCTTCTGGCCATCAACGTGCGCATGTCTTATTGGCGTCGGTAAGCATAAAAAATCACATATTGTTAACATACATAATATTCTAAAGAAACTACACTTCTTGCATACCTGGCGTTAAATCCAAAAACATAATATTCCCTGTAAACACAGAAAAACCGTACGCGTTATGCACGGAGCGCATAAATAAGAATCTAATATGCAAATATGTAACGCGTGTAAGAGAAATATTCCCTCCAATATGTAACACTTTGCTCAAAGGGAACTAACAACATCCTTTATAGCTGCGTCATTATACTTATTCTCTTTGACGTATTGTTTCGTTATAACGTGCTATGGAATTTACGCATTTGCAATATTCTCATAGAAAATTTATTCTTAATATATAAATATTTATAT
>JAFELO010000809.1:446411-458010 GCA_017140195.1 Eumaeus atala
ATAAACTTGGCAATTGAGCAAAAAAGGAGTGAAGACGCCCATGAACATCCACAAAGTACTATCCCGATACGTTAACCTCCTTTCCCCCCCCCAAGGGTCAATACTATATGCTAATATTATACATGTAAAAGTAACTCTGTATTTGTGTTACGCTTTCACGCCTAAACCAGTAAACTGATTTTGGTGAAATCAGGTTCGTAGATAAAACTGAACTTGAGAAAGCACATAGGATAGTTTTAATGCGAAAAGAATGGTAGAAGGGGATGAAGATTTGTTTCCTTATAGCATAGGGGGCAAACGAGCAATCGGAGGCTTTTGATAGTTACGCAGGTGTGTTGCCCTCAAATCATCTCCTCCAAGGCAAGGTAGTGCCATGCATGGTGGATGTAGTGTCATACACCATACATGATACTACTTTGTCTTATGCAGCATGGCACTACCTCTTCCTAAAAATAAATAATTTAAAACAAAATGTAGCCACACAGCTAACTTCTACACACATAAGCATGAATACTAATAAATATTCGAACCTGTTACGAAAGAAACGAACAAAATTAAAGTATTTAGGTTCCCACTTTTTTCAGACAAACAAAAAGTGTAGAAACCATTAAAAGTACCTAAGTACCTACCTATTCCAATTTACACTTTTTTATTTATAACATAAAGGAATCAAAAACATATTTATACGTAGGTACCTCCTATAGAATTGAACTCGAATTTTCAATGAAATCATTCTGAATTTCATCATGAACTTTCAAAAAAACCAAGAAAAGAAGAAAGCAAACGTACATCTTATATTAAATAGTAATAGTAGTGAACATTCTAAAGTTAAAATAATAACCCGTTAAAAAAATTAATAACTTTGCCGAGCAAAATCTTTCACACGTCAGATTCAGTCGTCTGCCCTCACGTGTCTGCCGGTTATACTGGGTATCGGTGACTCCACGGTAGGCCGCGCCGCCGCCGCCATACGCCCGATGCGTGCCACCTTTTTCCCCGTGCACGCTTTTCTCCCCGTGGCACCTATCAGCTTATCTCTTTTTATTTATTCGATACATGAATTTGTCTTAGACAATTGAACAATATTACGTGGTTCTATGTTTGTAAATGAAGAACTTCCATACAAATTTTCATTCCCTATAACAATAAAACTACTTTTACGTATTTTATCGCGGTTTATTTAATTATTTAACCAACCCGAAGTTTCAGAAGCTTTACAGCGACCATGGTCACGGGTAGGCCATAATATACAGACCACCCGACCATGATTGAAGTAAAGCTTCTGAAACTTCGGGCTAGTTATATAATTATATAAACCGCGAAAAAATAAGTAAAAATAGTTTTATTGCAATGAGTAACATTCGCGTAATCTTAAGACAACAATATTTCATTTTTCTTAGTATTTTTCTTACCTGTAACAACAACTTCCACACAACACCACAGGACTGGGCTAACGTGGTGTAATAAGTCCACAGATATTATTATTATCCCATGCAGCACGGCACTACCTCTTCTCAAATAGAAGGTAAGTGCCATGCTGCATAGGAGGAGGAAGTGTCATGCATAGTCAATGATACTACATCCTCATATGCAACGGAATTAGGCCGGCACGACCAGGGAAGGTACCTCTCGCTCACTTGATACCCGCATAAAGTGACAGCGTCGCTGTCGGGTTCCAAGCGGTTTGCGAGTAGCCGGTGACCCATAGGGGGGGTGGGAATGATAGGAGGACAACGCATCTACGTGTCATCATGCGAATACCCATGGGTGTCAGTAGTCGTCAAAAGGCTCCGAGTGTTCGTTTCCCCCTTATGCAAAGACAAAAATATTATAGCCTTCCTTTCCACATGTAGTACACATACTCGTAAAATACTATAACACGATATAAAATATAGGCACAATAAACGCAAACACTTCAAGTTTTTAAAGGTTAAGTGTCCTCGTAGGAATTATTCAAAATTCTCCCTCTATTTTTCATTTTCTGTAGTTTTAAACAAACTGCACACGAATTTGCGTTGCACAGAAATCAAATATGGAGGCACTTTAGCGCACTGTATTGTTTGATGTAGAAATATTTGCCTGAGCCAAATAGCGAATGCATAAGCTGAGAACACAGAGTTTGTTCTGTAATCAACATAGGAGTATTATATCGTTGTATTTGAGCCACGTTCATAATCATTTAGCAGTTCATTGGAGTCATTTAATGACTCCTAACTGGTGATGATTATTTACACCTGTGACAATGGACAGGTCATATTTTTGTAAGCGTTCCGGCCCGATCGGAGAGGTACCTCTTGTTCACAATAAGTGAAAGTCATGTAGAGTTATAGTCTTGCCGTCGTGTACCATTGGAGGGTAGAAGGAATAGAACGCAACCGCCTGACAATGATGCCGATATCCATGGGCGTTTGCTGTCATCGAAGGGCAGATTTTTCGTTTGCCTATAGGTACTCGTATTATAAAAGGAAAACATTTCATTGCCAGACACAGGACATCAAAGAAACCTCGCACGGACAGATGACCTGTTCAAGGTTACGTTATGCTCTCTGGAGAAGGTCTTCGTGTAGCAGTGGCCGTCGTCTACCATGATGATATGAAGCCTTCACTCAATTCTCTTTCCTTTAGCCATATGGGCTCTTCGAAACTTAACCAATTGCAACGAGTAGAAGATAGTGCTATCACTTCAATTTAAGTGCAATGCACGAACGACGAAATACCTCGCTCACATGATACCACCGCAACGTGGCAGCTATAGCTATGTCGTTGCGTGTCGTGTGAACTCTCACCTTCCAGTGGCCCACTGCCGTAGAGGAGAAAACGAGGGCGTCTCATCAGCATAAAAATGTGATTCTGTGTATGGGAGTAAGATCTGTTGCTGATAAATGCTTGTTTACATCCACAATAATTATTTTCAAAAGAGATAGAGAATAAGATACACGATTTCATATTACACTGTTCAATTCCAAAGAGTCCGTGGTTGTAAACAAGTATACATTCTTGCAAATTCAACCTTACGCGTATGAGTTTAAGTAGCTTTTACAAAGCATTGTTTTTTGGAAAGTACACGGCACGTGCAAGATTTTGAGTTGTTTTAAAAAAAACTGTATGGTTTGGCATAGTTTCAAAGTTTTAAGACACGGATTATATGTCTTTTGGTATTTTTGTCAATCAACTGTAATGAGTAACATTCGCGTAAACTTAAGAAATGAATTAAAATTTTAACAAAATACAATTTAAAAAAATACTTCTAATTTGCAGCCAGTAAAATGGTAGATTTAAAGGACCGGTGAATATAGAACGCAAATCGAGGAATTACTATATACAATAATAAACAACAATCTACGCAAGCCTCGCTAGCAAATTAATAGGAATTAGCTCCTAGCTGGAAGATATCCAAATTGGCGCAGTGGTCGGCCATTTGCAATGGATAACGTAAGCCTTTTTATCAAGAGTAATATCTGGAGATTTAAGAAAGCTACTGTTAAGTTTTTAGCAGGTTCCAGTATAAGCACTTACTTAATGCTTAAACTTTATAAGAGGAAATAAATATGGTATTTGTTAATTGTTTCTTTTTATAGCATAAGGGGTCAAACGAGTTATCGAAACCGTATAGTATTTCGATGACTTCTGATACCCATGAACATTCGCATGATTGTTACGGTGATGCGTCGCCTTCATATCATCCACCCCATGGCTACTCACAAACCGCACGAAACGCGACAGCGACGCTGTCACTTTAGGCAAGTAGCATGCCGGCCCAATTATGTTGGAAGAGATGTAGTGTAATACCCTTTGCATGGCACTACCCTCTTCTATGCAGCATGGAATTACTTCCTCCTATGTAGCGTGGCAGTACCTCTTCCTATGCAGCATGGCACTACCTCCTACTATGTAGCATGGGCCCTACCTCCTCCTATGCAGCATGGCGCGTCCTCTTCCTATGCAGCATGGCACTACCTCCTACTATGCAGCATGGCGCTACCTCCTACAATGAAGCATGGCTCTACCTTCTCCTATGCTGAATGGCGCTACCTCTTCCTCTTCTTATGCAGCATGGCACTAAGCCTAAAAGTTTAAAAGACAGTTTATATAACTGAGTCTATTTTATCTCATTAAAAGATCATGTTATCTTTTCTTGGTTATGGTACAAACTGCCGAAATCATTCCCAATGAAATCTATCCCGAAACGGCTACTCTACGGATATCATCATCCCACCTGGTGAACGGTCGACCAACACTTTGTTTTCCCAAAAGCGGCCTCCAATCCAGAATCTTGCTCACCCATCTGCCACATGTTCAGAAGAACAGGTAGCAATGGGCTGACTCTTCTCTGTGTGTAACCTATTGCCACTTCAGTGAGCTTACTCTTCCCGTGACACCAGATACTTTAGTTATCCGCATTATGACTTGGTTACGTTCGTTACGTTTTATAGGACAGAGAAACACCCAACATAACACGTTCTATAGCCCGTGGAGCCATCGCGAAACTGCGGACCAGTCCAAAATTCAGAGGCTATGTTCCTGCCCCCGATAGCTCATCACGGGTTGAACGCATTGGTTGAAGACCTTTATCTTCAAGCTCTGCGGTAGAGGGGACCGTGCGATTCCAGAATGCTGCCCAACCCAACCCAATCCTTCCGTCGGCTTCTGCTTCGAAGTTATGACTACCTAATTGCAATAGTTGCCCCAGGTAGATGTATTCTTCTACGACTTCTAGAATAGTACCATCGACGTTGACCGGTCTAGGGAGAACGTGTTCGTTGCACATGACCTTTGTCTTGTCCAAGTTCATACTAAGGCCTAGACGTTGGGAGGATTCATTTAGGCTGTGCAACATTTCCTGAAAGCTCTCCAACGTTTCAAGCAACACAACGATATCGTCTGCGAAACGAAAATGTGAGAGGTACTCGCCGCTAATATTTACGCCGCATTTTGCCCAGTTTAAAGTCTTAAAGGCGTCCCCCAAAGCATTAGTGAACTTATTAGGGGAAATGACATCCCCCTGTCGCGTTGGCCTTCTTAGCCTTCTTGGATTGGCCTTCTTTGGCTTCCCAGAAACTGAACGGGTACAACAGCAGCATCATATAATTCCCTCAGTACTTCGATGTATCGCCAATCAAACTAACATCTCTGTAAAGCTTCCAGAACAGCCCAGGTTTCGTCATATTCAACAGCTTTTTTATAGTCCATAAAGGCAAGCCACAGCGGCTGATTGTACTCATGTCTTTTGTAGAATTTGATTGAACACTATTGTGCGAGCCCAACATAGCAACTCAATCAAGCTAAAAGGATTTAATGGCGTAGCATTTATAGTGAACGATTAGACTGCTTATTAATCTTCTATTATGTCATTAGAAGCGATAGGAACATGTTTTTGGGTACTCATATTACAACATTCGAGCCGTTTTAGTAAAAAAGTCAGCTGCTCACTTAGAAATCTTTATCTAAGGGATATAAAAATCTCATACAACGATTTTTTATTTAGAGATTGTACGTTTAAAATAGGGTGGCCCACGCCGAAAGACTACACCTACCCGGCGAACTGACGACCTGGTTAAGGTGGCGGGAAGTCGCTGGGTATCGTAGAGACTCCTGTCCGTGATGGACCAACCAATGGGCGTCGTCCAGCTAATGGTGATGATGTCCAATATATCACGCATCGATTATTCAATTGCGGTAAAACTCAATGCCAATTAAATAGGGCTCGACGAACACGGGCAATAAACACGCGAAATTACGGAAATCTTAGCCCTATTTAAGGGTACGAGGTTTTGATACACAGAGCCGGGCTAGTGATGCATACGTAATTATTGGCCTATCTACTTGTAATACAGTTTTATGTCTCAGAAAAAGTTGAAGCTGTTTTGTGTATCTTCTAAGTAGGCTTATTTATTTAAGATGCTTACGTGAATGTGAAATTTTTTCAAGAAGAAATAAATAAGAAGTATAAATACGTATTGATATTTAAATGCTAGCTGTGCTTCGCGGCATCGCCCTCTTTTTTGATCACGAAAATAAAGGTCTCTTTGGAAGTTATTACCAGAAAGAGAGACAAATTAAGTAGTTACGGTCTGAAAGTTTACACAATATCACAGACGGGACATCTCCCGGCTTATTTTTAACTCGCATATTGGCGTGGCAACGCAACTCTTGCAAGGCAAGCAAGGGCTTTCATTGCGTAAAGGGCGCTATAGGTAGTCAACAAATAGTTATCTCAAGTGAGTCGATCGGTAACTCATATAACACACGTAACACAGGAACATATAGATAGATAGATAAAAAAATTATGTGCAGTCACAATTATAAAACATAAGAATTAGAAAAAAATAAAGTATAATTAAGCACATGAAAAGTAGCTTTATTCTAACACACTTTTCTTGGTAATAGTAGAATAACTCAGTGCATATGATACAGCAATCGCTGGAAAGAACTGACTGGATGCTTGTTATACTTGTCGTAAGGCACTCGACCCGTTATATCTTATGTCGCGAATACATTGAGCAGATTTAATGCGAGGCCTGAAATGTAACACTGCTCTCGAACGAGTGTAAAGATATTTAAAGTACACTGAGTCGTATGTACTAGAATGTAGGAAGAGTGATGAACCGATTTTTGTGTATTGCGACGCTGATTGGGTATATCAGAAGTATAACCTAAAATAACTTTGTCTTAATAGAGTCTGTGCTTATCTTTATACCCGATGTCTAGTCCCATAATCATTGATTTGTACTGTTCCGGCAAACAAGTAAGCATTAACGATCCCAACCATGCGTCATCTACTTGGGAACCTATACCACTCAGTTTGTGGGCAGTGGTTACTATCTTATTTACATAAGCATTAATGCCTGCGCAGCTTTCTAAGTTCGTATTGTCTAAATTTCGGAGTAAACGCACTTTCCCTTTTTAACCTGAATCTTCGAAAGCTTCTTGTAAATTTTGCCATACCTCAATAGAAGACTTTGCATCCTCGACATGTATAAAGTTTACCGGGTCCACGAGCAAGATGAACTTTTGTAATGGCTTTGTCGTCGAGCGCCTCGTCTACTTACTTTCCATCGGCAGGTTCAACGCAACTCCACAAACCCTCATGTCGCTAGTACGCTTTCACAGCGAACTTCCAGGTGCCATAATTTTCTCTTCCGAGTAATCTATCCACATGACAATTACTGTAACTAGCCATTTTACTCAGGTTGAAGTTATCGTAAGAATTGCAATGTAAAATTTCGGCCACCCAAAAATTAGAAACGGTTCGCTCACGGATAGTTCTTACGAGTACTTTTAATGCCCATAACCAAATGTAAACAAACAATTTGGCGAAATAAACTGAATTTTAATTACAAAAATACAAGAAAAATAACCATGCCAGAGCACACGAAAAAACGAAAAACCAACGCGACAAAGAGTTCGATTTTAAATTCGAACATGCTAGCTGCATGTTGTTCATAACCAAGGGTTTATGGTCACATCCCAAGAATTATCACCAAATACTTCAATACTACCCTATCTCCTTTTCAACATTTCAAAACGAAACAAACGCCATGTTTTATCGAAAATAAATTCACACGGAGTCGATATAAAATATTGCGCAATTCTTGGAGCTCTTACATTTTCTTATCGCTCCGTACGATGAAGTAAATAGCCAATATAAGGTTCAATTTTCCCGATGCACTTTTTCCCCATTTCCAGCTCCTGGTTTAACATTCGCCCACTCAAATCTATTGGCGAACTGCCAAAGTTCAATCCGAGATGAACGCTGTAAACTCTTTACTGTTACAACGGAAAAAATATATTTTTTCGTGCAGAATAAAATGGACGCTAGGGATATATTGTTACTGTGTTAATAATATGACGTCAGGTTTTAAAATATACTCATAACATACTGTTGTCAAAATTTTGAAGTCTAAGTCATTAGAAACGATTTGTGGCGGACGTTTGAAAAAAGTGACATCGTATAAAACAGAGATCGAGCAATCGAATGTAACACCATTTTCTTTTTCGTTTACGCAGGGATACGTATTTACGCGCCGCCACTGGGTGGGAATCGGTGGCCAGTGGGGCATGCGGCACATTATGGTACCGAATATCACTATAACCATCGCAAGTGCCATCGGTGCTAAAATTTTACATGCAACTGCATATTAAAGTCCGGAACAACATAGCAATAATTTTTAGTCTGATACAGGAGAAGTTCACCTGGAATACATTTTAGGCGACAGAAACTGTGGGCTACAGTATAATAATCATTAAAGAGAAGAAATCGCTACCCTAGCGATAATAACCTCTTTGTCTGCACTAGCTTATAAGTTTTTAAATCAAGTTCGATGTACTCGTATCTCACGGTGTCCACAATAAAAACTATTTTCTATTTATTTATTTATGCCATGCTGAACTGGAGGATCTAGTGCCTTGCATAGTGTATGACACAACATCCTACTGTGCAACGAAATTGGGCCGGCACGACCGGGGAAGTACCTCTCGCTCACTTGATACCGCCATAAAGTGACATATTCAGTGTCGCGTTTCGTACGGTTTATGAGTAGCCGGTGGCCCATTGGGGGAGGGCAACGCATTGGCATAATAATTATGTGAATGTTAATGGGTGCCAATAGTCGTAAAAGGACACGGATTCCACGTTTGCCCCCCTTTTTTTTTTGAGTATAGAGATCAAATGCCTTGGCCTTCTTGAGGTTCATTGGAAATATATTTAATTTCAGCGGCACGCGGCGACCGTGAAAAAGTATATAAAAAAAAAAATTCGCGTGAGTCTAAATATTTAAAGCGAAGGAATCTTTTTTTTTTGTTTTTGAAGGCCTTAACCGTCTGATGTCAATGTGTTCAATAAATCTGAATGATGCAGGCCATAGTTCACAGCTAAGCTTAGAAACAGATATACGGGCTTAGAATCAGATATATTGAGGTTCAAAAAAAATTTTTTTTAAGCAAGTATAATGGGAACAGTCCAAAAACTGACGCAGTTTATTAACTACGGAAACCCCTTTAACGTCCACATAACGTATATATAAGTTGCCTTCCTTCAGCCCACACTTAGACATCTTTGAACCAGTTGCTGATTACCGCAGAATTTAGGAAGGTAAAAGTAAAGGGGGACAACGAGCGAAACAGCATAATTGCGCCGATGCATTGCCCTCCTTTACACCCCCCACCCGAAATGGGCCACCAGCTACTCGTAAATCGCACAAAACGCGACACCGAAGATGTCACCTTACGCCTGTATTATGTGAGCGAGAGATACTTACGCGGTCGCTTCGACCCAATTCCGCTGTAATGCAGCATGGCACTACTTATTACAATACACGAACGTAACACGAAAATATTGCAACAAATGCATACATACCAACACAAAATAGAAATTACAACGAACGCACACATATGTACTCACTCCGCACATACACACATAGGGTCGCATAATGTCAACTGGGTTTTACGGGTCACGCGTCGGTGACGATTGACGTCCTTTGAAACCGTGCAGTTCAACTGGCGAGGAATTGTGGCAAGAGCGGCGGGAGGAAACTCACGTCAACGTGAGGCATGGAGGGGCCGTGACCTAGTGTTTTGTATGTCACTTGTCCACTGTATCTGTATAATACCTGTAGCTGGACTATGTCTGTACATATAAAAGATTGAACAAAAGGTTTGCGAGGCCTTGATATGGTTGTGAAATACCAAAACGATTAATGTCTTAGAATATTGTAGCTGTTATTTGGTGCGGAATTTATGACACGTGCGGGTCCAAATATTATTTGTACACATAGGCAGTACATTCAGAAGCAGTATATTCAGGTATTGGATGCTAATTACCCGTGCGGCCCCCTCCTGCGGTGCATAATGTTATATTGTTCACCGAATCAGTTCAGGCATAGCAGGCTAATTACCAGAGCGGCCTCCATCTACGGTGCATGATGTATTTTTTGTACATGAAGGCAGTACATTCAGGCATTGGAGGCCAATTATCTGAGTGGTCTACCTCCGTAGCGTATAATGTATTTTTGTACACGGAGCCAGTACAAGGTATAGGATAGGATGCTTATTAACCGAGCGGCCTCCTCCTGCGGTGCATAATGTTTTTGTGTACACCGAAGCAGTGCATTCAGGCAATGGATGCTAAATATGTAAGCGGCCTCCATCTGTGGCGTAGAATGTATTTTTTGTACATGGATCCTATGCCTTAATGTACACTCAGGCATAGCATGCTGATAACAGGAGCGGCCTCCTCCGGCGGTGCATAAGGTATAGGAGATAGTACATTTAGGCATTGGGTGTGCAAACTTTCTCGCTCGCGGCCTTGGGTCTAAAGGGATGAAAGAGCAATTGGCGCCTTTTGCTGACTACCGATGCCAGTACACATACGCATAATTTTCATGCCGATGCCTTAACCTCCTCTCTTCCTTCCTTCCAATAGGCCATCTACTACTCACAAATCGCAAGGAAGCTTCCCCTTACGGCGATATCATTTTAGTGAGTAGCACCTTCCCGGTTCGCCCAATTCGGCTATAATGCAACGTAGCAAGTAAAATGCGTCTACCTTAATTGAAAGGAGGGCATCGCATCGGCATAGTAATTATGTGAATGTTCATGAGCGTCGGTAGTCGCAAAAAAAAACTCCGATTGCTCGTTGGCCCCCCCATTCTATATAAAAAACGTTCTCACAATCATCAAAACGTTTTAGAAAATGTTATATCGCCTATGTTCACTGTATGTACTGGTAATGTAGGATTCTAATGGTAGTAGATTTTTCAAATTTGTTAAGTATTTTTGGACCCTATTCAGTGCAGACAAACAAACAATCAAATCTTTACCCTTTCTAACATTAGTATAGACATAGACAAGGTGAAAATACTATTCTTGTACATTTATTCCTCAGCTCTCGGCAATGGCTTTAACGATTTGTATCGCAACGTTTATGTAAATAAGATGTTCCTTCCTAGCTTTATCTTTTTAGAATAACGTAGTATTTTAATAAAAAATAAGCTTCTATTACATGCTCGTTGGTCGACCCGGTTTCGAGTAACCGGGCCGGGATGAAAGTGTTGGTGGTTTTTTTTTCTTTTCTTTCTCTTAAATCTCATTTAGTAAAGTAAGAAATTGCGGCACTTTTGACATGTAAGATTTTCGACTACCTTCGCCATAAAACATAATAGTTATTTAAAAGTGTTGCCCACGTTTCTACGAATGAGTCACTGGATAATTACGAGCCGCAAGAAACGCAACAGCGTTGCTATCACTCTGTGGCAGTGTCGTATAGACGACAGGAGCGCTCTCGTGCCGGTCACATTCAATTGCAATGCTGCATCGTACTACAAAAACTGACCGACTTCTATAAAGGTAGGTAATAATGCTAGGTACTGACACTTAAAAATATGCGGTTATAAAATTTATACTGTAGAAATTTCGGATATCTTGACTGTTCCAACAGTCATGAATACGGTAAGACTGTTATGTAAGACGAGCAGATGTTGCAAACTTTTATAGTATAGGGGGAGAAACGACAAATCGAAGTCTTTCTATGATAACCGACGCCCATGAATATCAGCATAATTACTATGCCGATACGTTGCCCTCCTTTTCGCCCCCCCCCCCC
>JAFELO010000809.1:468308-482879 GCA_017140195.1 Eumaeus atala
CATTCATAAAAAGATAGTCAAATGCTCGCTTCTAGGTAGAAAGGAACCGGCAAACCGAAGCTACGAGCTCAGTAGCATGCGGACTTTTGATACCACTTTATCACTCAATATTTAATAGTGCAAGAAATACCAGTATTTCCTATCATCCCAGTGAAGATTTAAATATGCTTTTCTGTTCACACTTGAAAATTTTGCCAAGAGATGATTATTTCACCATACAGAAGATTTTTGTACAAACCAAGATTTTTCTATACTTGTAAATAAATTTTCAGGCGTATATATTTATTTGCAATGCTAAGTTATGAACAGCTCCATTTTAATATTATAACAAAAAATACAAAGTAATACTGAAAGTATTTCTTTGTATTTTTTCAATAATCACGTTCAGCAGAATATTGATACGTACTCATGAACACCGTCACGAGGAAACTCTTCAATAAACAAAATTGTGTTAAAGGAATGTAAAGTTTCGTAAAAATATTTTGAAGTATCTTCATAAATTTATGAAGATAAAGGTAAAGAAATCTGAGATGTGAGAATTTTACCTAACTCCATTGGTGTATTTGATTTTCTTTGTTCATACATACTTTTTAGCAATAAAACCCGCCATTGACATTCCTTAATAAGAATGTGCGACGTAATTTTAAGTGTCTTGTATTTTTTACCGACTTCAAAGGAGAGAAGATTGCCAACTCGTTCGTAATTTCCTTTTGAAGTAATTTGATGATTTTTGTTTAAAAGAGTATACTTTGAAGTCGTATTACCATAGATGATCATTCATTTCACCATAATCTGATTTTGGGATCCTATGGAAATCGAGGGCAATACTCAAATTGTGTAATAATCAAAATTCTATCTCTAAAATCATAATCAGATAGAATAAAATAAAACACTCCAATTTTTTGTGGAAAGCTGAGGAATTTCTTTGTTGAGTTGAACGCGTTATATTTAGGAACTATTATTCCGATATATTGTAAAATATAATAAAATTAAAAATATTTTATTGATAGATATATGGCTCAACACACCTTGACAAATGTACCACTTTCATAAGGACTACACATTAAGTCTGTTACAGAAATATTCCTGTGCCACTTGTTAAAATCTCTTAAAAAAATTTAAAACTATTTCATCCGTTTTCCATGTGTGCGGTGTTATTTCACCGAGGGATCGTTTAATGTGCCATTGCAGATACTTTACCTAAAAGGAACGAGACAGGAAGATAGGCAACGTCACGCATCGCGTGATCATGCATATATTTATATCAGTATGAGCCTTATTGGATACTAGTAAAGTCTCTGCTACAATCAATAGGAAGAGAGCAGCACGGGTAATACCATTTTTGTAAAAGGTAGTGTCATGCTACATAGGAGGAGGTAGTGCCATGCATGGTGCGTGATATGGATGGCCATGCAACGGCAATTCCGTTGCGCGATGTACCTCCCGCTCCCTTGATACCGCCGTAAAGTGACAACTGCGGTGTCGCTTTTCATGTGGTTTCTTGGAAGCCAGTGGCCCAATGGTGTGGGGGGATGGAGTAATGCTCATGTTCATATACGTTGGTAGTCTGGGATTGATCGTTTGCCCTCTTATATTATTAAAAAAACCACGGCGCGCAGCTTGTTTATATACACGAAAAACACTTCTCTACGTTCTATAAACAGAATAACACTTATGCAAATTTGGGTACGGTTAGGTGCGAAAATAGGGTTATGCGAAAAATACATTTATTATGCATTGAAATAAGAATATGCTTAATATAAGAGAATCATTTTCTTCTTTTAACTGTATTCAAACATTTAAGCTAGACGGATATTTTAATATTATATTATATAGGAATCATAAGAAAATATAAATTTCTAGCCGACCCGTGCCCACCTCGTTGCGCATCAATAAAATAGCATTGAATTATTATTATTACTAACCTATGGATACGACACCACTTGCCCGTGCAAACTTGATGATCATCAAAAATACGTCCAGTCACTAGCCTGATGCTCATGCGATCGCCAGTCCGCTAAAGTTGAGAATAAAATGACATCTTGCATGTTAAAGATTCACAAGAGTGCATTCTGTTGGATATGGGTATCAAATAGATCAAATCACAAAAACAGCCTAATTTTAAAGATTTTTCTAGTAGTATTGTTACGCGTTATTCATGTAAAAAAATATACTGTAATTTAGTTCATAACGTAAATAATTTTAATTGTATGATTTTTTTGTGAATTTACCTAAATTTTATAAAATAATTGAAGGGGTTCATTTTTACTGCATATTCTCACGGTAACGGTGATTAGCTATTACCGGATCGCCGGACACGTAGTCCCTAGCCCGCTTGGTGGATCACGGGGGGGGAGTTCACGCGGATACGGTCTCCCGTCAGGTGGTCGCGCATGCAGCAGGGCCAGGTCACGTAGATGAGCATGCGGTCCATTGTCTGACCTATTAAACATAGCGCTCGACAATCGAACCACAAACTCATCCAGCGACTCTATCCGCAAGTCACGCGCGATCATGTCGTTCCGGACGTAGTGACCGGCTTCCGTGATGACCCGTAGGGATATGTTCTGCTGGGCTTACGGCCGTTTTCCCTGGGTCTGGGAGGTTAGGGCGTACCATGCGGGGGCGGCGTAAGTGAGGCGCGACCGGATATATGTCTTGTAAATCCCCAGTTTCGTCCGTGTAGGGAGTCCGGACGCTAGTACCGGCCACAGCAATGCGCAGGCTGTTCTCGCCTGATTCACCGCTCGGACCACCTGCGAGCCCATCCGCAGCGCGCGGTCGATACTGCATCCAAGATACACGACTGGGGATACTCAGGACACATCTTGGTCTCTGAACTTTAACCGCCCCTGCATGGAGCGCCTCTGGCTGACATATAGCGCCGTCGTCTTTTCCACGTGAACGGACATGTGCCACTTGTCGAGCCATTCCGGCAACCGGTCCAGCATGCGCTGCATACGCCCAGTTGCGAGCTCCGGCTTTCGGGGCGAGGTGACGTATGCGCTGTCATCGGCGAACAGCGCGAGCATGACATCTGCCTCACCCTCTCCCGAGGGATGAGTGTGGGGATGTCGTTGGTGTAGGCCGCGTACATGCAAGGGGATAAGCAACTGCCCTTTGGCACTCCGGCGCGTATGGCCTTCAACGTGGAGTGCCTCCGCTCCACCGCTACCCAGAAGGTCCTTCCTTCCAATGACGCCACTAGTCTCACAAACGCCAGCGTGACGCCGGCACCCACCAACTTGTTAAAGGAGTCCCGGGTGCCACATCCTGTCGAAGGCTTTCTGCATATCGAGAAAGACCGTGACAGAGTGTCTCCCTTTGTTCATCTTCACAGACAAGTGGTGGATCACCCGCGTCAGTTGCAACGTGGTCGAGTGGCCGCTCCGGAAGCCGAACTGTTCATTCCTTATGGGAATGTACAGCTTCAGCCTCCGAAGCAGAAGCCTCTCGAAAAACTTGGCGATGTACGACAGCAGCGTCATCGGCCGGTAGATTCCGGGCAGGCTTCGGGGCTTGCCTGACTTCGGCGGAAAGATGACCCTCCCTTCTTTCTAGGTCTCCGGAAAGTGGGCCGTCCGGAGAATGCCATTTGCGATCCTGTGTGAGAGCCATGGCTGCTCGCCTAGGCATCATCACCAGCGCCGTGTGGGAGATGTTATCGGGGCCTGGAGCTTTGCGCCTCGAGAGACGAAGTGCGACTTTTCGCAGCTCAGAGCAGGAGACGAAATCCGTCCCGATGAGTGGCAGAGACGGGCTCTGAAGGAGCTCTCAAATTCAGCACTCCACCTGCTCGTGGTGTTCTGCGGACGACAGCGCCGCTGGGTGTGGTGAAAACTGCGTGTGTAGGTGTGATACGAGCAGTATTTCACGCCTGTGGTGTCTAGGACTGGAGTGATGGTGGTTTTTGGCCTCGTGAGACGTCTGTTTAGGGCATGCAGGTTGCTGTCGTTTTCGCCGGCATAGATGCTCCACGGCACTCCCTCACCTTCATAGACAGTTCCTCGGCCTGCTTTTTGAGTTGTTTCTTGAACCTTGACTAGAGCTTCCTGTCGTTTCCTTTGCAGGTCCAACATTAGTCTCGGGGGAGATCACCCCGCCGGCGCGCTGTCACTGGTATGACGGTGGTCGCCGCCGCCCGCGCCTACCGGATTTTTTCCGTGAAGCGGCGTGCGGCAGCCTCCACCTCGTCCAGGGTAGAAAGCTACCCGGCGATGGTGAAGTCGACTAGGCTCTCCTAATATACGGCACAGTCGATTCACTCTTTGGTCCGCACTCCTTCCCTAAGGATTACTCCGGGATCAAGTGTGACGAGGATGGGTTTTATAGGGTTTCATGCATTTCTGGTAGTATTAGGTAGTGCCATGGTGAATGACAGCAAAATTGGACCGGCGTGGCCGCTGTAAAGTGACAGCTTTATTGTTGCATTTCATGCGCTTCTCTACTACTACTACTACGTCTACTCACAGACGGTGGCCTATTGGTGGGTAGGAGAGAAGGATGAGAACACATTGACAGAAAATCGATATGGATGTTTATGGCATCGGTAATCATCAAAAGGCTCCGATTGATCATTTGCTCCCCTATACTATACAAAAATAACGTTACGTTTTTTTTTTGATGGAAATTCTTAAATTCAATTAGAATAATATACCTGTTTAATATCTGCTTATGTAACAAAAAGTATTTATAAATACAACACGTTTACGAAATCAGTACCAAGTATACATGTTCTTTAAATAATTGTTAATTACAGTGTATTCGATTTTTTACAAAATGGATTTTTGTAAAAAAAAAACCGTAGAGCTTAGATAAAAGTGAATGTAATTATAATATACTTGCGATCTCCCAGCTTTACTCGTGAAAAAATTACACACTAAAACCTTCCTCTGCAATAGGTATGTCCATCGGTGAAAACCGCATGAAAGTCCGTTCTGTAGATTTTGAAAAAATCAATTACATACAGGCAGACTTCCTATTATGTTAAGAATAGATATAAGATATAGGTAGATAACAGTGTGTTCTATAGTGCTTTTCACTTTGGTCCACTATTTACGAATCACATATTTTTTATTTGCCTGAAACCAGAGGCCACGTGTAGTTTCCAAAGTGTACATATTATACTAGTCACGAGAGTGAGATTATAATATCGTTGTATTATACGTGAAGCAGACCTTGCACCATATATTTATAGTAAATGTGTAGAAGAAATACAGAAAGCCAACATTTTTTTATAATAATTTGCCATACTTATAGCTAATGAGTAGAAGTGTAGAACGCTAATATCTTTTATAATAATTTAGCTCACTCATAATTATAAATGTGTAGGAGAAGTGCAGAACGCTAATATTTTTTACAATAATTTGGAATACTTATAGTTAATGTGTAGAAGAAGTGCAAAACGCTAAAATTTTCTGTAATATACATAATATTTTATTATTTTAATCACTTTATTTTCTTCATTACGTACTGCGCCATGCATATAATGTTATAACTTCTATAATACACAATTTGTCAAACGTACTATAACGTACGAGATTTATATAGTAACCGTAAAAGTTTTTCCAGTCAAACTGTATTCGATATCGAATTATATATAATTATGATCATACTTAGTTACCTAGGTGATCCCTATACCTAGCTATAAATATAAATAACATTATCATAATAATATAATACGAGAGATTTGAATAGTTTCATTGTACCTTGCGACAAATTTGTTTACTCATCATAGAGCAAATGGTAGGACATAATCCGTGTTTTTTTGGAATGGACACATGGCCGTGAGAGAGGCAAGACACGTGTCAGGAACATTCATACAAATTTTTAATAAAATAAGAGCCTAGTCTTCAGTAGTCATCTTTACACGATCATCTTTAAGACAAAGTCTCCAATACTGTCTGTCATGTTACAGCATGATAATGCCTCGTACGTGTCAGTATTAAAAGGTATTGGGTGTTATAGATACCCCAGTAAAATGAAGGCTATGCTGTCGCGTTTCGAGCGGCTTGATGGAAATTCATATTATAACTTAAATAAAAATATACTCTTTATATTTCTCTCGTCCCATTTTCCCCTGATATATTATGTCAAAATTATTAAGGTGAGCCTGAAACCGCAAGGTATAGTTAACTGTACCCATGGTTTGACATGCAGTAAATACGACGTTTGATTAGTAAAGTATTATTTCTAAAGCTTATATGTTGTTATGGTACATAAGGCAATTGCGAAATTTTATAAAAATACGAGTATTTTCCAATGGCGCCGTTTGTTCGAAATATTAATTTAAACTATTTTACATTTATAATTATAGCTGGTGAATTTTAAAGTTAATTTTATTATCAAAGAGGATAACATAATTCAACTAAAGAAACCATAACAAAGCAGCGTCAGTTTCACGGAAAAGAATCAAACAAAGCAAAATTGTCTCACAGTTGACTTTCTATTTTAGAATGTGCTGGAAAAAGATCCTCACGAAATTATTTCTTATTTGTGGAAATCCCGTTCGCTGCGTCAGCAGTTTTTGATTAACACGTGCTTCTACGTCCTATCAGTGATCGGTCTGATTGCATAACTATATATCACACGCGAGAGCACGTTAAATTATCGGTTCTGCGCTTGATTTATCTCCTGTCATTTCGGATTGCCGCCTCATCAGAATAGAAGAATGAAGGAACATAGAGTACTTTTGTCCTACATATGCACTTGTGCAATATAACATTTCTTGCGCAGTTGTCTAGTATATATAGTCGTGACCGTCGTGGCCGAAATTCGGCTAGGACAACATTATTATTATTAATATTCTTTCATTACAAATAAGTGGACCAAAAAATATGTTTGAAACGCAACCGCGCCATTGGCAAGTACACGTATTTTTATAAAATTTGGCAATATTGTGACTTATGTACCAGAATAACATATAAGCTTCAGAAATAATAATTAACTAATCACGCGTCGTATTTTTTGCATGTCAAACCGTGGGTAGCTGCGGTTTCAGGCTCACCTTAATAATTTTGACACGATATATCATGCAAACATGGGCGAGAGAAGTATAAAGAGTATATTTTTATTTAAGTTATAATATGAATTTCCATCAAGAAGTGACAATACTCTCTATTAACTATAATTTATGAAATGTTTAGAAAATTTTGCCGCACCGAACGCGACAGCATAGCTTTTATTTTTCTGAGCAGTACCGCCCCTTTCGTGTCGGTCCAATTGGCATGCAATTCAACATAGCAATACCTCTTAATACTGACGCGTTCGAATGATCGTGTAAAGATGACTACTAAAGCCTAGGCTCTTATATTATTGAAAATGAGTATGAATGTTCTTGTCACGTGTCTTGCCACTCACACGGCCATGTGTCCATTCTAACGAACACTGATTATGTCCTACCCTTTGCTCTATGATGAGTAAACAAATCTGTCGCAAGGTACAATGAAACTATTCAAATCTCTCGTATTATATTATTATGATAACGCTATTTATATTTATGGCTAGGTATAGGGATCACCTAGGTAACTAAGTTTGATCATAATTATATAGAATTCGATATCGAATACAGTTTCACTGGAAAACCTTTTACGGTTGCTATATAAATCTCGTACGTTATAATACGTTTGACAAATTGTGTTTTACCGAAGTTATAACATTATATGCATGGCGCAGTACGTAATGAAGAAAATTAAGTAATTAAAATAATAAAATATTATGTACATTACATAAAATTTTAGCGTTTTGCACTTCTTCTACACATTAACTATAAGGATGCCAAATTATTGTAAAAAATATTAGCGTTCTACACTTCTACACATTTACTATAAATATATGGTGCAAAGTCTGCTTCACGTATAATACAACGATATCATAATCTCACTCTCGTGACTAGTATAATATGTACACTTTGGAAACTACACGTGGCCTCTGGTTTCAGGCAAATAAAAATATGTGATTCGTAAATAGTGGACCAAAAGTGAAAGGCACAACAGAATACACTGTTATCTACCTATATTTTCTCAAGATCTACGGAACGGACTTTGATGCGGTTTTCACCGATGGACATACCTATTACAGAGGAAGGTTTTAGTATAATTTATTCACGAGTAAAGCTGGAGGATCGCTAGTATATTACAATTTCATTCACTTTTGTCTAGGCGCTACGGATTTTTTTTTACAAAATTCCAATTTTGTACTTCGCTGTAATTGCAACTAAAATTGAATTTTTGATTTTTTATTTATGTTTGTTATATATACATACTATAACAATAGTAAATAAATAGCCCACTTAGCAGTATATTAAGGCGTTTTTAAATAAAAAGTATATTCATATATAATCATTCATCTTTAATATAAATCCATTATATGCGTTTTACGTAAAAAATCTAACACACTGTAATTAACAATTATTCAAAGAACATGTATACAGGTCACTGATTTCATAAACATTATCATTTATTAATGTTCTTTCATTACAAATAGGTAGATCAAAAAATGCAGCAATTACAGAAATTTCCCTAAGGATAGTGACTGTCGATACGCGGGGGAAAGTGCGGGGCGCTGCTTGTCCATTTCTAAAGCTATAACTGTTGGTTGTACTTATAACGACATTCTATTATATATATATATATATATATATATATATACCCAGTTTCGCCTTCAGTCGGATCTGCGTGCAGCCGGATCTCTCCAGCGACAGGCTGGCCTAGGCGAAAACGGTACTCCCGGTTGAACTCGCTTCGACGACCAGTGCCCTATTCATCAAACGTTACAAGTCTAATCTTACATGTGTTTTTCTTGTAGGTTTGTAACTTCTTATACAAATATGTGTACTAAAACTACACTTGTAAACTACAAGCTTACAAGTCAGCGTAGTATGTAATAACAATCAAAACTGCTGACTGCAACACACTCGTAAAACTCTCGTAAACTTTGAGGTCTAACAATAGAAGCATTCACGGTTTTTCAGAAATCTGTCATTGTCAATGGTATGGATGGTATTATGGACTCCAAAGTTAGGGACTTCAGCTCTGAAGTCCAAGACGTTCGCTTCCAACCAAGACTGCGTGGACCGAGCTCTATGCACCGTCGCCGAGGTTGTCAACCTCGGTGTATTATGGGGCTTAACTACCGTCTCAAGAGTGGTATCTTGATACACTCGTGCCGATGTTTTGATACCTCTTTCACAAAAATATGGCAATCCCTCCTTCACAGCTAACACCTCACCAAACCATCACTGAAGTCAGATAATGCTCACGTTGCACTTCCTTTGTCCCTTTGAGCTTTGAGTATAAGTACGGTTATTTTGTTTAGAAAAGTGTTGCTGAATTGTAAAAAAAATCTCATCGGTAGACAATTTTTTTCTGTGACCTCCCTTTGCATACCGCTTCAGTAATTGTTTCGTTTTAGCAACCTTATTCATCTTTAATTTATCAGTTTTGAAATACCAGTGCGTCTCTTATAAGCAGCAAGTCCTAAGCCATTTCTTAAAATATGCGACATGATTCCAGCCTAGAATCTGCATTTACCGAGATAAAATCGTGATTTCGGACAGGGCTTTTTCGAATTCTTTCCCTTACTGCTTTGACCACCTCTTTCTTGGACGGCCAGATATTTCTTTGTCACAAACAGAAGAAGTCGCATTGTACCTTTTAATGGCCTGGTACACAAACATTTGACTAAAACCAAGTATATGGAGAGTCCTAATATTTTGGCTACATACTTACTTTGTGTAATGCAATCATAGCGATTATGTTCTCTTTATCACCATACACTGTACAATGTCTTGGCGTCAAAATGGGGAAACGCAATGAACAATCGAATAGAAATGACAGATTCCAAATTCAAATGTATTTTTATGTAACTGTATTTATGGCCAGATAACTTACCTCCTGTATATCTCTATATATGTATATCTATATACTGTACAGAATTCAAGAACTATTTTACCTTTGACTTTTTCGTTATGACAGGGCCAAGGTTTGTATGTAGGACATTGGTACGTAAATATTTATAAACTGGTCGGAAATATTTTGACTTTTAGCTTATATATTTTTGTTTTTAGTTTTTGACAGACCGCATATAGATACAAGACGTTACAGATACCTTTAATGTATCTTCGCAATAAAAATAAGTGATAAGTTTAGGGGAGTTCCACATAGTATCTCTAGAAATAAAAACATGATAGTACGAGGAGTGACTGATAAGTACCAGAAGAGATAAAAAAAAATTTAATTATTTATTTAAAACAATTTTATTTTTCAACGTAGTTTCCTTTTTCGTAGTTCATCGAGGTCTATGCATTAGACCAGCGCTTCTCCAATGTCGTTACAACAGTTTGATAACATGTTCTCTCTAACCCCCCCAAAGTACTCGCCTACGGCGCCAATGGCTCCATCATTTGATGAAAATCTTCGTCCATCTAACCATTTCTTGAGATTCAGGAATAAGTGGAAGTCGCACGGGGCCAGATTTATGGAATAGGGTTGGATGCGGTAACAATTCGTACCGCAATTCATGGAGTTTGGCAACTGCAACCCTTGATGAGTGTACAGGTGCGTTGTCGTGGTGGAATAAAACTATCTTTACGGCTTAATGAGGCAGTTTCTTTTGGAGTTCTTCACAAAATTTTTGCCGCAAACTTGCATAATGCTCGCCATTTATTGCCTTTCCTCTTTGTAAATAATCCACTACATTAATCCCTCGAGCATCGCAAAAAAACAGTCGCCATCACTTTGCGGGGCGACGAGACCGTTTTTGCTTGCTTCCGCGCAGGTGTTCCGCTCTCAGTCCACTGCTTGGTGTGCTATTTGTATTATATAATGATGTATACATGTTTGATCTACTGTAACATTATGCCGCACACTGTCCAGCTCGACTTTAATCTGGGTTACTGTGTTTCCTATTAAAAAATTCTAGGTCGCCTCACACAAATTCTACCAGTTCGAGTAAACTCAAATTTAGCGATCTTTTTTTGAAAAGATGTTGGAATGTAATGTAATAAATTTTGTGTGCTCATCTTTATTTAAGTTCATCGTTACGGCCATTTATCAATCAGCCTGGTAATAATCACTGGTGATACGATATTTCATTCACTAGGCGGCCCGGGATGGTTTCGAACAGCAGGAGGCCGTCTTGGCGTTCACATGTCTAGCATTTGACCAATACGTCTGATTATGATGATGTTAATCGGAATAATAATTAAGCGAAACACTGATACTTAAATATCTGTGTCTCTAATTTTTTATATACATTAATATCAGCTTAAGGCAAAATATGACATTTTACCAGCATCGTCTACTATGCCGTAGGGGAAAACAAGAGATACATCTGTATTCAGATTTAATCCACATCCCACTGTCATTTGGCAACTGATTGCACTTGATATGGCACCTCTGCTATATCCACCGCTCCCGTCCCTCACTCCCCGGGGGGATGTCACACTACGCTCTGTGTACTTGAAATTACAAATTTAATATTCTCTGATGTGCATACGAGCATAACCGAGTTCTGTCGTCGGTGTTGCATAATTGATTTATATTGTGATATGCTGTGTACGAGCGTTGTTTTGTTTGGAATTATATATTGTGTTGTGAATTAGCGTTGATGTGCCGGCTTTGAATCCAGTGTCCGATTAAAAGTATAGATATTTTATTAATTTCTAATAACAGGAGTCCCCCACCCCGCGACTGTCAACCGAAGGTAACGTGTTAATGCGAGCTCAGGAGATTATTTAAACTTATCGTTATAATTTAGTAATAAAGTGCCAGATAACAGTGCATAGCAACGATTACTGTAAGTTTTTATCACCATTATATGTAATTATTTTGGATACGAATCGGTAAGCGTTTTGATCATTTACTTTCTCGTGTGTGGGTAAGTATACAATCTACCGACGACGCGCTGGTTCTTTGTAACTTTTATTTCTAATATCGTTATTTTTCATATTTATGTCACCTATACTTAGTAATTAATTTTGCTTTATTATTGTTGTTCAAATTAAAAATACGTATTCAAGTAGTGTGTTAGGAAATTTTCACAATGTCTAGTCGTTACAATATCCCGCCAGACAAATCTGTTCACTAAAACACAAAGAACACCCCGATCACCCCCAATGTGCCAAGCGCTATAATATATCTGAGCTATCGCCTAGTTCAATATCGCCTGATACTAAAGATACCAGGTAGCCATAAACGGCTCCACGACGTCTGTAAATTCCGCGTTAGGTATGACCCGACCCCAAGAACCGCGATTGTTTCATTGCTCGCAATTAAAAACGCGATCCTTGAAACAAAAATTGCAAACACGGAACGCAATGTTGTCCAATCTAATCTTATTGTAAGCCGACCTGCGGCTCCATAGCAATCATCATTATCATCGAAACCAATTTCATATTCCAAGGCCCGACAATTAAACTTGTCAAGTTCAGTTCCGCCATTAGAAACACGTAGCCCCCTTCCATGTGTAATAGCTTATTAGACGGAAGAAAAATCCTCCGATTTAAAGATCTCCACGGACACCAAACGCCCGTTTGTGTAGTGCCTACTAATGAAATCCATTAAACCATGCGACGGTTTTCAAATTCGACTTTGGAAGCCAACTTTGGAGCCATTCACGTCGCGCTGCACCTATGGTTGCCCTGTCTGCCCACACAGGTGACCCATAGCAAATGCTTGTGTGTTAAAAGAGAGATCCCAGGTCGAGGTTAAGATGTTAGTAGAAGCATAAAAATTACGTTTTGCCTTTTCTCCTGTTTGTATAATGTGTTCTGAAACAGTGAATATATTTTCTAATATTACTCCTAATTATGCGACGGTTTCCTTACGTTTTATTGACATGTCGGTGAATTTAATACGTGGGATGGACTGTATGCAACCTTTTTACCTTTAACAACCAAAACAAGTGGTCAAATCCTAGAATTCCATAAGTATGGATATAGTGCCTGTGGGCATAGGGCCCTGTGGGCAGCCTCGGGTCAAACTTTTCATGTATGAAAAGTTACCGAGGTGTAGTTGAATTGTGACGACCATGAAGTAGGAACATATCAAGGAGTAAATATTCGAGTAGCATCCTCTGCTTTGTAATTTAAGAAGTAGCATTGGCCATCAAGCGTTATCGAATGCACCCGATATGTCAAGAGATACTCCTACCACATACGTGGCGTCTACATCGTCCGATGGTGAAGCCAAATTGTTGATTATGAAAAGTAATTCCGTTAGGGATTACACGATTTACAGCGAACCTTTCAAGTATTTTACCCAGATTCGGTAGCAAAGTTATGGAGCGATATGATTTTGAGTCGTTTGATGATTTATTAGGATTAAGTATCAATTTTATATTGCATTTTCACCATATTTTCGGGAATATAACTTCATGAGTGATCTACAGCCCTACACGCATTGTTCGATCATGAGGTTAGATATTTAATCGTCGCCGGAAGCTATATTAGTTGGCATTTGGTTGACTATAGTAAGTAGCTCCTTTATAGCATATACTTCCCGTTGGTACTCAGTGTCGTTATACTGTGAGTCATCAGGAATCAAAGTATCTGGGAAGGCTTTCGTCGTATCTTCTAAATTATAGGTGAAAGTGTTACTAATTTGAATATTAGAAATAAAAGGAGTATATTTAGCTATTGGGTTTAAGCTAATGGACCTTCCTTATCGAGTCTCTTAGCAGCGTTTCTTAAAGAATTATTTTTGGTTAAGAGCACAGCGGTACGATACCAAAATTTTGTCGACCGATGTTCCGCAAGAGGGGTATTGTAGGTGTTGTTAGTTATGTCATGGCCCAGTTTGCGAATCATTTTAAGTTTACGCCTTGTCCTCCTGAATTCTCGACGCACAACGCATAAATTGGCATTCCACCATTTACATTTTCTTGATTTTAATATTGGCTTTCTACCTAAGGCTACGTCTGCGCAATATATTAAGGTTTTTCTCCATATTTCAACACTTTCGTCTACGGTTTGGTCCGAGCGAGTGAAGTCTTTGGCATGTGAGGCTATCGACGATTGAAGTAGAGTTCAGTCACCGTTTTTGTTGTTATCCCCATAGTCATTGACTACATTTGGTGCTACAGTCGGAAGCGCGCGGGAAAACTCGTATACAATCAAGCGGTGGTCACTGCATGAAGCGTTTATCAGAACACGCCAATTACTTAAGCAAACGTACGCGCTCGAAAGCGTGACGTCAATAGACGTTTCGCCCGTAGGGCTACTAAAAGTAGGTGGTGCATCTGGGGTATTTGTGAATCGTCCGGTTCAATTCTACAATAAAGCCTTCAATGGCGGTTCTACGTTCGCGGTCTGAGTATCGTTGTTTCCCATGCCAGCGGGGAAACATGCATTAACAACCGCACCAATTATTATTTGTTTCACACTAGAGCATGTCGTATTGTGCGTAAGTGGTGTAAAGGAGGAGCGACGGGGTCCGAAAAATGGAAATAGTATCAAGAAATATAAACTTTGAAATTAGGACAGGATACTGCCGCGACACTACAACGAGAAGTATTCAGATTGGTTAATGGTGTGTGTGTGTGTGTGTGTGTGTGTGTGTGTGTGTGTGTGTG
>JAFELO010000809.1:483169-505322 GCA_017140195.1 Eumaeus atala
TGTGTGTGTGTGTGTGCGCGTGTGCGTGTGTGCGTGTGTGTGCGTGCGCGCGTGCGCGTGCGCGCGTGCGCGCGTGCGCGTGTGCGCGTGTGCGCGTGTGCGCGTGTGCGCGTGTGCGCGTGTGCGCGTGTGCGCGTGTGCGCGTGTGCGCGTGTGCGCGTGTGTGCGTGTGTGCGTGTGTGCGTGTGTGCGTGTGTGCGTGTGTGCGTGTGTGTGTGTGTGTGTGTGTGTGTGTAATTTTTGGTCAAGTATTTCTCAAACGGTTTACTTCAGGACCCTATCTTCAGTTAGCTCATAAGGATCATCAATGGGATTAAGGACACATGTATCACATAGTCCTAGGTTTCTTATGGGTGTCGCTCGTCAACCAGGTTATGAGTTCTCGTTTGAACGTTACTCGTTAGTACCATAAAATGTACAGTGTGGAACGACCTTTCGGGGTGGACAGCGCATGGGTCTGTGGGGAAAAATATGTGTCGTGAGGCTACAACTGAATTGGCTTAATGCGCGAAAACTTCATATATACGTGTAAATAACTTATGTATGTGTGGGTTACGGTATGTTTTATGAAACTTTAATCGACTCGTTGCTGTCGTGATGGGAACGCGAGAATGTCATTTGTTTTTATTGTTTTATTCATTGCCATTCAGTATACACCAGTTGTTTCAGTAAGTGGTAGTGCTATGCCGCAATGCAGCTGGCACTACCTCTCGTAATTCCCGTAAAGTGACAGCTATGTAATCGTGTATCGTGCAGTTTACGAGTAGCCGGTCACCCATTCGAGGGTCAAGATATCTGCATTACAAAAATAATGCGTATATCTATGGGCGACGAAAATCGTCAAAGGGATCCGATTGCTCGTTCGTAATATCTCTGTAGTAATCTGTTCGTAATCAATCTGGTTTTGTGAACGTCGTCAATACTCGGAGCCAGGGCGAGACGCAGATTATAGAAATACCCAAAGGGAGGCCTTCATATTGAGCAAAGGTCTATTCATTCACAACAAGTAGGGCCGGCCTCCAATGTACAAAGTACCAAATGGTTATTCTAACGTGGATCTGATACTCACGGCAAGAGGAGTACCGATATCAGAGTGCCGCGTACACGAAGGTACGATCATCTGCTAATTACATATCAAGTGCGTAGCAACGCTGCTACGCATCAAGACAGGTGTCGACAGAAAACCATCCTTTAGACTAGCCTTTCGCGAAAGAGGGGTAGATTGGGCCTACTTTCGATCAACGCTATGTACGCGAGCAGGTAAACTAGATTCCAGGAAATCAGCAAATGAACATGCAGCAGTTTAGTGAAATCCTTACGCAAACTGCTGAAAAAATAACTCGGATATCGCAAGGATGAGGTGTTCAGGGGCTACGAATGGCGGAGTCCGGCTCTGGACCGTCTGCGCCGGATGGCTACCGGCCACTCACAAACCACACAAAACGCGATACTGAACGTATCTCTATTCGGCGGTATTATAAGAACCGGCCCAATTCCGTTTCATAGTATAGTGTCACGTACCATGCATGGGCCTACCCCTTCCTCTACCAAAACATTTAGTCGGGTTAACCAGTGTTTTTTTGTGTATATTACAATCCAGTCTATCTCATAACATATTGTAGTTTCACCTATTTGCTGTATATTATTGCATTTATGTTTTATTTTACGTTTTGGCTGACGACGCGCTCACATGATACCGAGGCAAAGTGTCATCTTCGGCGTTCTTCGGTTTCGCTGTTCACGTTTTGTATGCCTTGTGAGTATCCGAGGTATTTTTGTGGAAAAAATATGAAAAACGTTGAACCGCCGTACGAACGTTAACGTATAGTCATTGCAACAAATGTTTTGTAGTAAATAAATAAATTCTCATATACTATCATATTTTGTCGCCGCTTTATTGCGATCAGTTAAAACTGACTAACCTTCTTTGGTGAGTTAAAGTAAACTTTTATTGAAGCTCGCTTGGGAATATAACCAATTTTTTTATATATGGCAATATTGCAGGTAAACGCTCTGCGGTGGCTGGTTTTACTTGGTTTCTGAGGAGCAGACTAAGGACACGAAGCTCGTTGTCTCGAAGATCTTACTTGGTATGTTAACAAACTACATCAACACGGCAAGATATAATAAGACTTAAGATTGCGTTCATCGGAGCAACTAAAGTATTATAATTCTTCGGGACTTGTAATAAACAATTTGTGACGCCAGGAGGTCGGTTATGTCAGTCCACCCGTGACAATTGTTGTTGTAAAGCTTCTAATACGTGGCGCTAGTTAAATAATTCAATCAACTGCAATAAAATCAGCTTTGTTGTAATAAGTATTGGTTTTGATAACATTATTTCTCAGAGTTACTTATCTAAAACATGACAATGGATTATATTACTAAGTTTACACTGACTGGACATCTATATTTATGAAACATAGATGTCCAGTGCATATCTTTACTTATACATTGGACCGTATAATGAATGATACAAATACTAAAAGAAAAATATAGTTACTTATATAACAACAAAAATCATTACTAACTTATATTTTTGTAGCAATGAAACGCCATCAAAATGCAATTTTGTAAATTTTGAAATGGTCACTTTTGTACCTTACGTGGGAATGGAACCATCGGTGTTTGTGTGCGAAATACGCATGACTGTTTTTATTTTTATTCACATGGGATATAAAGACACAACTGTTAAAAGATAATACTATATTTCAATATATGGGAAGCTCTCAGGCAGCTTCCCAATTAGTCGGTAGAGAGCAACGTGGGCATTATCTGACTTCAGTGTTGCTTTGGTGGGGCGTTAGCAATGTATATATAGGAGTGACTAGGCCATATATTGTGGAAAGGGTATCATAACATCGGTACAAGTGCATCAAGATACCATTCCTGAGGACCTCCTACCTATTTAAGCCCAGCAAGACTCCGGGCCAGATTGTAAAGCTCGATCCACCCACTTTTGGTTCAAACGTACGTGCCGGACTTGTTCAGCGCTGAACCACCCTTCAACTAATCCCGACCTTAATTCGCTGGATTATGATTTGTGGCCAGTTTTAAATACTACAGCTTGCTCTGAACGCCATGACAATTTGGTGTCCCTAAAACAATCGATACGATTGGCAGGGAAGAATTTCCCCATGGAAAGAGTGTGCTTCTATTGAAAAATGGAGACCATTTCGGAAAAGCATTTTGCGAGCATATTTTTAATTGTTTATATTTGTGTATTAGAACGACACACTGTAAAAGTAATAAATGTTGTTTGCAATTAAAAAAAATTGTTACAACATTAATGGCAAGACTAGGTAGGTATATACTTGTTTTTGACTTTTGGACTAACTGACATATTAAAATTTGGTGTAGAGGTTCTTTTTTGAAGCATGTGAGCACTAAGAAATATTTTTCTAGAAATTCAACATGTCAGGGTCACGCACTTATAGAGGCATGGAATTTGTAACGCGGAAACTTATCATGTTGCGTGGGTGAAATCGCTTGGCGGTGCTTGTAAGTTACAAAAATCTATATTGCCTGCGACGACGTCCGCTTGGACTACATGGAAAACCACACGCAAAACTTAGCATTTCTGGAAGTATTAAGGAGTAAGCACTAGTACAATTTAGCTTCAGTTGCGAGTCGGTTGATGTGATCCAGTTGTGATGGTGTAAAAGATTTGTCTCATCGCATTTCTGTACAACGATTTAAGGTTGTTCGAAAAAAATGTGGCGTACTGCGGCATACAACTATTAAATAACCGGGTAATTATTTTCGTTTGTCCTTGAATTTAATCACGTTTGGGTTACACAGTTTGATTTAGTATTTAATCATCATTAACCCGTGATGTAGTTAATAAATGTGGCATTCATTAAGACAGTATTTACTTGAAAATTATATTTATTTTATACTCAATTACAAATATTTATTTAGAGGCATGGTAATGTCCTAATCATGTTACAAGGCAAGACAAGTCAATTTTGCAAGAGTTAGTGCCATGCTGCATTGTAGCGGAATTGTGCCGCACGACGGGGGAGGTACGCCTCGATCACATGATACCAGCGTAAAGTGACATCTTTGGTGTCACGTTTCTGGCGGTTTATGAGTAGCCGGTGGCGTATAAGAGGAGATAGAGTGGAGAGCAATGCTACAGCACAGTAACTATGCAGATTTTTATAAGCGTCGGTAGCGCTAAGAAGGTACCGCTTTCTCATTTGTCCTCTTATTGTATAAGAAACATGAATTGAAGAAAATGAATAAAACTTATTTTTACAGTACCCCCACACTGCAATTTCAAATAATTGTATCAGCAATTATGGAAATTCCCCTAAGGATAGTGACTGGAGATACGCAAGTGAAGACCTTGTGCGCAGCTAGTATATTTACAAAACCATGCCTGTGTGTGTATACTGGTGGTATTTATCACGAAATTCTCTGCGGCGAAGTGCCGACGGGATTACAGCTATATTACAGCTATATTACAGCTATATTACAGCTATATTACAGGTATATTACATCTATATTACAGCTATATTACAGCTATATAAGGCGGAACGCTAACGCACTGTGTAATGTTATTGCGTTGGGTTTATGGATCCGTTGTGTCGTATGAAGGTCAACGCTAGAAGAGCTTAACATCAACGGATTCTGTATACTCGTTTAATTTACTAGCCGTAAACGCTAATTGTATATAACTTTTAATTAGTTCTACATGTGTTGGGGCATTTTTAATGAAAGTTGAGCTGTTTGATGCCATTCAACAGATATTATACGGTACCAAAAACCAGGTCGAATGCATTGGACCTACACGACCGGGTGGATACTTATCGCACATACGATGTCGTGGCAAACAGAGCTAAACTGTAGCATTTCGCGCGCCTTGTGAGTAGCCGGTGGCCCATTTAATGAAAGGAGGAGAAAAGGACAAACTTATCCGTATGACAAAAACACGGATGTTGTTTCTGTAGTTGGTATAAAAAGGGTGACTTTCTCTTCTGCATTCTAGCTTACAAATAGGGACACAGTTATAACACATGTGACTGACAGAATGACAAACTTACACACCGCTTATGAATGCGAGCCCGGATTCGTATCCGTAAGTTCAGAGCTTAAATATATATGGAGATAATATAATGTGATTTTAGAGAGCTCTAATAATAACAAAGAAATGATCGTGGCCTCTTGCTGTTTAGTAGTGGCAAATGAACCCCTCCCGTCAGAGAGGGGGGGGTGAGGAGGGAGGCCTCCTCAGATAAGCCAAACAATAAACGAGCTCAATTATCCTTATCCACGACACCACAATTTACACAGCATCGTTCGCGCGTCCTCAAAAATAACTACTATAAGATACGCCCAAAAACAACCCGAGACATATCTTCCCATCAGCGGGAAAAAGGGGGGGGGGTTTGCCCCTTATCGTCTCTCTAAACCAGAAGACGTAAGTCTTCGCTAGTCAATCAACTATCGAGGCTGGAGCAATAGCGTCGCCAACCAATAGTTGGTCCCACCGAAAAAAAGAAAAAATATATGAATTACACATCTTCGATATTCCAATGGATGTGATTAGAAATACATAAAACGTCATGATGCTGAAATTAGCACACATTAATTATTTGATAATTGGTATCAATATAATATAACGAAACGAGATGAAATTTGGATGCTAGCGACATCTAGAGGAGACCAGCGGAACGTCGTGTCCCTAGCGATTAGAGTGCAACGCAGATGGCAGAGGTGCAGGCATGACTCTAAATGTGTCCCTGTTCAAGAGATTGGATGTCATTGCAAGTGTTACCTCCTTTATAATACTACTAGCTGTACCCCACGGTATCATAATTACAATCTATGCCTACGGAACCATAAAACTTTTCGGAAATTAATGTAATTTTAATTTTCAACTTGTATTCTATGCCTATTATGGTTAATCGGAGTGTGGGACGGCCCCCTACCCGATGGACTAACGACTTGGTTAAAGTGGCGGGGAGCAGCTGGATGTAAGTGGCTCGTGACTGTGATCTGTGACTCTCTGTCAGCTGGATGTAAGTGGCTCATGACTGTGATCTGTGACTCTCTGTCAGCTGGATGTAAGTGGCTCGTGACTGTGATCTGTGACTCCCTGTCAGCTGGATGTAAGTGGTTCGTGACTGTGATCTGTGACTCTCTGTCAGCTGGATGTAAGTGGCTCGTGACTGTGATCTGTGACTCTCTGTCAGCTGGATGTAAGTGGCTCGTGACTGTGATCTGTGACTCTCTGTCTCTGCTGTCTGCCTCCCAGGCTTATGTACAGCAGTGGGCGTCTGTAGGGTGATGATGATGATGTTTCTATGCCTATGTTCCAAAATTCACCCACATACCGTTAGTAATTTGTATATGAAATATAAAAACATGCATACAAGCTTCTGTATGATACTAGTTGTCCTGAAAGATGTTCTACCACTACTGCAGAATTAGTTGTCATGTTAACGTGTAATTTTACGCTTCGGTCATTTTAATCAAAAATATTTAAAAATAATTAAAAGAACCGCAACAAATCTATGAATGTAGTATTTGCCCGTTCAATATCAGATAACCGTTATCACACTGCTATTACTATACTAGACACGTCGATATGAAAGTGTAACGTTCATTTAAAAGTTTCACACCGAGTCTCGTGTTAAGCCTCCGGGCCCAACCAATTATAATTTCACGTTCTAGTTATGAATATTCTGGTTATCAGCGAAACTGAACTCCTGAATAAATAGCCTATAGCAATAGAATCCATAGCCTCCAGACACAGTAAGTGTAAGTGCGATGCATTCTTTACTCAATCTTATTTTTCTTCTTACTCAAATATAATTTTAGGCTAAGCCAAGTCTTTCTTAAAATAGTGAGTCTAAGATAATGTTTTTTAAGTAATACTATTTTTCTGTTTTATAGTTTTATTATAAAATAACGTATAAACAGACAGTACTTTAAATTATTCTGATCTACTAAATAAAGTTCCTAAAAGCTGTAGTTGGTCGGTTCTCTCAAAATCTTCAAAACGGATTTTCATGCAGTTTCCCTGATAGATAGAGGATATACCGATAAAAGTTGTATTGTATATTTTACCCACAGGTAAAGTCGAGGCGAGTCGTTAGTAATTTCATAAATGAAGCGGTCACCGTGGTCGATGTCAGGTAGTAGTGCAAGTAAAATATACAACAAGTGGCTCGCTTGCTTTGTGCTGTGTATCACCATCACGCCGGCATTATGTGAGTGAAAGCCCCCACTCGAATTGGTCTGATTTAGCTGCAATGTAGCACCGATAAGAGTAAGAGTTGTTGGAATCTTGCATTGTAGCCGAAATCGGCTAGCACGGCCGCGGAGGTGTCTCTAGTTCATATGACACCGCCGTAAAGTGGCAGATAAGCCGCCGCGTAGTGCGGTTTGTGAGTACCCTATGGCCCATTGGAGGGGAGAAGTAAAGGACAGCAATATATTCACACGAAAATAACAATGCAGTTGTGCGTCGGTGAAAAGACAAATGTTTATCATTTTATATTATTTTAGTATACTATAAAGAAAGGAAGACTGATACTCAGCAAATATAATATTTATATTACCTACATGGAAAAATATTTGGTACTGGAAAACAATGAAACTTAAAATAATAAATGGGACGGGATATTTCACTACATAATAATAATTAATTTAATACAATTTGAATCCCGTTGTCTAAAATAATCATGTTCGTGCATAAATTTCACTGAATATGCACTTAAGTAAGCATAATCGTTTGAAAAGCGCTGAATCGTGCAACTGAAACGAAAAGATTGATAGGCTCGGATCGCGGACATAGAATTGTTGGAAGTGATTTTTTTTGTTACTGTTACTTTAGCCTAGAACTAATACTTCTATACAAAAATTGTATTTTTATACCGAAATTTAAATTCATAATATTTTTATTTTTGTAAATCAATGAATTTTTGCCACATTTCGTGAAATATATAAAAATAATAATTATAAAGCCGGTATATACATCAGGAAAGTAGTGTTTAACGAGTTCGTTTTCATAATAATTTTATTATGAAAATGGAACCTTAAAATGTTTTTATTAACTTTCTTGAAATGTGCATCAGAGAATGACAGATAGAAACTTACACCAGTACAACCTTACCGAAAATCTTATATACGCTTCGCAATGACTTGTTGCTAAGACATTATCTTTGAATTTGCTATAAAATACATATTAAGGAACAGAAAATTTAATAAGATTACTAAATTTATAAAGAAAAATTATGTTCAATAATATTTTACGAGCCACTCTCGATGCTAGTAACATGATCGTAATTTTAGTAAGGAGGAAACATGAAGTGCAGTCATGTTTATTTTTTATATATACTCTACAAAAACAACTGAACTGAACAAAACAATTAAATGCTTAGAACTATAAAAGTGGTTTCTTTTTAAATTTGGAGCCGGTGCCAAGGAAGCTTGAAACCTTAAACTTTCTGCATTCAATTGCTACGATCACTCCTCATATGGATTTTGCTGACTTTCGAGATTTTAACTCTGCATTGGCACGGTGAAATCGGACAGAGTACGTCATTTGGATTAGAAAGGAGTTTGTAATTTTTAATATAGTTTTTGTTTCTCACAACTAGCAAGATAAGTAGATTTATGAATGAATATTAAATCAACTATTTTTGTTGCCGTAAGAAACTATAGAAATATCAAAATACATCCGCAGGAACTAAAAACAAAACAATTTTATCCCCTAATGTAGTAATAATAATTATACTACCGACACATACCACTATGGAGGCATCAACCCTATTATTTTTCAACTCGTAAGTAGAATAGAATAGAATGAAACTTTATTAGGGAAAATTGGTACACTGTTACACATTTCATTACCAAAATTGTTACTTATTCTAAAACACACAATAGTTACATGGAATTAACAAAGCAAAAACAACACATAAAAAATAAATGAAGGACAATATTTAACTTTAAAAAAAATTCTAGCAATCTTAAACAAATAGACTTAGGCTGACTAAGCTAAGGAACTAAGGAAGTGTAAGAAAAAAATGCCAAATGTAGCTCAGTTTACATGTAGGCATCACCAATGAGGGGATAACAACGCTGGTTTTATGTTAGGTGTATTTAAAATAGTGTAGCTAACGAAACGACATTATTTCTACAAATGAATTTATATCGCATATATATTTGAAGTTTTCACCTGCCTCAGTATAAATTTTTAACGGGGAAATAAGAGATGTTGGAGGTAGACAAACCATAATATTAGACTCGCCATGAAGCCTGCGTAACTCAGTCCGATGGATATGCGACCTTCTCTAACTTCACTAGTGTGTTAATTAGTGAGTAGTGATCCGCGCGTGGACAACAAGTATTTATAATGTTAAAATATCTGTACAAATAATTAAATAAGGATGAAGAATAATTAATAAATATAAACGTGAGTAAAATTAAGTTAATCATCTTTATTAATTTTATTAATTATGTTAGATTGTTAGTTAGGCTTTGTATGATTATTTTATAAAAAACATATAGAAGTTTCAGAGAACAGAGTGTGAACTGCAAACCAGATGGCAGGTACCGTAGGTAACACCCAGCGAGCCAAGGTAGCATCAAATGCCCACGTAGCAATGTTCAGCGTGGAGAAAAAGAACTATTTAATTCCATAGGAAAGATTTCATTGCTAAATTAATGTTATTATGTCTACTACGTAGGTACTACTATTATTATTCAAGAAATAAATTGCCGTTCAATCAAGTAGCTTTCATATTTGATTCGAAAATTTTAAATTGTGTAAAATGATATGGACTTTCGTGCCCGCTGCGGAAAAGTACTTGTACTTTAACGGACATCACTATCTTGCCAAAGGAAACGGTAGTATTCCAAAAGGTCTCGCTGTGGATGTATCTGTACGACGGCCCCGATGGAGAGGTTTTCAACTGCAATTACTGCCATGTGACATGGAATGAATGAATGAAATATTCTTTATTGTGCACAATATAAAAGAAACACATAAAATCGATGGATAAAGTACGACACAAAGTAAGATATAAATGCACACAAAGGTGGCCTTATTACTTTAAAGTAATTTCTTCTAGAAAACCCAAGTCTTAAAGATAGGAAACTACATAAAATAAAAGTAGGTAGAGATTTTGTAGTAATCAATAAATAAATAAACAAAACGAATATTTAAATAGCTTACCTATACTACATACATACACTCATACATATAGATACATACCCATATACATACAAATATATATATATATATATATATATATATATATATATACTATAAAATATATATACCGATGATTCTTGATTAAGACAAAGATGAATTAATACCATTGAACAAGAATAATCCAATTAGAAGTCACTAAAATTTTAAGTAGGTACTTTTATGTTTGACAGTTCAAATAGTGTTTTTTTACTAATTTTTAAAAGTTGTCAACAGTCTTTGCGCGCTTTACGTGGAAAAGCAAGGCATTCCAAAGTGAAATTGATCGAATTGTGATTGATGACTTAAAATATTTAGTACTATAAACAGGTCTTTCAAGAAGAAGGTTGCCAATTGTTCTTAACTCTCTATAATCGGACGTACGAAATATATTATAAAGGCGTTCCAGGTTCAAATAAAATGGAATACAATAATGTAACCATCCGAACATTACGGCGAGCACGTACCGGTAACCAATCGAATTTCAAACGGTATTCAGTTATATGCTTATACTTGCGTACGCCGAAGATAAATCTAATGGCCAAATTCTGAAGGCGCTCTAGCTTGTTAAGTTGTTCCTTGGTCAAATTTACGAACGAGGTATTTGCATAATCAAATATAGATATTAGTAACGCTTGAGAAATTGTTTTCTTAGTACAGATAGGAAGTAAGTTACATAGACGTCTTAAAGAATGCTACGACGCAAAAACCCTCCTATTAAATTCCGTAATGTGATGTGTCCAGTACAGGTGTTCGTCTAAATATATACCAAGGTTTTTTACGGACTTGGAGAAGAGAATTGTTACTCCGTTTAAGATCACGGGTAGAAGCGAGCTCCTGTCAATCCTGGAAATCATGCCGGTACTACCGATAATAATTGTTTGATTTTTAACAGAATTTATCACTAGACCATGCCATTTATTCCACCGAGCTATTACTGCCAAATGTTTGTTTATGGCGTCAATCACCGAGGCAAAGCGTCTAAAGTTGACCGTGCATAAATTTGCAGGTCATCGGCGTACAGATGAAAGGAGGAAGAAATACATAAAGTTATATTATTAATGAAAAGAGTAAAAAGAAGAAGAGACAAGACACCCTGTGGAACACCGGCAGCAACCCGGGACCAGACCAAAAATTGTGTGCGATTTTTACTCTCGACTGTAGTAGTCGAGAGTAAAAATCGTCTCGACTATTGACGTTGGAGACGGAAGATGAAAAATGGTGATTTAGAGTATCTTTGTCTATGATATTGGTATCACTAGGGTCTGAGTTCTTTCCAACTACAAGAGTTTTAAGAAACTTCCATATTTCTTGTGGGTCAACTTTCTCGACAGATTCATGAATATTTCGCCTGAGCATCGCGGTACATTCGATTGCAGCGGTTTTTTAATGTATCGTATTTTGCTCGATGCTCGTCGGAACAGCTTTTTCTATATTTCGTTTTGGCAGGATGCTTTAAATTTATTAATATTTCTATATCTTTTGATAATCATGGTGCTGAAAGATGTTTAAATTTTACCGGCTATATGTTATTGCTTATTGTGATATATGATAAAGTTCGATAACAAGGGAATTAAATATTTGTATTTTATCATCTATTGTATCGGCCGCGAAAACCAAGGCCCAGTCTACACTCAGAGCATCATTTTTGAAATTATTAATATCTAAAGCTGAAAAAATACGGTGTAAGAGAACTTTGCACTTAATTTTAGGTGGCCTTATGTTATATTTGACGTAGATAAGATCTTGATATGAGAAAATATCTGCCGAACACTGACCATGTGCAGTTATGTAATCGGGAGAGGACACAAATATTAGATCAAGTAAAGATGAAAGGAAAGGAGTGGGTAGGGTTAAGTGGAATCATATACAGGTTACAGCCATCCAAAATAGAATCCAGTTTTTTTTTACCGATAGTCACCCCGGAGCATACAAGTGTAGTGTTTAAAACCACCCATCAAAATTAAATGTGAATAATTGGGGGAAAATACTTGAAGGATATGCTCAAAGGATGAGACATTGAATATTCATACGTTAGTAAAATCTTTTTGAAAATAATTGAATCTACCTATTTATATCATAAGTTGAGTAATTGTTACCTCTTTTAGTGAAAAGGAGAAAAAAGTGAAAAGAAATACGATATTTCAAAATTATAAATAGTACGTAACCTATTAAAAACAGGCTAAGAATATACATAATAAGATATGCAGCCAAAAAATCTACATCTAACTAAAACCTAGTACATATATGCTTTTTAGAATGAAGAACTAGAATGAAGTTACTCTCTACTATCAATCGTAATCAGTGGGAGTAAAATTAATTTCTCTTAACTGGTTTCCTAGTTCTTGCATTAGTAGTTGTAGTAATTTTCTCCTCTTTTTGATTTTGTGCAACCGAGGTAGCAGGACGACTTTACATTGGATACGGTATAACATCAAGGTCTGCCATGCACATAATACGACATCGAGAGCCATCCGGTCCTTTAACTATAATATAACTATGCTGTGTACAACACTTGGACATTCCAAAACGTTGCCTAGCCACCATAAAAACATCATGACGCCTTTTTGTAAGGAACTCTGATAGTATCTGTTTCAGTATGAAGGATAGGCGTCCATATTGCCTATCCAGCCAATTTGTCATGAAGAGTCTTGTGGCTGAAATTATGGCGTGAACGGCACTTGGTGTCTGTTTTTTTGCCACAAATATTCCAAATAATATTAATAATGACAAATGTGTAGGGTTGATATATTGCAAGATATCAATTTAAATATATCACATTCTTAATATACAGAACAAGATTTTGAGGAATCGATATCCTTTGTATCCGGAAATGTATTACCTGACCCGGGGAAAAGGTGTGAAAGTATTTGCACTGGTGACAAGGAGAAAATCTCTAAAGGTGTCTAGGGATACGCTTGAACATTATAGCGTCATCTCATTTTAAAGACTAGGTGCTATGCATGGTTTCATCTATGTATTACTTTCGCCATGTCGGGGTGGAGGGCCACAAATCATGATCTGATGGTGAAATCTTAGAGAAATCGACGACAGAGAATTGTCATACATTTCTGTCTCTCCTCGAATTTTTTGATTTTCGTTCATGTTTTTTCGTAAATTTTCTTTTGATATTTGGATGCAAGGATTACATATTTGAAACGGCGTATTGACAATCATTATAAATGCAAAATTGTACTAAAATCAAAAAATGACAAAATAATTATGTTTTAACAAAGAACTCAAACCGACTTCAAAAATAATAAGTAATGCACTGAAAACTTGAAAATAATCAAAATTTTACGTTTAATGTAGTGTTATTTTTAAGTCTGTCTGATTTTGTTTTAAGTAGAACCGTAGAACTGCTCCGTAGAAATATTGCAAACAAACCCTTTAATCGGTTGAAAGTGCTACGAAATTAATAATAATTAAAAAATAGCATATATCCAGGACAGTAATTTGTAATGTGACCCTTAATAATAAATGTGACCAATAATGCCACCAAAATGGATTTTGATATCTGTTACACTCTTACTATCTATCACACTCATTCGTACATTCTAGACATAGTTAACATAATTTTCTATCCTTTATCACACTATATCTCATTCCACATTTGCTCTAATTAGAAGCACACTAATGTACATTACAAACGTAAGCTACTAACACGACATTGTAAATTGTCAAAAGAATGAATATTATTTATGGCAATTCCTAATCCATTGAATTTACGAGTAGAGGACTTAATGTAAAGTACGACCAGAGTTTCATAGTATTTTGTTACTTAATAGTAAATTATAGTAAAGGTTTTCGCGTTCAGAAGTGTGTCGCTGCAGATACGTTCTTGTTCGTTAGCTATGTAACGCTATGATGAACTAGTGAGTTGATCATATTGATGAATAAGATTGTATTTCTGCAGGTCATCGTCATGTTAACTATTAATTAAATTTTTGTTCAATTACATTTTGAATACCTCTATTTATTGATTCAGATAACAAAATAGACGTCAAGGAATTAGTAATACATTTAGATTACATATAATTCATAAAAGTTCATAACGTTTTAATAAGAAGTGTCTTTAAACTCATAAAGCGTTAGGTCCAGAAAATACAGATGTATTTTTATTGCATAGTATCTGTCTTGTTGAGACCAAATCGAATACAGTATGAAAACAGCACAAATCCGACATGAAGCGCTTATTTCAGGACTGTGTTTTTTAGCTAAGGTATTTTCCATTGTGTGCATACATTTTTTTGTGTTGCAATACTGATTGTGTATAAGTTCTTTTCTTTACGCATTTAAAAACCCTGGAGAGAATATCTTTTGAGAAGGAGTGTCATAGACATATATAAAAACGCGACTGGCCGTCTAAGAGAATAGAAAAGGAAAGTATGAAAGCAGTATAACATCCACCTATCCAATGTTATGCGCAGAGAAATGAATAAAAAGGAGACAGAGATGGGAATAAATTTTCTATTTCTTTCGACTCAGAAGACCGCGCTTCAGACTGGTTTTTCCTCTCTATCTTTATAAACTCTACGCTTAAAACACACAAAGTTAATGCGATTTGTTATTTCGTATATAAGCAAGGACCGTAATGTGTTTGCGTGACCACTAAGTTTATGTGAGCGACCTATTAATTGGTCCTTGTTTTCAGTCACGGTCGCTTTGAGTTGTAAAGTAACTTTCGTACTAACGAGGAGAATTTCATGTTTTGTGAAACCTCTGAATTTTAACTATTTACAACTGAATGGCGAGTTCATAAGTTGAATTGCTGGCATTGGTTTTTTTTAAAGTAAAAACCAATGATTGAGCACTGTACTGGTAGTGGGCCAGATATATTAGGATTCGGTCGAAAGGAAAATAAGAATGTCGGAATTGCAAAAAAAAAAAAACAAGACGCTGTCACACATATTCTTTTTAAAACCACACATAACAGTAAGATTTGCTTAGATGAATATCATGAACATATAACAAATAGTTTATAAAATGCCTTTGTTTCCTGAACACAGGAAAATGGATAATGTATTTGATTACGCGATTAAAGAGGTAGATAGTTTGATCGGGGCCTGGTTTATGAGAACAAACAGCATTTAAGTATATGTTTTCGCATATATTTTTGTATTTATAATGCTACAAGTTGGCCCTTACAATAAATTATTTCAAGATATTCTTATGACTGGCATCTCAGTACTCATCATGGGTATCGTGAAACCACACCAAAAAGCCGGGATATAAAAATTGTAAATATACTGAGTTATAAATATTTATATGTGTGTTATTAGTAGCGTGAAAGTGGTGCACCCTAACTGTATTTAATCTTTCAACATAATCAACTCATGCTTTCAACAAAATCAACTCATGCTTTCAACAAAATCAACTCATGAAGCGCTTAGAGTATCGAAATAAACTGAAAATTTCCAAACATTGTTGTTTTGTTGACCACTCAATATACTTCCACGGCATGTCTTCAAACACGTGTACTAGCACCTGGGGACCGCTTACTGCGATATCGACTTACTACAATTTATAGCTACAACGTGCAAGCGAATATGTAACCTTGCCAATGGTGATAGGGAAAAAAATACCTTGATTTCAGTTGGTATAAATCACCTTTTGTGGTTGTTAGTTGTTTGTACCTGTTAGTTTCTTCTTATCCCTTATTTATGAGATTTGTAGTGTTACTTATCTTTGTGGGACGACAATTTGTTGTTGTTATTTGCGAGAACGTTTCGTTAATTGAATAAGCGGCTGTGCGTTTATAGATAAACTTTTAGGGTTATTCAATGTTTTATTTGCTATTACAACATCATCAGCTTCTTGCTACTTTTTCTGCTCAATTATCATTATCTCCAATACAAAGGTCGATAATGAGAACAACACTAGCGACGTGTCTCGGATGCACTTGTTAATAACACGGGATCGCTATCCAGCAGTTGACGTTCAACCGGCTAATGATGATGATAAAATTTCACTTTCCTTACGAAATATGCAGGGCAGATTATTTGCTCGTTTTAATGACGTCACATCTTACCAGGCTCTCGAAACTCGAGAAATTAATCTTCGTACAAATTAAGACAATTGGGCGCTATTATAATACAAATATTGCACCGCAAATTTTGCTGTTACAAATTTATAATTTAAAATATAACATTCTAATAAAAAATTTTTTTTCTTTCCACCCGCTTAAACGATATTAGCGAAAAGTGACCACTAAGCAGTGTGATCGCGTTACGCTTCACGTATGAATTTTAGGTGGCCCACTGGAGGTCAAAATGGAAGGAGAGCAACACCTCAGCAAGACGTCTGTAAAGTCATCAAATCGTTTGCTCCTTAGTAGTTTTAACAAATTTCATTTTTCTACGGGTTTCTACACAAAACATCACTACAGTTTTGTGGGGGAGCCCTTAGTCGACAAGTACTAGCAAAGTCCTTGTTATTTTAATGTAGGAGATGTGTTGACTGATGTCGATAGCGGGGGCTTCCCCATGCTCATGAAGCTGCTCACGGGTGTGGTCTATTCCATACCCGTAGGTATCGTATACAATTAAAGGATATATAGCTCCTTACCATTTCCTGGTCCGGGATGGATGCGAGATGCTACTCGCATTCATGCTGGAGATCACTCGTCTTGGCGTACATTAGAAGAGGCCTATGTCCAGCAGTGGACAGGTAAGGACTGATAATGATGACGATAGCTCATTTACTTCAATTATATACGTTAGTATCATTCTGCTTTACAACTGAGCTGGACAAGTACGAGCAGGAAGATGTCTTTTGATCACAACTGTGTCTCTTGGACACTGTACCGTTGTATTTACATATTTCAAACATATTAATAAATTGGACTATTTTATATTAATAAAATGATTCTTAATATCTTTATAAATAATTATTTACTAGGAAATCATCTTAAATCTAATATAATAAATATGGACTAGTTATTACTTACAAACAAGAAATCAAATTAAATAGTATACCTGTCAACAACTGTGATTTCATATAGGTCCGTGTCCTCGCGCGTACCCGCACATTTCGCACAAAGGAATTGAAAAATTATAAAATTGCCTTTTCCGCAGCAGCGGACAGTCTTAAAAACCTCTACATATTCGAGGATTATTTTTTCCAAATAAAGTATTTAAGGTCACATCTTACACATCTCGGTATGTGCAACGTGTTGAACGCTAATCATTTTTATTTTAATTAGTAATTCGCTTATTTCGACCATTCTTTAAAAATGTCATTATCATATTTGATCATCTTCTTCAATTTTAATTTCATTATGCTTTGCTTTTGTTTAGTTAATTGCTTTGTTCTTTTTTATCATAAATGAAGGTATGCATATACTACCTTTTTATTATTTGCATTTTTTGCCTAATTTGTGTAACTCCGCTCTGCTTTATGAACACCACCACGCTTATGCCATAACCGGCTTACCGCTCGTCGTCGTCGTCATCACCATCATGGTGATACCATGGTCATCACTTATTCATGGGCAGACCAATAACGTGCTGCATATAAGGACAGCGGGGACAATGTCAGGGTGTCACGTTTTACTTGAGAAGCTCGAGACCACCGCTGCTGTCACGTTGTACTTGAAAAGCTCGTGACCACCCGTCGCTGTCACGTGTTGTCAAAATGTCGAGTAGCTTCACGTGTGGGTTGTACAGCCATCGCACGATAGTCGTCGCTTCACCAGTGCAACGGGATGATCGCACAAAGGCCGCGCTTCCCGCGACCTACGAACAGCCGTCACCATCCTGCGACCAGCTAGGGGAGTGATTGTGTAACGTGGCCAGGTTGGACCCTTGCTTAGGGCATAGACACCCCGACCTAGGCAATTCTTTTTTTTAATTTTTTTTTTGTTGCCTTGTGGTTTTTATTCTTATGAAATAAGCACAACGACACGACACACAACTCAAGTGGCATTTCGTTGCGTTTTTGCGGTGTGTGAATTTCCTGTTGCCTTTAAGGTTGAAATTTAGGAGGACTACACATCTGCATAACCTCCATGTGGATGTGTTTGACGTGTGTTTTTGGCGGTTCATTTAAAAGAAGAAGCGTAACGTGCCAGTGAAGGTATAATGTTTCCTGGTGGTATCGTTTATGCAAAGGTCACTTCTCTGGTCGTTACTACTCGATTTTTAGCATTATGTTAGAATTATAATCAATCTGATGCACAATTATTTAATTTAATAACCATCAATGACAGGTACCCGGACAATAAATTCCTATAATTTTATTATAACATTTAAAGAGCTAGTTAAGTCCATGCGCGGAAACGGCAATGACGAACTTTATCCCTTGATAAATGTATTACCTGTATTTGATCCTAGTAAACGTAATCAAACTATGAGCATGTGGATTTTAAAAGTTAATGAGTGTGCTCAAATTTACAATTTCCTAAACTTGTCGGATTGACTCAAAAATTTTACCAAGACCTTCCAAGTTTGCTTTTTACATGGGCTGAGTGGCAGGAGAAAGTACTTTCGGATTTTCTAAGTGACGAAAGTTATAGTCAGTTGCTGACGGAGATGCTCGCTTGTAAAGTTCGCTTCGTGATTTTCTACAAGATTATTTTTATGAGAAAATGATTATTATTATTAAATAGATGCAATGTTAACGGTAAGAACGCGATCGATTGTATTCTTTTCGGAATTGAAGATAGGTCAGTAAGGACAAGAGCCGAAGCGGCTCAATTTATGGAGCCAGGTAGGTTTCTTGTATTCCTAAAAAATGTACAAAGCGAGCTGACAGATTTAGCGGATCACAGCAAGCGGGTACTTCTGACTGTAAACGAATCGAACCTATGAAAAATGTAAGTAATTTTGAGAATAAATTTAAATCTAGGTGTTTAAACTGTGGTGATGGAGGCCACACCTACTTTAAATGTAAACAACCAATTAAAAGGTGCGATCGCTGCCATAAAGTAGGACATACAGCTAAGTATAATTAATATACTTCTAAAAAGTAGCAACCGCAACTAATAAAGTTTTACAAGTATCTCTACAGCGCGAGCGCGATAAAAAAGAATATGTTAAGGGTACAGATAAAGAATCTTATATTGGTTTTGGCAGTTAGTGTACTATTCTTAGTGAGTTTGATGCTACGAGAATTGTACCAACGATTTTGCAAAGTGTTTACCGGTATTGAGAGGGTTTAGTCATTCAGCTGTAGGTTGTATAGGAAAATGTGGAGTAGCTCTTGTTGTAGATGCAGCAATGACTCTGTAGAGGTATTCGTTGTTCCAGATCAATATTAACAAGTCCCTTTAATAATAGGACAGATATCTACTGAGCAAGAACACGTAGTAGTGTTCAAAGCTGGCGATGAACTATTTATCACTCAAAAAAATTATAAATATGATTAGCGTATCATTATGTGCTGCTATTTCAGTTATTGTAGATTCATTTATGCAGACACTGAAGTTAGTGTCTATTGTAGTCCTATTTATTACGGAGATATATTTATTGAATCTAGTTTGTGCCAGCGACCTTCTATGGAATATGTAATATTACAACATGTTGCTACTAAGTTGATAAATGGAAAAGGAAAAATGGTACTCTAATGGGCAAACAACCAACATATTAAGATTGTGGAAAACATATTATTAGCCCGAGCTCATCCTTTATCTGAGACTCAATCATATTATGTAAATAATATTTCGAATTCCAAAGAAGCAATTGATACTTCCAAAATAACAAGGGATATAGTAAACATTAGTAACGACATTTGTGAAGAAGATGTTAATGATTTAATTAATTTATTAAATGAAGGAAATAGGTTTTATTGTAGGAACTGGGATGGAAATAAAACTAAGTCATAATAGACCAGTTGTTTATAGACCATATAGGATGCCTCAGAAAGAACGTGAAGTAGTTAGGGAGATGTATTTATTATCGATCTCTCAATAAAAGGACCATCACAGAACATTATCCACTTCCGAGAATTGATGATCAGCCTGATGGCTTATCAGGTCTTAAATACTTTTGAACTGTACCAGAATATTATCAGTTACAGATGTCTGAAGGTTATAAGCACTTAAGTGCTTTCATAACAGATGGACACTATGAGTTTAAATGCATGTCGTTTAGTTTGCTTAATGCATCATTTGCGTTTCAAAAACCAATAAATAATATGCCACATACAAAGAAGCTTTTTATTATATTGATGACGTAATTGTACCATCCATATCTATTGCCGAAGGTTTACAGAAACTTAAATATATTTTTAAGTTATTCCAATCATCGAGCATAGCACTCTAAATTTAAAGTGTTATTTTCTGAGTAAATGAATAGATTATCTTGGCTTTGAAGTTAATGAGCATGGTATACGACCAGATAAATTGAAAATTCAAGCAGTGGACCATTTTCCCAAATCGCACGATCAACATAAGGTTAGGCAGTTTTTAGGTCTTGCTAGTATTTTGACAGGACGTTCATCATGGGCTTTTCGGCTATTGCAAAACCTCTTACTCAGTTATTAGGAAAGATGTTCCATGCAGATGGAGTGATGCAGAAGTATTTATTTTTTTAATTTGAAACGAGATTTAACTAAGCGCCCTATCCTCGCATTTTGTAATTCGTCATATGAAACTCTGCTCAATACTAATGCAATTCAAAAACAGGAATTGCCGGTACACTTTTGCTGTAGTCTAGTAGAGAATGTCCCTTCAATGCTGTGACATATTATAGTAAGCAACATCTCCGGAAGAAACTCGTTTTGCTCCTTATGACTTGGAAACTCTTGTTGTCGTTTCGTCTCTTCAAATATTCAGGGTTCAATCGGTAGGCATACTATTTTACAATAGCCACGAATTGTAACTCGCTTAAGGCTAAATTTGATAAAAAGGATATTTTACGTAGGGTCCCTTTAGTGAAGTACCATGTAAGAATGTGACTTTAGTATTGAGCCGGAACGCGGTAAAGGAACATCCCATTATCTTACAAGTAAAGAATAATGACACTGACTGGGTAGCAACTGTGAAAAAGAATGATCCGGAACTACAACGGATCCTGACTAATATTAAAGAAAGAAAACATTAATAATATTTAAAAAATATAAAATAATGTTGTTATCAAAAAGGATTATTGTGTAGAAAAACTAGTGATGGAGATCGTTGGGTTACTCCTAAAAGAGGTATGTTGCCAGATTTTAAAGTCCAATCATAACGATTTAGGTCATTTTTAAAGTCCAATCATAACGATTTAGGTCATTAGCTTTGATAAGACAGACTATAAGATCAAATCTACTTTCTGGCTTGGTAAAATGACAAGATTCATACTGAAATATGCTCTTATGTATATAAATATGTCTTAGCGGCTCTGTCAGCCACGAATCATGGTAAACCTGAAAATGTGTGGGGCGATAACGTTTCAGGAATCCAATGGACCCTCAGTAATACAAAAAATAAAGGAACAGGAAGACACCCTCCCAAGCTTTACACGGTATTGATCATGTAGGTACGACAAATACCATGTTAAACCTATGTTTGAAAGAAGTGGATGCTACTGTTAAAGACGTTAAGGAAATTAGGGGAGGAATATCTAAATACATTAGAAAAAAACAGTTAGAGTAGAAAGAAAGATATGATAAAATTAAAAAGAAAGTTACCTTTAAAGTAAATGAGTTATTGCGTGTGGAGAGAGAGGTTCAATCTACTCGTCAGAGCCGTGAGTTAGTTTCATAGGTCCGTATCGCATTATAGAAGTACTAGAAAATTAAACTTCACTTCACTTTTAATTAAACTTCACTTCACTTCAATCCACTTCTTAATTATTTATTTAATAGAAATAGTTTTAATATTGATTTCTTACAAATATCAAATTGTAATCCATACGTCATTACATTGCTGTCATTTTACGTCAATTACATAGCTGTCATTTGCGTTTTGTTATTCCAAGTCTGATTCTTTTTTGTTATACCACGTTTTATAGTGACTGACGTTTCATG
>JAFELO010000809.1:505467-536168 GCA_017140195.1 Eumaeus atala
ATACGTGGCATGTTCACGGGTCGGAAGACCATCTGCGTTGTTTGTTTTCGCGCCTGATAATAAAACAAAAAATGTCGTGTATCACAGGGTACTTAAGTGAAGAGTAACCTATGTACTAAAATACAGAAATAATAATGAATGATTAATGTAGTTATTTAATTTTTTTTGTATTTTTTCCAAAAAAAAAAAAAACACAATCTGCTTATTTATTGCCATTAAGGCGGAGCAAAGTTCGCCGGGTATTTACACTCATTTAAATATCTTTTTACTAGAGATATTATAATTGGAACCATGACCATATAATGATTGTTGCTTATTGATCAATAATTATAAATATCTTGAACATTTGAGATATGTATACTGAGGATGCTCAATTGTAGACGTGAGTAGATGATTATGGGATACGCTGTGGATAAGTAGAGGTCACACGTTCCCCTAGAGTGATGGGACAGCTGTGGATATGATGCCACAATGTCCGCGATGTGTACTTGGGAGCAGCCATGGATATGTAGAGGCCACGATGTTCACGAGTACACGTGGTTAAGCGGCTGTGGATATCTGGTCACGATGTACCCAGAGAAACCCCGAACAGCTGAGGGTATGAGGCCACAATGCCTGCGATGCGGGGAGCAGCCGTGGATATGTAGAGGTCACGATGTTCCCGAATACACATGGCTAGGCAGCTGTGGATATGATGCCACAATACTCGCGAAGTGTACTCGGCAGCAGCCCTGGATATGTAGAGGGCACGATGTCCACGAGTGTACATGATTAGGCAGCTGTTGGTATGGGGCCACAATGATCGCGATTTGTAGTCGGAAGCAACCATGGATATGTAGAGGCCACGATGTTCACGAGTACACAGAGATGACTGAGCAGCTGTGGACATAAGAGGCCACAATACTTATGAGGTTTGTCTGAACAGCCGTGGTTATGTAGGGGCCATGATGTTCCTTTGGGTGCGCGTCTAAGTAGCAGTGGATATTTAGGGTCCACACTGTTCACAAAGATTACAATTGTCACATATTATAGATTATAATTGTAATAACAAGAGTATTAATATTATTGAGAATAATAATTTGACCAGACAATTATGTGATTTTTTAAATATAATAAGCTCTTTTCACGGGACGTGAAATGACAGGAAAGGTTTACATTATTTATTACGACCCGTTTCTCTTTTAATGCTACTTCCGATCAATCCCTTACGTTATCCATAACGTACGAATTGATCGACCAATGACACAGTCAGTTGTCGTCAATTGTTCATAGAGTTAAGAGCTCTAAATTTTGTCACGTATAACAAAAATGCAGTATGATCTTATCATATCGGTGATATTAAGAAGTAATGTCCAAGTTTCATTTGTGAAGAATAAATAAGTTATAGCACGCGACTATTTATTTCATAACCTAATACGATTTAGGATCATAAAAGCACTGGTTAAGTGAGCCATAGACTTGACATAATTCATAACTTTAGAGAAAATAATAATCGAAATTAAAAAACCCCTGAAAAATGGGTTGCATATTGTCGTGTTCTGCGTGTGAAGGTCACATTGAAGAGATAAATAAGAATAATAAGTCTTAGGTAAAAATTCTAGAATGTACTCAATTATAGCAAACGGGCATTGTTTAATGATAAAGTTTGTTATTTTGTAGTTACGTAATCTTTCGGGGAATGACAGTTGTAGCAGTAAGTAATTGTCCGCGTCATTCGTCAATCTTTCCATTCTTCCAACAACAGCCAGGCGTTGTCCATAATCCACGCTTGAAGCTTTATTTGACATTTTCATACGGCAATAGCCAGGTGTCGTTCATATAAAATTACAGATCAAAGTTGCAGTGTATATCAGTGTTTTTCTTGTTACCTTTATAGGGGAAAGCAGAAAGTTGGTGCCTTTTTTACGAGCTTGGCCCACCCCTCGTTTCCACCACTGACAGCGGCCACCATGAATGATGATGACTGACCCTTTGATGTGATCTAAGGAAGCCCGATAGTATAGCTAAAACTGTACTTAAGATCCGTAACGAATTTATTTGTAGAAAATAGGAGGAGCGGAAGAGTTCCAATTTCCCTACGCATTCAAAGCAGGTTATAGCACAATATTACAATGACTTGTACAAGAAACAAATTTGCGAAAGTATTAGACTTCTCTTACCTGCACCTTTTCCATTGATAGATAAAACGCCACGGAACGCGACAGCATAGCTTTTGATTTATGGCGGCATCATGTCAGTGAGCCTGGCCAAGACCACCCAAATTAATTCCAATACCTCTTACATCTTTAGATTTTAATTTTGAAATTCCATTAATTTAAGTAACAAAATTGAATCAATCAATACGCACAAACGTGATATGCAACTATAAATAGAGAAACACATACATCCATAAATTGTAATAATCGAATGCGAAATATCATGATTTACTATCGTCTGATATGGAAAGAAGCATGTTGTAAAAATCATGTCAACTGAGCGAGGTAGCGCGTGACGTCACAAACGTTGTATCAGCCGTTCCCGATCTCGGTCCGCGAGTGTCGCTGCGAGGACCACTGATAAGGGTTACCGTATACGTAATTATAAGCTCGGCGGCCGGGAGCTTTATTTTATCAACATTGACCTATATTTTTTTGTAATAGAATAGGGCGGCAAACAGGCAATCGGAGCCTTTGTACGACTATCAACGCCCATGAACATCCACATAATTACTAAGTGTGGCCCTCCTTCACCACCGCCAATGGGTCACCGGCTACTCACAAATCGCTTGAAACGCGAGACTGAGGATGCCACTTTACGGCTGTATTATGTGAGCGGGAGGTATTTATTTCCGTTGTATAGTGTCATGCACTATGCACGGCAAAATGCAAAAAATGGTGTAAAGTGAAATTCGAATGCAAGATCATACGTATCATCAGCAAATATTTTATGATAGGACATTTCCCAACGACTATTATTATTAGTAGTCCGTCCCAGCTTCGCACGGATATCTTATAAAATACGGTTAATATTCATTGATTTACAGAAACACAGATATTATAAATGTTGATTTCGGCCTCATAAACATTAAATATTACCACGTCGGAAATAATTCAATTTATAATAACAACGTCTGTCAAGACAGCTATCTAAAACTTATTATAAAAAACTGCCTATGGTCATCAGTGACAACGGTGGATTCTAATAGTAAAAGATTTTTTCAAATCGGTCCAGTACTAACGGAGGCTCCGTTAGTACTGGACCGATTTGAAAAAATCTTTATTAAATGAAATCAAACAATAAATTGTTTCCTCTTTATAACATTAGTATAGATATGATTATAGTAACAAAATTACTTTGTACTCATTTTTGAGATCAAGTAGTCTGAGCAGTTTCGAAATTGGCGCAGAGAAAACTAGAAGATACATAATATCAATGCTATGATATGATATACAATACAGTTACAGAGATATTTCATAATGAGTCTGGTATGAAATCGCCGTATACTATATCACGGGATAGTTCCCGCCAGCACGCTAAGTTGCTAACTATTGATCAATTTTTCATGTATATATATCGTGGTCATATTGTACAAATCACCGTACGACATTACTGCTAGCCATTATCAAAAACAGCGCCATTTTGTCTTGTGGCAGGCCAACGATTAGCCGGATTATCATTGCGAGCGTCCTTAATTATGGTGGCTGATGTTTAGCCTAATTGAATATCTTGATTCTAGGCAGTGATACTAATCCATGCAACTATGTGATTATGCTGAGTACTTTAGATGCAAGTAAAAAATAACCTAACCAGGTTACCAAAAATAACCTAAGGTTAATGCGGAAGCTACGCTCTCGCCCAGTTGTAGGCAAACCTATCTGGGCAATTCTTTTTATTTCTCTGTATTCGACATTCGACGCCATTGTGGTTGGTCACATCAAGCACCGCCGCAAGTGTAAAAATTTGTAACTAAAACGTGTCAAGGAATCAGATAGTGGATCCACTTTATTTCATTAAGAATTTATGACACCGAACACTTCCTAGCGGAATTTCACTAAGCAAAACTCAATCCGTCTAATCGTTGGCCGAAACTACTGTACCTAAAAACTTGAAAATTGACGCAGTGGTTCCTTTCATAATTGTAAATGAACAATATGAAAGGATTATTAGTAATTCAACCTCTGAGGTTAAGCGGTGAGGTTTAATCGTGGAGTTCTACCTCGATACGCGGGTCAAGCCGCGGGGCGCCAGTTTTATTATATTCAGTAACTTTCTACATACAAAGTTACTGGCCTAAAACCATTTTACTGCTGGTCCTTCTCTTTCCTTTACTTGCTCTGGAAGTTTGCCATGCTTCCAGCATCAACACAATCTGGCAGGAAGGTTTTATATATTAAATCGTTTCGCTATGGTAAAGGACTGACGAACCCTGTCGAAGGTACGGAAAATACTGATAATGATTGATGACTAAGATTTAAAAAAATATAAAAATTTATCCAAAACCCTCATTTTAAGCCGTTCTAAAATATAAGGATATAAGCGCATGATTTAAGTCTACTGATGCCCATAGACATCCGCGTTATTGTAATACATAACCGATCCTCCACTTCCTCAATGGGCTACCGGCTACTTACAAATTACATGAAACACGGCATTCTAACTGTCACATTACGGCGGTGTGCGGTGTCATGTAAGCGAGAGGTACTTCCATGTGTGGGTCCACTTCGGCTATAATGCAGCATGGCACTACCTCTTACTAAAGGTTGTTTTTACAGTGGATAATTTAACATTGTGCACATCTTTGAAACGAACGGTTTTGAGACGCTGACTGTGTTTTTGTTGTTTCCCTATCAACAATCATTACCGACCCTGCATTGGTACTTTTTATTAATCATTACCGACCCTGCATTGGTACTTTTTATCAATCATTACCGACCCTGCATTGGTACTTTTTATTAATTATAATAAAAGCTATTAATTTCTGGATTGCCATTACAGTTCATTATTTACATTAGTCTTATCCTGGACTGAACCCTTCGCATTCACTCGGGCATAAACCCACTTGCAGCGAATATAAATACTGAATGTGTAATCACACACGCACTTTAATAAGTAAAATATATTACAATATCCATTATTTTTTGTTCTTAGACAAAAATATGAAACCTACTTGAACTCAATTTATTATAAGCTTGAAGGTGTGTATTGGATGGGAATGAGAATAGTTCGGATGACAATTGAAGATATAATTATCGTTGCAACAATGGTTAATCCATATATAACCTTGAAGATATTAATTATAAATAAGTTTTACTGTGAGTAGCTTCACTCCAATGATACACTTAACAATTACTCGACTAAGAAATCTTCCTTTGGAAAGCAAAGGAACCGACTTCAAACACATCGGTTCATACTAAAAAGCTTAAATTGATTTATACATTTGAATGTTATTTTTTAAGTCAAAGCCAACAACAAAGGCTAAGTATATTCCTAACATTGTAGTAATTTAGGACTGAAATAAATTAATATTTTCAGCTGAGAATCATTAAACAACAAGATTATTGTTACACGCAGGTAAATTATAGGATTTACCTTGACTGCTAATAATTTGATAGTCTACGTTTTATCGTCATGTCAGCGAAATAATATTAGAAATATCATTTACTACTTAAAATTTAATTGAATTCAGAAAGTACATAAAAATCATACATATGAAATTTAAAGGTTGCTCGCAATTTTTCCGTGAGCTCGTCATTCGATCTTGACTTGGCAATAACGTGACTACCGCAATAGTGTAGGCACCTTTACGAATAGAGTGAACGGATGAATTTTCACTTGTAATCGACTTACAACTGGAAACTTTCGCTTAAATTTTGTATATGTTAATTTGTGTACGCTTAAATTTTTTATAAAATAAATAAAATGCCATGTAATAGTAATATACGAGTAGGTTATAAGTTCTGTCGCACAATAAAAAAATTCAATTCAGTATTCTGGCTATGATAGAAATAATTTTGAATGTAGAATCTCTTATGATAATGATGTATATTCATGAAGAATCGTAATAATATCGTTGTGTTAACGCGCCAACTCAAATGTTGATAATTTTGAATTTAACTTTGACCATCAAACAAAAATCTATCAGAATAAACAAACAATTATGACTCAATGAAAATGTCAGAAAACGAGCCGTTCGCCCTCGTTTTGGTACGATGCCAACAATAATAAACTCTGCGAAGGCGCGAATTAAAAGAAATCCTATACGCAATTAGAAACTGTTTGCTCTTCAGATAGGTTGAAGCAAACCAACAGTGTAAGGGTGTTGAATGAAGATCTAGGGGTAAGATATTATCGCAGGAAAAGAGGACTGGGCTTGGGATGCGCGCCAAATGACCACCAGAAACAGTGACTCAATCCGACACGAAGGCTGGTCCTCCATCAGTCCAGACCCGAATCTGTTGGATTGTAAGATATGCCAACACTTGGAGCATGTGGTCTGCTCAACACCTCATTCCAATTCGAAGTCTCTTAATCCTTGAATCACGCATCGTGAAGCAGCTGCCGATACCGATGCCTACTAGGTATGCACGAGTATGTGACTTTGACAAGATAGGTTTTTTTATAGTATAGGAGGACAAACAAGCATATGGAGTCTTTCTGCGACTACCGACGCCCATGAGCGAAGCGAAGCGAAGGTGGCCCATTCGGGGGGAGGTGAAATTGAGCGTTTTCCTCCGTTTCACCTCCCCCCGAATGGGCCACCAGCTACTCACAAACCGCACTACATTTCGTTTGACAGTGTAGATGTCACTCTACGGCGGTATGAAGTGAGCGAGAGGTGAGGTAGCACCCCGGTCGTGACGGCCCAATGCCTCTTACTATTAACACTTACTTGAATGAGTTTGGCGTCACTGATTTCGGTAATACTTTAGCCCTATGCCATTCTTACAAGTTCTTTTTTTATCTGAGCTAAACTCTATACAGCACTTACACCTTTCTTCGCTTGTCCGCCTTCCACTTAAGTATCGTGTTCGTTCGAATAAACCTCAGTTATGTAATGGAACTGGCACACAGGAATCATTTCTAAAATTTAATATTAACTTGCTTAAGATTTAAACATATTTACAACATTATGTTTCATGATTACTTGTTGTTATGATCAAGAATAACTGAACAAGGTATTTTTATTAATTTTGTTATTATACATGTATTTTCTAAATATTTCTTTCGTAGAAATCGTGTAATGGAAGTTACAAAACTGTTTATTTAAGTCATGTTTATGTAAACAGAGCGCGTCCATGTCATTTTAATAAAGCTGTAATAAACGTTTTATAGTTTGTTGAGTAAGTAAATACTGTTACGACTCGATGTGACATGGCACACACGCTTGTTTACTCTGTGGTTTTTGACAGCTGTCGTTGGAAACGAACATGGCCGTTTTGTTGAATTATAGGAACTCACAACAATATTATTACTTGTAAGTTTATAGGAAGTACTGACGAAGACTTACTTGAGTATAGTGAGTCTTAGAAGAATATTGCGTGTTGTAGATTATTACTACCGCTATGCTATATTGCAGATAAATTTGCCCGACAAGACCCGATAGGCTTTCGCTCCCATGGTACCGCCACGTAGAGAACGACGCTGACACGTGTCATGTAATTTACAAGTTTTAGTGGCTTATTGGAGCCTAAATTGGCAACTCATCATGCAAAACAATGACAATTGTCGCGGCAATATTTTTGTACATTAGCTTTATATTTAAGGAATTATTTGTAATTATTAGCATTTCATTTGTCTCTTACTAATTACTTCCAATACTGCCATCTGGTATAATAAGGTTAGCTTTGGCAGTGCGCGCTCAGATTGGAACTAAATAAAAATAAATGCGAACATCTATATTGTTCTAAAGTGAATTAGGGTTGATTATTGTCATAAAAATACACCACCGTACAGTCTGATTATGACTATGTGTATGATCGTAGCATCTGGGTGGTCACCAAAATACGCCGACTGGTCATTTCCTTTTGTAATATAAAAAATAGACTAGGAGGTAGGGACGCACGAATACTAAAACAAATTTCATATTATGGTCCTACAGAATATTATATAAATAGTGATATTCATGATTATGGTGCCATTTCATATTATATTCTTTAAACTGAAATTATTTAAACAATTGCAGTATTGTTTGTATTTAAGATATGTGTAAATCCAGCTTCTATACATACATTATTTGTTTTCTTACTTCTACAATAGTTTTTTTATTGTTTTTTTTTTTTGTTTTCTGTTAAAAAGACAACCTTCGACCTTATTAGGTTCCACAAGACATCCATAATTTGAGTGCACGATACTTGCAAAACATGAACATGTATAATGTATATTTTACATTCCAGTATTAAGAGTGAGGTTGGCTTGTTTCAGTTACAGAGGAAATTTCATATAATAATCTACCGACGCCCATTAAAATATGAATATCGCCCCGGCCACTCATACACCGCATGTGATGCCCCAGTCTACATAGACAAAAATGGCCTATCGTTTCTTTCTTGAAAGCAGCACTAATCGTATTGTTGGACATCTGTAATGGGTGAATGCATTAGTCAGTTACGCTTTGTTCACCCGACGCAGAGCCTGCATTCACTTCAGTATCTTAAGTTTTCGCCTGGTGTTTTTTTCATATGAGTGTATTTAGTATTAAATGTTTTTTAATTAATTTAAATTATCGCAAGACCACTAAATGAAAAGTATCTTAGTTATATACGTATTATTAGTGTAATAAATTTACAAAAGTCGCATCGCACACAATCGCGATCCAGGTCGCTCCGTCGCTGGCGGTATTATACATTCCCTTTTAGACCGCGGTCTGTTCAACCGTACAATTTATTGAAAATAAGATAAAGGGAAAACGCTCAATTGAATTTGATCAGTAGTCTATAAAATATGTATCGAACAGATTTCGTTTCAAGAGAATATATTTTTTTTACTTTTATAGTAAGCGATAATTAATTAATGCATTCAGTCAGTGCATTCAAGTTTTCAACCATTTTGAAGAAGTCCTTCAACTCCTTGGAATTATTTTCAGGAAAAGTGTTCACCATAGGTGTGAAGTGTAGACTTCCCGCAATGCTCACACGAGCTGTTAAAAATAAAAGTAATTACATGTATACTTCCACACATATATAAGTAACTTCAACATTTGGGTTATACTAGTTTTTACAAATATGCATTGAAAGTAATGCAATCGATATTTACAACGTTAACTACGCTGTTTAAGGGTGGGTATCTGTGTGCTGAAAATTTTTATAAAATTTAGATTTCCTGTTTTTAGCATATTATTTGGAATCAGAATTGATATATGGTTGTGTGAAGTTTTAAAGAAAGAACTAAGAAATAGTACAACTCGCTCTGTACCTCACTGTGTATTAAATTCTACTCTGTATGATTACAACTTACTTTTTATACACTTTTATATTAGCTATGAACGAACCTAATTTGTTAAATTGTGCTTCCGTTAAATTAACATAGCAACTGTTTGCGTAGTCTAATAGTGATAACATTGTCGATTCCGCAATTGAAAGTTTGGTTGGAACAGGGAGAAGACTACCAATACGTCTAATCGAGTACCACGCTGCAAATATTTTCCTACTTACCTCCTTTATTTGATCAAAATATATACCGAGGTTTTTAACACACTTGATGTAAGGAATACTAATGCCATTTATGGACACCGAAGGAAGATTATCCCAGTCCACCATCGAGACCATCCCAGGACTACCTATGATCATTGTTTGTGCTTTAATTGGGTTAATGTGAAGACGAAGAGATCTGCTCCATTCACCAATTGTTGCTAAATCTTGGTTCATGGTACTGATAGCACTGGGAAGATTGTCTAAGTTTGTTGCAGTGTAAAATTGTTTATGTAGAAATAGTTTTGGAATATTTGTTTTTCAAACATTTACAAAGATTTTATACATACTAATAAGTGACTCCAAAAAAAGCACGTACCATCTATTAAATAAGTAAAAACATTCTTTGTGTTTATACAAATACAGGTAGAAACAGTACTCCATATGCGGTCGGACCTGCGCCTTGTAAAATTGTAGCCGATGGGCTGGATAGAAGCACTGCTTCGCCCTATTGAGCACGACCAGTATCTTTGTAGCTGGTATAGCGTTCAAACCCATATGAGCGCGGGACAGAACGTTACTCGATATGTCGACACCAAGTATTCTGATAGTAGCTGCAGCCATTAGGTAAGTGTTTTAAAATGAGGAGATACAAAGGGCGACTTTTTAGCGGCAAACGCGTAAACTTGTATCTAATGGAGTTTGAAATAGTCTAAATTCTGTTGGCCCCATTCCGAGACTTGGGTAACAAATCCTGGATTTCAGACACAAGCTTACTACGATACCCGTTGACGTCTTTCCGGGAAATCTTGGCACACTTAGCAATATGGGCCACAAGTTTGTAGCATGTCATTGATATGTAGAAGGAATAGCGTAGGCGACAGAACATAGCCTTGGAAACCATCAGCCTTGACAAATTTAAGAGTGGAGCATGCGCCTTTTACTGAGTTTATGCTGAGTTCTGTCGCAAAGCTAGTGATCATAACGCATAATTTCCCGGGAAGTCCATATGAGTAAAGCTTTGTAAGGAGCGCTTTGTGCCAAACACGATCAAAGGCATTCGCTACAGCCAGACTAATGCCTCCTTAGTTTTAACTGCCTCCGCCCATTGATGTGTTAAATAAATTAGAAGATCACCACCTGAATGAACGTCCATGGCGGAAACCGTACTGGTCACTAATTATTTAATGATTTCATACTAAAAGAAGTCGCGGGTGTTACGTCAGAGGTCAGGAAGTCTATCTATTAAATATATAAAATTCCTAAAATTTATAACAATATTAAATATATTTCCGTGGTCTGGAACCTGTAACACAAGTCCTTACGGTACTAAGTATGGGGCTAGGCTAACGTAGTGTTACAAGTCCACAGATACTAATGTGTGAGTGTGTGTGTAAAATGTACCAAAAATTGAACTTCACGAATTTGCACCGAAAATCTGCCATTTTGCTTCTTTTATATACCTCTTGTATTAGCGCTATCAAGACGTATTTAACGACACCCCTTACGTAAAAATCCGACAAGCCGTTCAGAAAATCGGGGTGAACATAGAAATCTACAAAGACACAAAATCTCGAATAACATTACTCTCCACCTGACGCAGGCGGGTAAAAATTAAAATAATATTTTAATTTAAAACAATATCTCTATACAAATTGTTAAAGCTAATAACTAAATATTCGTAACACAACAAGCGCTTTGATACAATTCGTAGCGTATTTACAGCGTGGCTCTTGCGTAGCGTATTTACGGCGAGTGCTCGCGTAACAGGGATCTACGACGTCACAGTGTAATAGCTATTTATCGTTACATTTTGCATTCAAAATATGTCATCACAATACTTTTACCCGGCTGAAGCTGTGCTTACAAGCTGCATGCGTTTTATGTAGGATTTATGAAGTATTCTTTAGATGTACATCCAAAATGAATTATATTTTTTTCTGTAACAAGTTGCATCGAAGAATTATAAATGTAAAACATGTAGCTTTATATGCTATGTATGTATTTACTTGTGAATAGCCTTTCAACGAATAGCGCATGTAAATTCGAACTTTTTATTCTTATTGATTGATATGTTAAGTTTACGCGAACGTGATGCATTACAATAGAACTGGTGGCTGTAATGCTTCTTTATTTTTAGAGTTTTATTTCTTTTTTCTTTGTTGAGCAGGAAGAAGCCTTCAATGAGACTGGGTGGGTTCCAGTGGTGGTGGGCTCGCGACACATTATAGTGCCGAATACTCACAAAAACCATCGCGATTGTCATCTGTGCCGTCTTTGGTGAGATGTCCAGGAAGAACAATTCATCAGGGCAATTCGTCTAGTTAGCCCCCTAAGGGACCGACTTCACCTCCACAGATGGGTTTGTCCCGTACTATAGGACGAACCCATCAACTATGGGACAGTGCATTGGGGTGACATTGTCATCCTCGCCCCTTGCCCTGAGCGCAAAGGGGCCGCCTCATTTTGCTGTCTGGTCCCCACTTCTTATAATAGTGTTACAGAGAGCAGCACCCTCCTCGGTTCTATTGACTCTGGCCGAGGTGTCTCGGTTCATCGTTGGTTGTTGAACCCCACCATCGCGACAACGTTTGATCCACGGTGGGATTGTAAATCCGATCTGCGTGTGCTAGGACGACAGCGGTATAGAAGCCTTATGGTGGTAAAAAGTGGCTGCTATTTTTAAATACCTCCGGAAGGTCGCAGGTATTTAAAAAACACGAATATGGAAGAATAAATAAAAGTTAAATATGTTACAGTAAAAAGAAAACAATACAGTAAGATAAAAGCGAGAGGGATACAATTATTATACAAATATTAATTCGCTTAACGTTCAGAGTCACGGAGCGAGGAAGAAGTAACGCGGGTTTACAGCTAGATGGTCTGAGGCGCACTGCTGGTGTAGAGCAGTATAAAAATATTTCCAATATTTTATCTCCAGCAGCAAACGTCTTATCGCATTAGTTTTGTCAAGATAGAACAAACTGGCTACATTTTGAGGCCTTGTACTTTGAATTTTACTGTTGTTTGAGATCATTGTTTACAATTAATTCCAATTTGCTGTCCTCTGCTAATACTTATTATTGCCATCATTAATTCATTTTATCTCTACACGGCTGATAGCTTTTGATAAATTACGAACATATACGTAAAGGGAATAAAATTTCAATAACAGAAAACGAATGCTCTAAATCCCATACAATATTATGTTCAAGAGGTGGCTCTTGAGCGTCGGGATAGCTCTGTACAGAGAGCCCATAAATAGCTCTCTTCGCTACGAGTCATTTTTATTGTTAATACAACAAAGTGTATTTTATATTGAGCTTCGTCGTTATAAATTCTTTATTACAGTTACAATGTGTAATTGCAAAAGATTTTTTACACTGAAAATATGTAGCAAAATAAATTTTATAAAAATATATGCAATTTTTTCATCCATATCAACGGATAATTAAATAAACTATGGCTTTTATCATTACTTCTCTAGCTATTCAAAAATCACTCAAACAAAAATCAAATAACTTTAACTAAATGACATTACCGGAAACATATCTAGGCCAACATGTTTGTTGAGATTTTACTGCTCATATTCTTACCAGAGCTTATACATGCAATTGAGGGTGTGGACGCTGAGTCGTTTCTTTGCATTGCTTTTAATTATGTACACAACTGTGAGCACGGGTAGTAAAAAAAAGACCAAGGATTTGATGAAGACGCCAACTGCCATCTGCGAAACTTAGCACTCGATACACACAATTTTTATTCTTTTATATACAGATAGCAAAGTTGCACTATAGTGCTATACATGTTACATTACAGCAAAACTGGACTGGCGTAAGCGGAAAGGTACCTCTCACTCACATGTCACATTAACCGTGAAGTAACAAATCTGGTGTCGCGATTCTTGCGATTTGTGAGTAAACGGTAGCTTCTTTGGAGGTGAGGGGGAAATGATTGCAACGCATCCGCATGATTTAATTATACGAACGTCCGTGAGCGTCAGTACTACGCTAAGGTTCCGATCGTTTACCCCACCTATGCCTTAAAGTGGGCTATGAATCTGCTTATAATAAGAGTTAGCTGAATTTTGTTTAAAGCGGCCAATCTCTGTAAAGAATAAAGACGTGCCAAAGAAACGTTACGCGCAGTGAAGTAGTTTGTATACAGAGACAAGTGCACTCTCTAGTTATTCAATATATTATTTCCATGGAATAACAATCCAAAGGACTCACGTATTATTGGTACGGTATGTAAAGCACGTTTTGTTGTGGAATATTAATTTGTAAAGTGCGAATAACACGTTGGTTCTACACGTATGTCGGACACGGGGGCTCACGCAGTGCAGATACTTGGTCTCAGAGTAATAATGACTTATTTGTCTTGTTTTTATAGCATAATGGGGCGAACGAAAAATCTGATCCATTTGATGTCTACCGACGCCCATGGGACATTCGCATGATTGTCACGCAGATGTGTTGCCCTCCTATCATTCCCCAATGGGCCACCGGTTACTCACAAACCTCACGAAACGCAATGGTGACGCTGTCATTTTGCGCTGGTATCAAGTGCGCGAGAGATACTTCCCTTGCCGGCCCAATTTCGTTGCTCAGGGATAAAGTGGTATTTTAATATATCCATAGATACTTATATACGCAACCACATGGTTATCACCTGTAGTCATCTCGATATTGATTGAAAGAGACGCAATTTTGAACGGACAAAGAATAATATTGATCAAGTTATTATCATGAATTTATTTATCAAATCGTAGATATATGGAACAAATGCTGCGTTAAAAAAGTTTTGGTAGTTAAATTGAGTTCTGTAGTATATGATTACGTATGCAAATTGCAGGCCAATAATTTGAGGGGGGGGGAGTCCAAATAGTGAACAGATAACACGCATGCCATTAGCGTACAATAGTTCCAGTTTTATTAAAGTCCCTTGTAGTTGATGTTTGATTAATTTATGGCAATTTCAGGGTTTCGTAGAGAAATGACATCCGTGTTTTGGAAGGTTGTAGTATTATATAAACCAATAAACAAATAGAATAGTAGAATCTTAAAAATGTAATTGTATTAATACGGAAGAAAGACCGATACCTATTAGCATCTAATAGCATATTAATCTAGGAGGAAAGTCTTTTGTGAGGCCATTACTTTTCTAGTTACTTTATTAGCTTTCAAAGTTACAAAAATAGTTTAATGTATAAATATATTCAATGAGAACTTCAAACGAAAATATATATATATAAAAATAAATTATCATGAAAAGCTATGTTGCGTGTTTCTTTGTCCAATAGAATTCGTAACGAAGCCATGAGGCATGAAAAATTCTTATGTCACGCGAAGAATAAGCATGTTGAAGTGGCATATGGCAGATGGGGTAAGGTCAGTTTCTGGAATGGAGGCCGCGTTTAGGAAGACGAAGTGTTGGTCGACCGTTCACCAGGTGGGAAGACGATGCAACTCCGTGCAGTAGCTGGTCCGGGATGGATGCGAGTAGCAGGAGATCGGCTGTCTTGGCGTTCATTGAAAGAGGCCTATGTCCAGCAGTGCCAGTATGCGATCATTTAGGTTTTGTGCTTTGGAACCCTATATTGGCGAGCCTAAATCTCCATTGGTCTGTTTATATTTACAGAACTGGCTGACCAGTGCTGATTTTGCGTACTATTTTATATAAAATATTACGTGCACAAAGAAACGTACGCGACACGAGATGAAACATTGTTTGTTAATTATTCAGTCTTCTTTCATTGAAAAATTGTGCTGGCTGAATGCTTGCTTCGTGAAATGTAATGAAAATTGATTTTCATTACATTTATTTAATCGTCATTTGATTCTATCGACACATTTATACATTTTTATTAACTTTACTATGATCAACGATATGATCGGTCATCTTATCCTTCATTAGAAGAGATATGTCTAGCAGTATACCGATAAAAGGTTGCTAATTACAATGGTAATAATAATAAATGAAGTAATGGGATTACAATAATGCAAAAGAATGTTAGAAAATAAGAAAACTTTTTTATCCGAAAATGAAAGCACTTAAAACGGTTATTATAAGCATGTGTCACAGAAAGGAAAGTTATTCCGCTTGTACAGTATATTATTCTTCAATGAAGTTATCGGATTTTACACTCAAATGTGGATAATCTGATTTTTTTTAATAGCAAAACGATTATGGGTGCTGGATTACTTAAAATATAAAACGAACAGTTTGTTTGTTTGAAAGCGCTATTCTCAGGAACTAATATACCAAATTGAATAATTATTTTTGTGCTGAACAGCACTTTTATCGAGGAAGACGACAAGCTATATATCAAGGCACTACGGTTAATATATAGAAATAATATTTATATGGGCGAAACCGCGTGGTGGTGCTAGTTTTTAATATAACAGTTGCTGAAGTTTGATCTCTACATCATGCTTAAAACTTACGTCCACTTACTTTTAGCCTCTTATTTTTTCTGTTGACGCGGTGAAACGCATTTACGCGCCTTCATCGGCCCTGTGTGGGGTCTAGTGGTGTGTGGTTCTCGCAGCATATTATAGTGCAAAATTCCCATAAAGAACACCGCCAGTGTCATCAGTGCCGCCTTTGGTGAGTTGCAATTTCATAACTTTCATGAAATGTTGAGTACCAAAAAGGAGCAAAAAAAAATCATACGCAAGCAAGCACAGAAGCATGTGCACAAACATAACAAGCACACACATCCCCGCAAGCTTTCACGTAGCGAAACCTATACTCATTCTGAAACGAAAGTAAACGAAAGATATCTCCATCTCCATGTGATCGATTTTCTCAATATCTACTGAACGAAATTTCATACCATTTCCTCACGTGTATGGAGGAATTCTCGAGGAAGATCACGTGTATAATTTATTCATGGGCAAAACCGGGTCGGATCGCCAATTGTCTATAAAGTTCTAAACTAATGTTCGGTTATTAAAACTTTCACATAATCTATGCACTTTACGATCTTACACTGTTCATTATTGTAACCAAGAGGCATGTTAACTATTTAGACCATAATAGCTTCTAGAGTGTTCCGGTCATTTACTGTTCTCGTTGCACGAATGGATTAGTATCCGTATAGCACAAGTTGATAATTTGGAAATCTGGCTAGGAATTTCGGCTTGTTTCGAAATGCCCAGAATAGCTGCTTTTAACGATGGTTTCGTGGGAAATCGCACTTCAAAGGCACTTATTTTGCGACAAACTCCAAAAGAATATCATTTGAAAACTTTCGTGCTATCCTCAAAACTTAAAACATATTTAATTGTTAAAAATCAAAATGGACCTTCCAAAGATGATATCAGTGCTATTAAACTAGATTAATGCAATCTGTGAACACAGGCAGTCCCTACCAACTCCATCACAAGAGGCCTCTTTGGCAAGTCCGTCCACTTTTTCTTTCCCCTCCAAGCCAATATGAGAAGGAATCTACTGCAATACAACTTGTTTCGATAAGGCCTTCAGTTGAAATATTAGCCTTACTATACTGTAGGCGATCGGTGTACATTGTTGTACAGTGTTGATGCACCTCCTATTTAGGATAAATATGAGGTGCATCAAGCCACGTGTTGGAGGGAACTTTTGGAATCACATAATCGAGAGAGAATCAATAAGGAGAATTTGTTATAATCGACAGACTTTATATAAACTAGAGCCTCAAAGATAGCAATGAATTCTAAAGATAATCATATATTTAGAATTAATGAATGATAGACATATTATTACATATTACAACATTTATACTATTATCGCTTTGAGTTGAGAGCTAATGCTATTCTCATAGAAACTTGAGGGGATGCCTTTTTTGAACCATCAATAAATATATGGTAGTGCGATGAACGTCGTTCTTCTCGGTACAAGGTACACCTTTGTCTGAGGTTAATCGAGTTACATTCTTTTTTAGCTTTATCCCTGCCTTCAATACAGTCTTAATACATCGCTTAAGTTTTACCAATTTGTCCAAAATTCCAATCTATACATATCCAGCACTGAGTATAATTACAATAAAACTACTTTTACGGAGTTTTGGTTACTGTAAAGCTTCTGAAACGTCGGTATATATAAATAATTTACTAAGCCGCGATAAAATCCGTAAAAGTAGTTTTATTGTAATGTCTAACATTCGCGTAAACTTAAGACATCAATACTGAGTATAGTTTCAAATTTTTTTAACACATATTAACTAAAATTGGAACTAGTCTGTGTCTCCAGTATCTACGTTAAATTAATGTAATTACATTAATTTTCATTTACGGAATGTATTGTTTTGTTATTTAATGTTGCCATATCTTTCAAACAAAATTTACCAGCAAGAAATGTGCGACGAATTTGTGATGGTTGCATACACGTTTCGCACTCCATCACGTGGATGGGGGTATTTTTGATAAATCCAACAATTACACGTAAGGCCTATTTTGTACCTTATCTAATTTAACTAAATTTGATTTGATAGAGTTGTTGTATAAACAGCCGTCAAAATCTAATCTGCGTCTGATACCAGTTATGTAAAGTCTTCTCAAATATTTCGGATGAACTCCCCAACCCGACCCAGCTAATGCTTTCAAAATATTTAAAAACTTAAGTGTCTTCTATCAAGTTCCATTCCTAAGTACCTCACATTAGATACCACCTGTTAGGGCGCGCCGTGAATCGTTATAAATCACATAGTTTGCTTTTTGTTGTAGGCACAGTAAGGCCTAAATTTTCTATTAACGTAATTAAAATATCCGATGACTCCTGAAGCGAAAAACGTGCGGTTTCTATATTTTTATTAGCCACATATAGTACAAAATCGTCTGCATGTTGTGAAGCAAACCGTTTTGAACTGATTTACAAAAAGTATGACATGAGGCAACATTAAATAATAAGGGAGATAAAAGGTCGCCATTAACGAAACCTTGAGAAGTACATGGATATATATATCTCCCCGTCTTATTTTTAAGTTCTTTATACATAGAAAGTTCCTCGAATATTAACATATTTTAAGACCAACACCAGTATTATCTAAGTCTTCGAGAAGTACACATATATTTATATTAATGTACGCATTATCAATATCTAGAAAGCACGCCAAAGTTATCAAACCTTTAGTGAAATATGATTGGACCCTTGTGATCAATCTAGCCAAATTATTTAGACATGACTGATTTTCTGAAGCCGAAATATGCCTTTATTTTCAAAGTACTACTATAATCTTCTGTTTATAATGGAATGGAAAACTTTGCAGATTCTGGACATTAAGCTATAAGGACGCAGGGATGAGACTTAATATGGATCTCGAACAGGTTTAAGAATTGGACATAAGTTAATTTCTCGCCATTGAATTGGTACGAAACGTGTGCAAAGACAAGTATTAAACAAATACAGCAAAATATTTTTCCCATTATTAGGTAGCTCTTTTATCATTGAATACGATATATTATCACAGCCCGGGAGAGTGTCCTTGTTTTTAATACGAGACACTACTTCGTGTAAAATTATGGTACATTCTAGCTTTAAATTGACCGAATAAAATAATGGCTTATGCGGAGATCCATACGCAGGACACATGTTGTGTAATAATAATGTAGGACATTTGTGTTCATCGACAAAAGTATTTTGCACTTTATTCACTTCATTTCTCTCCTCATTCCAGTAACAGAAGTAGATTCGTTTACAGAGTTACAAAATCTTTTCCAACTATCTGCCACCGCTTTTGTATTAACTTTTAAGATTCACTGATACAGTTTTTGAGGATAATCAAGTTTGAGGGAGTGGGTTTTACCTAAATTTTGATAGTGTCAATCTTCTTTTAGCTACTGACTGAGACAGGGTGTCCAGTACGATGTCGGTAAAAATTTACTGAATGGATTCAAATTGATCTCAATTTAAGGGATATATGTATCTGCAACATTATTAATATTATTAAAAAAATGTATTATAACAATTGAGAATCTCCCGATAAATCGAACTGTGAAAAATGTTCTTAAAGATTGGACTTATAATTTTCCCATTTAGCATACTTGAAGTTGCGTTTAATTAATAAATTAGGATTAAATATATTGGTAGAAGATATTTTAATGATCAGATGGTCACTTCCTAAGGTCTCATTCGTAACCCTCCAATTAAAATTGCATTCTATGTCAGAGGTACAAAAAGATATATCAGGGGAACTTTGTTGCAGGTTACCTGCGTCTAATTTTACACGCGTAGAACTTCCGTCGTTTAAGGGTAGTAAGTTGCTGTCGGCTGGAGCATCATATATTCGGGATCCTCTGAAGTCTGTTTCATAAGAACAAGTAAAATGGTGTGCGTTGAAGTCCTTCAAAATTTGAGTTCTGCTGTTAAATTGAGAAAAAATACATTTCCAATCAGTTTTTCGAGTTTGAAGCCAATGAAGACAGTAAATCGCAATCACATTTTCGATATTTTTACAGATAAAAACTCTTGCTTGTAAAATCTGTATGTCTTCATTGATATGAGTAAAATTTCGTATTTGAGCTCTAATAGATTTATGTGTAAGGATACAAATACCTCCATAATTATCCCGTCTGTCTTTCCGAAATACATTATAATTATTAATTTTAAATCGACTATATGGGTTCAACCAGGTTTCACTAATTACAGCTGTACGTACTCTACTTTCTGTTAATATATGTTCGAAAGCTAGTTGTTTTGGTCTTAATCTTTGATCGTTCTACTGGGACACATTAATCCCTACAGAAATTAAATTATTATAATTAGCCATTTGAAGAATCAAAACTTAGACGTAGTACCTTTTTTAATATTCAGTGAAATTTTCTACGATAGAAGTCACGCACCATTCCACAAAAAGACTAATAACATTTTTTTTGGAAAGCTTCAATCTTTTACAAAAAATAATGTTCTTAATTTTGTCTATCAACGAACTGGGTGAATTATTATGGTCATTATCCTCAGTTACATCTTCTTGGCTAAAAAATTCCTTCAACCTGGTGCTATTATCGACTTGACCTGCGCTTGTGTTGTTGTCACTGTGTCGTTGACAGTTAGGGTCAATTCATACTAGCGCAGAGTCGAAGCGCATCGAAGCGTCAATCTGAAACTTAATATAGCAAATTCATCCTTATTTCCACAATGTAATGCACATATTTCTTCCAAGGAAAAAAAAGACGCGCGAATTCACGCGCATTCGAGGGAATACGCGCGCCTGCGCACGAGCAACTCTGATTGGTGCGCGCGCATTCGCGCGAAGCCAAGCGGCTATTAGGCGAACTACGCGCCGTCTGGTCAGTCAGCAATCGGAATCGGACGGAAACTGTCTTGTGTCGAAGTGAATCACAATGGAAAACGACGAGAAATTAATTTATTTGGTCCAAATATTCAACTGGCAGCTGGTGTCCATCACTAATGCCACGAAAAAGCGCATTCGCGCGTTAATTCACGCGAATACGCGCGCATTCGTGCGACTTCGCTTTGATTGTGAGGAATTTGACGCTTCGATGCGCTTCGACTCTGCGCTAGTATGAATTGACCCTTACCGTCGTCACCTCTTCCCTCTATGTTCACAGTATCTGTATCTGTCCAGGCAAACCCAGCCTTTGTTTTATTTGCGTTACTACGAGTTGTCGACAACGGTGATTCATCTTCATATACTAGCTGTTCGAATGAATTGTAGTGTTTACACTTTGTGGAACTGAGTTATTGGAAACGATAGTTAGTCTTCTTTGATTTTTGATGAGTTGATGTATATGAATTTGTTTACTTCATTATTTCCACCAGGAACGTTATCAATAGGACGTGAAGAAAAAGGTGGGACATACATAAATTATGACCGTTTATATGAACAGTTAAATTCCGCCATAAGCTCTTATCTTTTATTCGTTTAAGTGCGGCAGGCATGATTTAAATAAAAATATATGATTTCCTTTACAATTTATACATTTGAAGGTTGCGGCCTCACAATTAGCGTGTTTCTTCCCACATTTAGGACAAAATATTTTATTTGATGGACACATTTTCATTGTATGTCCAAAACACCAACGCCGTGAAAATTGCTTCACAGGGAACACAAATGGTCCACAGCAACTCTCAAACTAAAAATCTTAATTGAAGGTAACGAGCTGCCCTTGAAATTAACACGAACTATTTCACTCTGTTGCCACCCCATGTCGGCATTTCTCAGACTTAATCTTATAACAGATTAAACCTGCAAGTCACTATTACAATTTTTAATGCATTCTAAAAGATCTGAGTTTGATAAATCGATGTCTATACTATCTTATAACACCATAGGATACATTAACTTCACAAGTCTTCTGAATTCTTCATTCCTTTTCTTGAAAACTTTGGCATGAAATCAGCTTTTCTGCTTTATTTTCATCACCAAGACTGACAATAACCTTAAATCAGCATTAACACATTTAACATTATGAATTTTTTGTATGTTTTTTGCAAAAGCAGTCGAGCTAATGCAAGCAATTTTGGTAATATCATTTTACTTGAAATACTTATATTAAGCTTTTAAATTTTCCTTCTTTTTCCTTTTTAACTTCCATCCATTCGATTCCAGAGGGATTAGCTTATTTTCTCCTATATTGTGTAAGTTCTCTTCATTATTACGTAGGTTCAAATCATCTTCTATCATGTCTTCTGCATTCATACTAACACCTCCCGTACTAATATTCCCACCTATCTCCTCTTCATCGTGAACTGAACTCTCGCTCATTTTGCATAAGTTTCGGGACACAATAACACTCGGCAGCGCCTTAGCGTGCCGTAGATAACCGGTAATTCGTACAAGACGCACAATACACTGAATGCTACACGTTCAATCGGCAATAAGACGGTCACTGAAGACAAAAGAATAAAAACATTCCTAACACGATCCCTGTTACACGCGGTCATATTGTCCTAGGCAAACCTTGCACTGTGTGCGTAAAGATAATTGGCGTTTTCTACCTCACTGCGGATCCAATATCTCTGTTATTATTTTTGGAGTAGAAAGAGATGACTATGCCATTATTATTGACTAAACATTTTAACTTCTAATCTGAACGAATTTCTCGTCTAGTGTTTTATTTAATTTAAAAATTAACTTATTGACAACCTCGACATGAAATTCAATAGTCACTTAAGTTACCATTTAATTTAAGTTACTATTTCATTTTTTATTGAGAATGTCAAGAAAAATCAAAAAGAAATTGGATTTTTATGATGAAAGTAAGCAGTAATTCACAAAAAGATGAGATCCAAAACCAGGTATATTTGAAAAAACAAAATAATTAGAAAATATAATTGATATCCAACAACTGGCAGCTTATCTGTCATTAAGGATATTTCTGATAGCGATAATGAATTTCATTTTTTCCGAAGATAATGCGACCTAAAACAACAGGACCACAAATTTTAACTCCAATCGAAAATAGTACCTTCTTTATTAGTTCCAAGTGCCAAGTACACTTAGACAAATTTAGATAACTTAACACCTTCTTCGCTTTTATCGCCAGCCCAAAACAAGTTTAATCGTACAGAGTCATCGCTTGGAAGTTACTGTAACATGAGAAGATGTGCATCTTTAAATGATATTTCTAGTAACAAACTACTACAAATAAACTTGATGATGATGATGATCTTAATGATGAAAAAATTATCAATATATTAATACTTCATCAGATAGAAAAAAAAACAGACGATAAATACCTGTGCCTTGAAGCAGCTAAACAATGAAGCACGTACTGCACGACGTCGACGACGCGATAGCCATAGCAGTTGCTAAGTCCGCCCTTGCACACAAGCAAAAACACCCAGACACGCATCCGCAGTAAAATGCCAAAAGGGCGAACCTACGGATAGCAGGTTTTAGTCGGTAGTAGCTATCGCTTCACGACCTGAGCCCGAGACACACTTCTGGCCCCCTTGGGTGGGCTGGATGGTGCGTAATGGCATTTTCTCCTGCTAGAACCAATATAATGAATACCGCTCGTACCGGTCGAGAGTTGAAATCTCACATATAGTGACAGTTATAACATATGACTGACAAAATGACAAACTCACACACCGCTCACGGAAACGAGCCCGGGTTCGAATCCGTAGGTTGAGAGCTTAGATTTATAGAAATAAAATAACGCGACTGTAGAGAGCTCTAATAATAATAAATGAATCAGGAACACGGCTTTTGTCGATTTGTAGCGCAAATCAACCTCTCCCATCAGAGGGGGGGGGGTGAGGAGGCCGGCCTCCTCAGATAAGCCAAACATTAAACGAGCTCAGTTATCCTTATCCACGACACCGCAAATTAAACGGCATCGTGTACGCGCCGTCCTACTAGTGTGGGGAGGGGGACCGTTTCCCCCTTTTCGGTCCCAATAATAATCACCATAGGGTGACGCCCACAATAAAATTCCGGTTTGTCTCTTCCCATCTGCGGGAAAAGACCTGAAGACATAAAAGTCTTCCCCAATTATTTTTGACCATAACACCAAACGTAAAAACTACGAAATTGAACGTTTAGACAAAAATCGCAATGGACATATTAAAATTAATCTACTTTATTCAGAAGAATTCTCACAGAATATCAAAATATCAATTTAATCCCACATTGCAATGTGCCAAAAAAAAGACCCACAAAGTTCCGAGAAAACCAAAATTTTTACAAGAGCAGAAATTCATGAGGGACGTAAATGCCAATCATTACAATCAACTACTAATCCGCCACGCCGGAAGGCTATAACAACATTATTTGCATAGGAAAAGGAGACAATGGAGTTGAAATCATTCATGGCCGGAAAACATTTTTAAAACTGGTTGATCAATTAAGAGATCATGGTGGAATTGTGATATGTGACAATTTTCACCCCTCAGTGAGAAGCGAAACGACTTAAACAAATTGAAAAGGTTTACCAAAGGCTGTACTTGCGATAAGTTGTAAAAAAGTGAAATTTGTGGCAAAATAAAGTATAAGGGAGTATGTATCATAGAATAGGTCGATAAACAACCAGTCACAATGATAAGTGCATGCAAAAATCATAATATCTGTATCATCAATACTGTAAGGCGAAGTATTGCTACTGGCTAAAAACGAGCGAAATGTCATGTTCGGCGACATCCAACAGATGACAGTAGGCCCAGTATATCGCCAGGACTTGGTAGCAACGGAACAGAGTTTTAGGCAATTGAGGACATTTGCTCATACATGGCACGCGAAGAGCGAGGATAGGAAGCGACGTAGCTGCATCGAGATAATCAGGACTGACGAGGCCGATGACAACTTCTGTCTCTGTGGTATCAGGCCCCAGAAGGGAAGAGTAAAATTGCGATAGGGCAATTAAATAATATGTAGGAAGTCAAGAATTGTACGTTGGGGAACAGAGCCGGCGAGCGAACCACGTGCATCTCCTATGATTCGCTCCGTAAACCGAGAGGTGGGTAGGAGCACGGGTGGAGGTGGGTAAGTTGTTAAAATATTGCATAGCCTCTATGTATTTTGACGTATAACAACAAAAGGAAGGGAATCGACACCAGTGACCAAATGTCATCTTATTACACCACCCAAAAAAGAAGCATCGCCACTGTGGTGTAACGGTGCGGGTGTCCCCTGTAATCGTGGGTGTTCTAGTATAGCTACTAGACTTACGAGTTGTGGATGTACAAGCACACCTCTGCCTACCTCTTCGAGGATAACAGGCGTGAAGGTACTTTTTTTCTTAAAGAAGCATAAACTGGTACAGAAAAGTTGTTACGGAATTAATTTCGGGTACTGCGATAGTAAATGTGTGGGTTTTTGTATAACGAGAGACAAAGTATGTGCATGCCGAAAAAACTATTTATGGAGGCTATCATAGAAAGTTTAACAGGAGTACCAGTGTCTGCAGGTGAGCGTTTTTGTATGTCAAAGGAAGGTAAACAAGCTGACGGATTTCCTGATGGTAAGAATTAGCGTCGCCTATAGATACCAAAGCAGATAAACAGTGTTAAAAACACATTAACCATCACTTGCCTTTTACAAGCTGCTTGGTGGGTAAGTAGTTACCATATTCTATGCCAACACGGAGAAAAACGGGATTTTGATTTTCTATATTTTTCATTTAACAACATCAAAATAATATAACTGTCCAAGAGGATAATATGTTAGTTCTTGTATTGGTGATGTATTTCTAAAAAAAGTCGACTGACATTATTCTGCGTTTCAGCGGATACGCAGTTCCCTGAGTGCATACACAAAGTGAAAATTTTGGTATTAAATCTAGTATAAATAAGCTTTAATACACATATACTAACAAGCACGCTCACTTGCATTTGATAAACTAATGCTGTATTAGACTCCCAGGGTTACCTTTACCTATTTATGCATGATAATCAAAATAATGCCTCAGCTATGTTACATTACACCAACCTTGAACTAAATTTAAGTTTACCTTACTATAAACTCGAAAACCATAGTCTACTTATCCATCATCTGGTGATGTTAAATTTCCCAAAAAAAAAAATTACGCTATACACTGCATGGTTTGGTGTGTGTTGCCCTGCATGTTTCTTATATTCCGTTACAATAAAAAGTAAGAAAAAAGAAGTAGCCATATTTTAAACAGAGATGCAAATAAGAAGAACGTTGCTGCACCAAGCACCGGTTAACACTGTCGCGTATCGAAGCTGATAATTAAGTTAAAATAAGTGCCTACAGTATGTAACACGTGCTATGAGTATTACTGTTCACAATGTCTTAAGCATTTATAATCAATCGACTCTGTCTTTAAAATCTTACTTTTTTAAAACTAATAAAAAAGTCAACATTTATATCGACTTGGTCCTAATGAAGAGCATTAATAATCAATCAACTCTGCCTTTAAAACTTATAATTAACTGGCTTTTACTTTTTATAATTAATAGAAAAAATTCAACATTTATATAGACTTGTTTTTTCTTTCCATTATTGACCAGCACCAGAAACGACACCACTTGGTGTCGTTTCTGGTGCGGCGAAAGGTCAAATTGTACTGACAAATTGGTTTTTATACATACATCAGTACTTCCATTTAAGAACGTATATACTTACTGCTACACTTAATATTCAACTTAATGTTCAAATGTTTAAAACGTTTTAAATGCGTTATCGAGAGACAGTTAATTTAAACTGACATTATCCGTGGGTCAATATGACCCCACGTTAAATAAAGAATACGGGTTTCAAGACTTTCGCAGCTCATTCCAATCGACTGTGACTTTATTCGACTTAATAGAAAATGTTAAAATGTAAATGAGTTCAGAAGGAAGTTACAGGAGGAACTACTTAAATCTTTATGCAAATATATTTCAAAGTAAATTTTGGCTTCATTATTATCCAAGTCTACCATACCAATCATTTCAGAGTCCGGTTTTCTGTTCTATGACTTGTATAGAAGTGTGTGGAACATAACAGAAACTTAGGACGATGCAACATTTTTGACAAGTCCTTACTACTTAGAGCTGACAATGAATACTAATAATTAATACCAACTTGATAAATGATAACAATTATATTTCTTACGAGCAGTTTATCATATTAAAATTTTTAATAGAATTGAATCACTCACTCACTATGGCCTACATCTAATTTATACATTCGCAAGTTACTGGAGTACAGTAAACTGATTGAACTAACTATATATATAATACACTAACTATTTTTATACTAAATTACAATAATTAAGCATATATCTAATTTGGATGTTAACAATAATTATTATTTATCCAAAATATATAGTGTGTGATTTGACATGTTGACAATGATTTAGCTACTCATTTCTCAAATATACATAAATCCATAATGCAATAAAATCATTATGTTTAAATGTATTTTCTAACAGTCGGCCATCCTGAATTTTAAGGAGGAAAATTTAATTTAACATTTTAGGAACCCTCGGCCATCCTTTAGTATTGATTCAATGACCCATTCAATCGCTTGGTGTATTTAGAATGCTTCACACATTTCCACACTGGTACTATCAGTTGATTTAGAGCGAAAAGTCGTCTTCTGTGTCAGGATGATTTATCTTCAAGTTTTATTGGCACTGCATTGCCAGTGCACTGCGCACAGTACCGCGTACACAGACAGGGTGTATGGGCCTAGTAGTTGATGTATAATACACCACGGTGTATTTACTTTTCTTGAATGGACTACACTACCGCGTACACGCACAAGTATCAAGTATCGTACGCTCACAGGGCGTATTGTGTCTACTTTACTATGTCAGCTACTGGGTACAACATACGCTAGCCGGGTATGTCCTCCTCGCAGATATTGTATCTGTTACGGTATATAATGTAGCTGTCACGGCAGTAACGGTTTCAGGTCTCGGCTTGCCCAACCACAACTACCACAAGATTTGACTGAGTGAGAACTTTAAGATATTCATGGTTAAATGACTATTCATCAATACTACATACTTCACAACAATCATTTCCTGGTACAGCAGTTTATACAGCGGTACGAGTTTATTACTCCTCCCAGAACTACGAACATGTTCTAGATTTCGGTGGCTCTTGTTCTTTCCTAATGTGGGAAGCACTCCCTAGCGTGTCTGGTCTATATTATTTGCCAAGACCATATTACTTGAAACCTCATGTAAGTACTTCAGAGAAATGTTAACAGTGTGTTTACCGAAAACGACTTCAGCTGGAGTTTTTCCATTACCCTTATATAAGATAGCATTTAACCTCTATTACGCTTTAATCAATTCAGTATCTATACTATAGTCATTATCAAAATTTTGCCCCGTAAGGGATCTTAGAATTAAACCATTGCAACGCTCAATCTGCTCATTTGCTCTCGGAGTTGCAACTGAATTTCTATGGATGTAAAACCTCTATCGGAAACTATTATTTTGGAGAACTAATGTACCTATAAATTCTCTGAAGATCTGTTATCCTCTCCGACCTTTCTAATTTTTTTAAACCATAATGTTATAATTTTGGATTAGGTCTAAATTGAAACATAAAACTACTAAAATACGTTAATTTACATTTTACTGCCGCAATAATAATGTAAGGAGTTAAGACTTAATGCATCTGCATGTTGGAGTTAATTACTAGTTCTGTATTCAAGCTTAAAATGTTATTCTTGGACTAGAAGCCAACATCGAGCTAATCTTGGACCCAGGTCTCGTTTCGTTGAAGTAGTTCTCAAAGCATTACAATCAGTCACTATCTTGAAGTAAATACAAACCAAATCACTTCTGGCTATGTTACTGTTGTGGAATGATCAATTTTACAACCAAGTGGATGGAGTCGCAATGGGATCACCCGTATCTCCCGTAGTTGCAGATATACTTATGGAACAATTTGAAGAGGCTGCCCTTCAAACTGCACCTATAATACCAAGCTTCTAAAAGCGACACGTCGATGATACATTTACGATACTACCGAAGGACCAAGTACTTATATTTTTGAAATATCTAAATCATATCAACTCTAAAATACATTTTATATAATAAATCATATCAACTCTAAAATACAGTTTACGATGGAGTTAGAAACCAAAAATTTTGATAATCCGCAATCCGAATAACACTCTAGGTCATTCAGTGTATAGGAAACCGACCCGTACAGACAGGTATTTGAATGGTGATTCACACCACCATCCAATACAACGAAGTACTGGTGGAAAGTCCTTGGTTCAAAGAGCTCGAGGTATTTGTGACGAACAACACCTGGGAGCCGAACTTCGGCATTTCAAACAAGTACTGATTAATAATAAGCTTCAAATGCCATGTCTACATCTCAAAAATAGGCTGAAACCAGACACAGTTGAGCGAATACCGCTGGTGCTACCATACATGAAGGGCGTCACTGATAAGATTGGCTACATCTTTAAGCGCGCTTCTATTAAAACTGTCTTCAAGCCGCCAAAAAAGATAAGTCAGTTCTTACCACCGGTAAAGCCTCGGATCCCCCCACAGGATGCAGGAGTATACAAACTCGATTACGACTGCGGGCTTTCATATATAGGTCAAAGAAAAATATCAATAAGAACACGAGTTAAAGCACACATATTGCAGATGTTTAACATCGTCGTTCTACTAAGTTTGCAGCTTGTCAACATGTACAAGATGACGCCCGCCATTATATTAGATTTGACTGACCTCAAATCCTCGCGAAAGAGTCACGATTCCGTCCAAGGATGATTCCTGAGGCGACTGCAATTAGAAAGCATTCAAACTTTAACAGCGAAGATGGTTGGGTCTTACCACCTGCGTAGGATCCGGTGATAAATATAATTTAGTCAAAAACAAAAAATGGCTCATCCCAGCTGCAAGACACAATAAACTCGTTTTGTATGAATCGGACAAATTAATTTTAGTTAATGAATTTGCTGCATATAGACACTCAACCAGACGACTAAAATCTTCAGTCTAATAATAATAAATAAATTAAGAACACGGCTTTTGTCGATTTGTAGCGCAAATCAACCTCTCCCGTTAGAGGGGGAGGGGTGTGAGGAGGCCGGCCTCCTCAGATGAGCCAAACATTAAACGAGCTCAATTATCCTTATCCACGACACCGCAACTTAAACGGCATCGCGCGCGTGCCGTCCCACTAGTGTGGAGAGGGGGACCGTTTCCCCCTTTTCGCTCCCAATAATAATCAACATAGGGTAACGCCCACAATAAAATTCCAGTTTATCTCTTCCCATCTGCGGGAAAAGACGGGGGTCTGTCACCCTATCGTCTCCCTAAAGCTGAAGACACAAAAGTCTTTCGTAGTAATTCGAACTGTTAAGGCTGGACAAGCGCCGCCAATCAGTAGTAGGTCCCTCCGAAACAAAAAATCTTCAGTCTGCCCGTGACCATGACAGCCGAAAGGTTATCGAAACGTAGGGATATAGAAACTTGAGGAATCAAGACAGAATTTTCGTTCGGTGAAGAAATTTCTGCTTCCTTGAAATTTCTTGCTAACATTATTTTATTTTCAGTTAATTTTCGTTCCTTTTCAGCTTTTTTATGTATCTGTTTACTTATTTAAGTATATATTAGTTATTTTAACAACTTATTAACCATAATAATTAAGTTTATAATGTATATATGCATACATATTAAAGTAATTGTAATTATATTATATTTATTGAATATTTGTATTTTT
>JAFELO010000811.1:9229-76672 GCA_017140195.1 Eumaeus atala
TTGTGTTCGTCTTGCTCGACACAGTGTCACACACTTGCATATTCCAGACAAATAGAATTATTCGTTCGAATTATTCACAATAATTCCTATCAAAGTATTATTCGCCTTATCTGTTAATATGTTATATAAAGCAGAGACTGGCTCGTGGTGTATGGTGAACATGTTCAAACGCAGAGCGTGAGGTCCCGGGTCGGCTCGGGAAGTGTTCATGGGATTTTGAAAGTCCTGAAAACAGTATGGCTGACTTCATACTGTAGGCCAAAATTCGTCAAGGTCACGTCGTACATTATTATTAATATTATAAAGTAGTATATAAGTACTTCCTTGAAAAACTTATTGACTACTAACGGACAGCCTGAACGACGCCACCGTTCCACCTGAAATTAGGTTGGCAGGTTGATTTTATAACATTCTTTATAGCTCCCACTCTCACTTCGGGTCCATAAAATTTCATTCTTAAGGTGATGCAATGGGGCTTGAAAGTTCAAAAGTAGACAACGTGAATATGTAGAGCAACAGTCTCGATTAGCTCCGCCCGGGCTGCCTGGGTTCACCTCAGGCTCTAGCTTGAGGTTCTCCTCGACGGCAAGGTTAGTGCTGTTGCGAATACACTTCTCTCTTGTTCACATGCATTATCTGTAATCCCGTTAATCTGTATGGTTTAGCCATAAGCGCTATAAATGAGAATGAATTTAAACTGTTCTTACACTTATCTCACCCGTTTCTCAGTCCTAAATAGAAATACCTAAACGATAAAATGGTTAGGGACACTAAATCTCTATTCTATCTATAATGGAAAATCTTAGAGTGCCTTGCGAGACTGCAATCTAAGTGCACTAAGCTCATTAAAGTACAGGTTTAGATACATTAATCTTTGCACCAGTCTCTGGGTGGTAACTCGTCTTGTAGCTTTCTTAATTGAATCCTGGAATACGAAGTGACGTGTCAACAATTTAACGTACCATTATAGAATTGTAGGTCTTCAAATAATAAAATAGCTTTTGTGTTTGCATTTCTTTACGACTCAACGTTAAAAAAGTAGTATAGTAGTATCTCGTGTGAAAGGTACTGCTGAAGCGTAACAACAGCGTAACACTTTTCCGCGTGTGGTTTGGCGTCTTGCCGCAGCTTTCACATCAGAATAAAGAGTTAAATTCCAGTCACATGATAATAGGATAAAAATGGGATTCCGTTACTAAGATTCCGTCACCAGGCTGTAGCTCATGAACCGTGAGAGCTGCACAGTTGAAAGGCACAGGGCTTAAGTACATCAAACGTGATTGTTTGCCGTTTGTTACAGATATTGGTACGGAATCCTTCCCGCGCGAATACCACTCGTACTGGGCCGAGTATTCCGTGTATACAATACTGTACATGTTAATAAATACACATAAAATATACGTATGTATATCTGTTACCTTTCCGCGAAGTAACTACTGCGGGGCGTTACTAGCAGATTTGGGTGTGTATAGATATAGATAAATTTATGGAAATATAAAGGTTAAATTATTACTGAAAAAATAATGGATTCCTTCTGATGGACTAAAGGCGAGTGAAGCTTGCACCAAAGCTAGTAGATAATAAATGTCTGTAATAAAAGTCCTGAAAAAAGGAAACAACCTATGTCGTCCTCCAACAAATATATCTAATATCTAGTACGTAGTAACCTTAAGACGCGCCGCCCAAGGACTCGTAGTTTTTCTTCCGCGACTCATTCGTTATTCAATTAATTCTACCCGAGGCGAGGCGACGCTGTCTGGAGCTGGATATTGAATAAGGGTAATGCCATAACGCGATTGTGATCAAGTCTTTGGAACAAGAAAAACAAGTCGCAAACAAGAAAGATACAAATTGTTTAGGTTTCCCTTAAAGTTTTTAGAAGAGGATGTGAAAAATTTACCACAATCGTGGCCCTTCAGTCGTTATTGGAATTCAGATTTCAGCTCGCGCTTCAGTTGTCCGGTCGTCGCCGTCGGAGGCGCACGCAGTCCGCGTCAGCCGGGACCGCGGAGTGTCCGCGAGTGTAAAGTGCGACATTAAGTTCATCTTGTGAGTGGACTGAGTGAAAATGTGAATTGTGTTTTGTGACTCACAAGTCTGGAGTAAACGAACATGTAAGTAATGTAAATGTGCTCTAATTCTATATAATAACTATAATTAAGAATTTTACATTATATGTAAAAAAATGTCGTGGACCTGCGATTTTTTTACTATTCATTTTTTGCAGGTGCATCTATTAGTATTGTTATATGTTATTAATTAAATTTATTGTATTAAACACATTAAAAAGTCATAATATTAGCAGTACTTTTTGTTTTTACATACCAATTTTAACAGACACATACCTATTTAGTGACCTGACTTTCTTTTGCAGTCGTCACTTCATGAAACGTGATTAATTCACCGGACGTGAGACATCGGACACACTTTGTTTAACTGAGATCATGAACCTCTTGTTATTAGGTACTTAACACAAATGATTTGATAATAACTATGAAACAAACTTGGTACTTGATTTAAATAAAAACAGTAGTTATTTGATATTTTATCGAATTGTGTTTAGGATAAACATAAAATTGAGATGGAGACGATCAGGTATCCTATACCTTACTACTCAATTATATAGCAAAAAACTAAGCGCAAAATATAAAAAAATAAAAAGCATAAGAAAGAAAAAATATATCCCTCTCATGCTCTAATCACTTTTAGCACCTTCAAAAGGTCTCTCGATGTTTAAAAGATGTTCATCAATCATTGTCATCATTTCATTTAAAGTTTTTAAAAGATGGTAAAGTAATAATTATTATGGTGATAATAAAACCGATACTTCTTCAAAGTTATATTATAAAATAAAGTTGAACAGATTAGTTATGGTACGATATTAATTAATAATTATTTTATATTACATACATAAATACATTATTATATATATGGTACTCGTATCTCTGTTAATTAACTGAATTATTATCTGCCAAAAACTTACTACAACTAAGTACTTCCTATTAGAGTCTGGGGCCTCTACTTACCGCGTGGTCAACTTTGACTATGAATTTTTTAAGTGAAATACTAAATTATACGGACGTGATGACAAAAAATCCGACTGCTAAAAAATGTATTTTAATGTGCCCAGTGTCCCACGCGTTAACAAGAGGAATCTACCGACACCGAATTCGTTAAAATCCGTGAAGCAATTTCAGCAGTATCTATAGATCACGTGCACAGATGTTATGTGAGCGTGTTGCCCGCCTACCGCCTTTCCCTACCATAGGCCACAGGAAACTCTCATACTGCACGTACCGTCACTATGACCTGCGCCCTTGCGGCGGTGTCGTGCGAGTCAGAGGCACCTCCGAACGTGCCGGCGCAATTAGGCTGCAGAATACACCCATTGTACTTGTCGCGTGTGATTTTGGATTTTGCGGTGGCCTATTGAAGGGGAAAGAATATAGGAGGGCAGCACAGCTGCATAATGATTATGTGGATATCCATGGTAGGTATTTTCCTCCAACTCTTTGTCTGCCCCTTATCCTAAAAATAAAATACAAATAAAAAATATCTTGAGATATTTACGCATCAGCATTTTATTTAGGATGAGGTAGTGCTATGTATAGTGCATGAGACAACATACCCCTGTGCAATGGAATTGGGCCGCACGACCGGGGAGGTACCTCTCACTTACACAACACCGCCGTAAAGTGACATCTTCAGTGTTTATCCTGCGGTTTGTGAGTGTCCGGTGGCCTATTAAGAAGGGGAAGGAGGACAACGCATCGACATAGTAATTATGTGGATGTGCATTGTTGAGTTAGTAGACGCTCTGATCGCTCGTTTACCCCCTATTTTATATAAAAGCAGAATATCCAGCAGGAGACCGGATCTCAGGAAACAGATATCTCCGGCACACGTTTCCTGCGGCGCTTTACATTAAGACTTACAATTTTTATATCACGCAGGTGAGCGAAAATGTTTGGAAATACTTAGACAAATGCTGCATTACTGTGTCGAATAGGGCCGGCGCGACCGGGGAGATACATCTCTATCACGTGGCACCCCGCAACGTGCGGTTTGCTATGGTACGGTGGCCCATTGGAGGGGGCAAGGAGAGAAGGAGGGTAACACGCCCTTCTCTCCTTGCCCCCTCCAATGGGCCACCGTACGACAATTAAATAGATGTTCACGAGTGTCTGTAATTATCAAAAGGCAGGTTTGGGCGGCAAATGAGCAGCACTATTTGCCGCCCAAACCTGAATATTTTTAAGATTCTTATCTTCGCATGTAATAGACAATCCAAATCATCCAAGGATGATCCGGTCAAAAATGGGATGAATCATGAAAAATAGCCGCCACTTCGCGTCGCTATTTTAAACAAAAATGCGTATGTGTGAAAAGCTGGACAAAGTCTGTACCAATAATATAAAGGGTTTGTATGTGCGTTTGCTGGCGCAAATTTCGGGAACTGCCGTCCCGAATAGAGAACATACTTTTGTGTTGAGGCGTCCATTTATCGGGGAAGGCTCTAGACTATGCACCATGACACTACAACTAATAGGACCGCGGGTGAAACCGCGGGGTGATGGTAGTTAAAAATAAAAGCATCACCACACCTAGAGCTAGATACATTCAATACCACCATGCCAATTTGTTATAACGTCTTTGAAACAAGAAAAACAAGTCGTAAGCAAGTAAAATACTCAAACTTTCAAGTTCTTTACGTTTTCCCCGAATTTTTTGGAAATGGGTGTAGAGTGTAACAAATTTGTCTCAACTTTCAAGTCTAAAGCTCATTAGATTTCAGCTCGCGCTTCAGTTGTCCGGTCGTCGCCATCGGAGGCGCACGCAGTCCGCGTCAGCCGGGACCGCGGAGTGTCCGCGAGTATAAAGTGTTACATTAAGTTCATCTTGTGAGTGGACTGAGTGAAAATGTGAATAGTGTTTTGTGCTATGAGTCTGGAGTAAACGAACATGTAAGTAATGTGCTATAATCCTGTATGAATGTGATATACGCTAATAATTTGGCAGACATTGCAACGTTACGAGTATTCCGTAGGGTTCTATAAGATAGTTTTGATTCACATCTATATTTTACATAATTTGTAAAATATAGATATTATGTATTACATTAATGCTCTTATTATTTTTTTCTGGTTTGAAATTTGTATTAATTAATTACGTTCATTATAAACTCAATCATACACAGTATAAACAAAAACTACAACTTAAGTAGTCTTATATACATATAGGTAATACACAATATTACAGTACATTACATTTCTATCATAGTTTTTTAATTTGCCTGACATGAGACATCTGGCATACCGTACCTAAGCAAGATTACGTTTTTTTTAAAGTACTCTTTACAAAAGAATAATAGTAATCTAAATAATTCCGTAGGTAAATAAATTTGTTGAGCATTGTGTCGTATTATGTTATATGAAGATATTGTGTTTGAAACTGTATTATGAATACCTGACCACGAAGCAAGAAACTGACCACGAAGCAAGAAACTGACCATGAAGCAAGAAACTGACCACGAATTAAGAAACTGATCACGAAGCAAGAAAGTGATCACGAAATCATTAAATGTGGAGCCATGTCACCACCACTTGTCAACAATACACACATCAAGCTACGTATACAATGTACAGAAGATATTGTAATATCGAAATTATTTATAATATTTATCGAAATCGCCACAATAATCTGTAAAACAAAAATTAATGAGTAGATCCCCGACACTGAAATACTCTAAAAAGGAAAAAGTTATTTATCTGATTTTACTGCCATAAAAATAAATTTCGATATTTTCAAGATGATCATGACTATGAGAACTTTTAACAGATGATGAAGATTGTGGTGACGATTGTGGTGACGATTGTGGTGACGATTTTGGTGACGATTGTTGTGACGATAAAATAGTATTTTATCATTAAAATTTATTTAAAGAGATAAAAAATTGGTTGTAGACGTTATCATGTATGCGACGTAACACAATTAACTCGGGTGTTCCCGAAGTAACAAGACAATAAATATCAACGTAACGATAGGTTGCTGTATTTTTTAAAGCTAAAGCCTTGTTGTTAATTATCAGATGCACATAATCACAGGCTAATATTCCTGTGTAGGTATAGATATTTTAAAATGGAAATGGATGAAAAAAAAAGAACTTGAATTATTTCATAGAAACTAAGAATACATTTTACTACCGCGTGGATAACGTCGAAACATTTAAGTGATGTACAAAACTATGGGGATGTATTGTCAAAAGAGAGTTCATCGACTTCTTAAAGGCAGCCACGGCACCTGAAACTTTGGCTCTTGCGGATTTCTATTGTCGGTAGCCACACAACACATGGTAAATAAGATGCTCGTTTGTCCTTTTTTATTTAAAAATTTAAGTGTAATGAGTGTCATGACCAGAAGGTAAACTAAAAAAATCAATATGAATATACCAATTCCCTGTAATTTTGATGGGAGATGAGAGAGAAAAAATCTTTTAAGTTACAAAACATCCACAAGACTACATTAAAAAGACTGTAAACACAACATTTACACGACGACACAACATTAATGTAACATTACAAAAGACTGTAAACACAACATTTACACGACGACACAACATTAATGTAACATTACAAAAGACTGTAAACACAACATTTACACGACGACACAACAATAATGTAACATTACAAAAAAAAAAAAACTCAACTATTTAAAACATGTTTGAACGCTGAGAGCTTCTTATTTCGGACCTGAACTTTTACTTTGGAAGCGAAGATAAACCAAATAAAGCTTCAACGACGACGACACCGACCGATCATCTGACGGCGAGACTGGGTTTGGGGTCGAAAGAGGAACCGAGAGGTCACTCCTCACCCGACTCTGACGTCGGGGGCAACTCGCGCGCAGAGATAAATCATCGGCGCTGACGTGAACGTTTGTCTCATGGAGTCCCCCCTTCACCTTCTGATGAATAAATGACGGTGTGTACTGTTACTCGCGTTACCAAGGTGAGTGTAAAGACACCTCGATAATTAAATTCTGTCAAGCCGTTTAAGTTGCAGATGCACAGGGGCGTTAAGGTTCCGCGTCGATCCTCACGTGGTCGAAGGTGACAGGGGCGCCTAGGTAAATAAGTCTCTTCTACACCAACATTATATATATATATATATATATATATATATATATATAATTAGGTTAGATTATAATGTCTATATGTGCCAAGTTTGAATCATATCCGTACGGTAGTTTTTATTGGAAAGTATAAAAAATAGCTTCATCATCATTCATGTATTTTGCGATTTTTGTTGCTCTGGGGCGGACACAACCGCTCGAGAGTACAATACAGTAAACACGTGTAGTAGGTTGAATAGAGAATCTGAACGTACGCAGTATTGCTTATGAGGCCTTGAGATGCACAAACAAACACGTGACGGCATCCGCCAGTACACAATAATGTAATACTGCATACATTTGTGCAGTACAGCGCATACTACGTGTTTATACTTGTGGCAAATGGCACTGTGACATGCCGTCCGCGACTATAAATAGTTGACTCAATGTAATTGGGACATCATCATCTCGCGGGCATGCTGCACGTGACTCTTGTGTTACTTTAGTGGTGTCGTTTCTACATTGCAAACAATTCGTGCTAGCACGGCAGGATTACCTCGCTCAAATAACCGCGCGTGAAGTGTTGGGTATGCCGTTTTGTGCGGTTTGTGAGTCCCATGGCTATTATATGTTGAAGAGAATGAGTCTGCATTAGCTCGACCAGACTTCATTATAAGATTGTAAGACCCAGGTGAAGAATGTTGTCGACTCTAACGTTACTCAGATATGGCTCGTCATCTCGCTTAAGCAATAAAAACATTAAGTCCGCAACTACATCGATATTGTGCAACTTGTGCACACAACCACGCGCAAGTTATCCAGTTCCTATTGGTGGGCGTGCGAGAACCAGTAGAACGAGTGTCTGCGAAGGGTATCCTCATACATATTATATACAGTTCTCTGGCAACATTCAAAGCGAATCGGTCGTTCTGCTTAAAATAACCGTTCAAGAGCTATCAGTTTTCTTATAAATTATAAACGTAAGAACTTGCGCAACAGAGGTCCGTGATCTCGGAGTAATCCTTGATGTGAAACTGACGTACAGCAATAATTTGGAGTATATTCTAAGAATTTATCATTAGAATGAGCTCGCCGTTTAAGAGTACCAAAGGTCCTTCAATTCTCCACCATTCATGTATTCGCAGCTCCTTGAAGTGTTCTCTACTCTTTAAATTAACTAATTTAAGATCCGTAATATAACATTCATGGTAATATACTAGAATCGATTAAAGAAATATACGTTAAACATTTACAATTCAGATCTAGGAGATTCTATCTTTTTCCTCACGCCGTGTTGCCGATATGACTAGTATTCTCAAAATTTAGTAGTACAGTAAAAACTCCAATCCTTTTGTTTACTCCACTTAGTGACAGTAATTGTTACAGAAAAGAAACTCTTTCTTCACCAGAACTTCTAGAGATTTTTTTTAAAGATTTTGAATTATTTAACACATCAATATATGTTCTAAAAATAATTTTAACAAGTCGCTGTTTTGATGCGATTAGGCTTGAATAAACATTAAATTATTAATAATAACCATGTAATGCATAACATGTATATTATTATTAATGCATGCAATTAATGTATCCCTTTTTGTTTTCCAAATAGCTTTACTTGGAATAAAAATAAAATACTATTTGATACAAGAGAACTGTCACGGACCATAAATCTTCGACCACATAACGTGAATTAAGCGCAGGCGGCCCAATATCCACCAATATTACTGTGCAAACTACTGAAATGACTTGAAATTTATACCATAAGTGGCTTTCTGTTTCGGAGGTATATGTAACGGACATACTTATAAATATTCGAAACAAATGCCGGATTTTTTTAGGTCCGCGCTTTGCCCTCTTGTATTACAAACAAAAAATCAAGTTATATTTGGTCCGGAATAAACTTAACGATGAGATGGGCACAGCACAATCATCAGATGTGCAATTGTCTCTTCATGGAATATGTACAGAGTGGGTAATCCTCTTTGCGTTAAAAATAGCATGCGAGCGATAGCTAGTACCTACGTAGATGCATAAACTGCACATCCGTCTGTGTAATTTTATTGTAGTGCCTAACATTACAGCCATCTGTGTATTGTGCATGCGTCCATATGAAAAGCTCTATTTCGCGAGTTTAACGTTATCATTACAATATAAGCTGTAATCATAGAAAACCATAATATTTCATATTGTAATATATGTATATAGGAGCCAACTGGAGGGGTCTCAGCCTGTATTGATTCCATTGTCATTGATTATTATTAAAAGACACGTTAAATTTAAGGTGTGTTGTCACTATTGAGAAATATACGTATATACAATATTTATTTAAAAATAAAATAAGTGAGCAGATATATATTACGTACATAAAATTAAAACTTGTAACAAGTTTTACTATAGGATGTCAAAACTATCAAGATGGCACCCTTTAATAAATGTCATCAATGTGAAAATGTTAGAGTACGCCATCGTGTTGTTTATTATGTTACTTTAAATAATACTTGCGCTAAAGTTAAGATGATTTTATAAATACATTACCAGTCGTAGGACTGGAAAAATAAAATTGCATGGACCGTAGGCTCCATGCAAATTAGGACCGCTTTCGCTGGCACTGGGGCGCGTGTGTGCACGGTCTCTCCTCTGCGAGGTAAACGTTGACATTTCAATGAGACCTCACAGCCTCCAGCCACACAAAACGTCCTACGGTTTGCATGAATTGTAGAAGATTGTCAGGTCTCACTAGACCACACCCACCGTATACGGTGGTGGATCTATTTGATGACGTTCAAAATATTATTATTTTGAATAAAAATAATTTTCATTTCATTTCTTTCTTTTGTCTTCGGACCTGAACATTTGGTTTCGCAGTGAAGAGAAGCCCAACACAGCTCCATAGGATTGCTATAAGAGTGGGTCGGGATACATACAGGGGGGACAGACGCCCCTCCCCGGCCGTGCTCGTTTGTAATGCAGTATACCACCACCAGTTATGCTGTGAATTATAGGCTCGGACAAACTTATGTCGAGAATTATTTTAAATGTATTTCCTTTGTCTAGTACCTATCTGTAACACAAGTTTTTAAAGTAATGTTCCCACTAAGGGGCCAAGCTTACGCGGTGTAATAATGTTGGTTGTTGTTAACAGCAAGATCGTAATAGTACACAAGTCAACACGTGCACGTGTCAGCTAAAGACACACCCACAAACAAAGGACCGGTACATAAAGATAAGATAAAATAGGAGCAGATATTTAACGGGGAGCGCCGTGAGATTTCGGAGTGCGGCTGTAACCTCTTGCCTCTCTTCACGAAGGAGCCACTTGCTCCCCCGTACATGGTCTGCAAATTAAATACCTAATTTACGGTTATTGTGAAAGCAGGGTTGCGACAAGCTGCTTTTTCAATGTAGGAAATAGAAAAAATGCACATTTTTTTTAGTTTGCCTTTTGACACTAAGCCCATCTGGAACTTCAATATGCCTCAACTCAACAAACGATTAGTCGTTGCTTTCTGGTCACAGCCGATGCTCACAACCTCTCTATATAAGCCATACAGTTAAGGTATACGTGTTGTACCCCTTCAGCATTTAAAGTTTACCTACAATGGACCACCGGAAATTCACACCGCACGGAATGCAAAAGCATAACTGTCACTTGGCATCGGTGTCGTGTGATTGGTAACTCCGCGGAAGTATAGTCCTCGTACAGTGCAAATTGGAAATAGCCTCAGATATTTGCGTTGGAACGATTAAACAGAACATCAAGATCGTGTGGTCGGGCTGTTCATCCGTAAACCGGATCTCCGGATACCAGCAGGTGTGTCCGGTACACGTTTCCGGCGGCGCTTTACATTAGGCCTTACAACCGATATATCACGTAGGCTAGCGAAACTCTTAGGAAATGTTCTGACTTCGGATATTAAATACAACATAATTTACGCGCGCAGACTTATCCCTAGTAACTTTTAGATTGAGTTTTATATTGTTTGCAATATAAATCCAGATAATCCAAGGGCATTTTTGTCAGAAATACGATGAAGCGTGAAAGATATTCGTTTCCGGACGCAGCAAGCCAAAGGGCTTGCTGCGTCGGTTTCATAATGAGAAAGCTCATTATTACACCGACATTTACTTTCAGACGCAATTTTTCTCGCATGGCTCTGTATTACGAGCAATGTTAGCATTAGTATGTGTTATACTTGCACAGCGTGTGTGTACATGTGTTATACGTGTACAGCGTGTGTGTACACGTGTCAGAAATATGACGTGATAATATTTGTACACTCTTTACTGTTACCTCTTTTCATATTTAATGATTCTGTTATATATCATGTAATTAGATGTCAGCACATGTGCATTAGGTATCAGCTTGATAAATAAAGTAATGATTAATATTATTTTTAATTAGGTGTTTATTAAAAGAAAAAAAATATGGGGCAAATAAATAAAATTTTTTTCTCTATAAAGGAAAAAATATATTATTTTGAAATTACGTAACTGATTATATTCGTATTTTATTTTATCGCAATAAAATATTTTTTCTTAAATATCTTCTTACTGAAGTGTTTAACTTTTATTTAATCGAGTGTTAACATGAGCTACCATCAACAGGTGACAATACATTAAATCAACTATTTCTAAGAATTTTTTTGAAAGTGTGACTCACATCGTACATTCCTCAGATGGCCGTGTTAAATATAAATATGCTTAAATAATCAACATGGCTCTAAATGTAGTAATGTAGTAGAAGAATTATATCTTATTTGATAATCTCGACACTTGTTGCATTAACATCACCTACACTCGGGTTGAGGGTCCCTACTGGGTCTCGAAAGACAACAATCTTTGACACTGCCGTATCCGTGCATGCTTACAGCCGCTCATTATATTAAGAGTATATAAGATTATATTAAGAGAAGAAGAAAATATATAAGCAAAATTTAAATAATATTTAATATTCTCTGCCGAACAGATTAAGACATCTTCACGGTTGTTCATGTTGTTATTATAAATGTGGTAGCGCTGGAGCTCATCTAGCTAACGGCTGTGGAAGAGGATGGTTGTGAGTGGATAAACAAGGAGCATATATACTTTGGCGATCAAGTGCCACATCCGAAGCTGTAGAGATGGATATTTTTAGAGCCACTTAGAGTTCGCAAGTTCATCTTACATGAAATTTCAATTAAATAAAATGAAAAAAGCTGACATTTAATTTACTTTTCTAAAAAAAAAAAAAAACATTTTCTAACCGCCATCAACCCTAGCGAGCGGACACTCGTGGTTTGAAGCGGTGAAGCGCTGCGAGGCTCCGAGCGCACTCGAGCCGACACGGCCGACGGATAATTAAAACGCGCCGCAGACGACACGTAGTACGTATCCACTCTTGGCGAGTCGTTTCTATTTACGCACTTCATCTCATATACCTACTAGCCATCCCTCGCGTTTTCACCCGTGTAATGAAGTAATTTATTCCAAACCAGAACCATTCATTTTTTCGGTATTTAAAGTATTTTTATGTTATTTCAAAGTGTATATGTGCCAAATTTTATGCAAATCTGTAGTGTGTCGAGCACTAAGTACGTCGCACTGTACCAGACCACCGAATTTACGTCATCTAATATTAAGTGTCAATATATTGTAACCGAGATGTAACTTGACATGTCCAGACTTCAACCCAGCAGCAAGACATACAACATTTTTCCATGGAAGTAGTTTAATTCACATTTGATATAAATTGTGCTACTTTTTATGTTTTTCAGTGTTTCCTCATTTTGGTGAGCCACAATTTTTTCAGCAGAAAATACATGAATAAGTCGTTTTATGGCACACTTTGTAAGTTTTAGTTGTAGTCCAAAGCCATTTATATTCATAGCACTACGTTTTTATTACCTACTATTTTCCCCTTCAGAGTTTTTGAGCAACCGAGAGCGTACTTAAATTTCTCGTGTTTTTATATTCTCTGAACGTATTTTTACTTTACTTAATATATAGCTCATGGATTTTATTGTTTTCTTCAAAAGTTAATCTTTCTGAAACGCCGGATGAGGAGATTACTCGAGAGTAGTGTCATCATTACCTACTTACTGGTTTTGTTTGTTCATTGAAAAACATATTACTTTTTTAGGGGTTTTTTACGAGTTTTTAACTAAACTAAAAAAACTAATATCCCGATATTCAAGTAATCGGCGCCCATAAGTATCCAAAGATGTTTTGCCCTCCGAGTTCTTCAATGGTGGCACGCATAACATCATATGAGTATCTCGTGCCTCCCCGGACGTGACAGTCTAATGCATTGCATCCGAACGGATAAAGAAATATTCATATTTTTTATAAGTTGCTCTAAATGACTGTCGAAGTTACGTGCCGAGATCTACCGGACTATCATTCATTATTATGTAATTTTGTACGAAAACCTTTCCGGATTTTGTTAAATTTATGATGATATAGATTTCAACGTTGATTTTGAATTTCGGAATTCACGCCATAAAATGTGTAGAAAAACAAAGTTTCCAGTAGAGTCAGGCTTGTTCAATAGTCGAATAAGATAGCAGTTGAAATATAGAAAAAAGTATGTGCATTCTGACACATACTTTTTTTATACCTCTTTGACGTAACCAGATAAATACTAAAATGTTAACCTCAGATGTTCGGTTATCGACGGTTCGTAACGGTGTGCGCGTGCATCGTAAACATTTATCCTCATCATTTTTCTGTCACGCGCCTGAAAAGAAAGTTTCCAAATAAGTGTTAGCGCCGACACATGGCTGAAGTTTACTCAAATGAACACGACTGTCCTGATAAGCAGTGCGAGAGACGTAAGCAACATAAGTGCGTTAAACTCAATTGCGCGATCGCTGTTTTACCCGATTTTATTCGATATATCTTTTTCATACCATGTGGCATATTTTTTTTATATTATTGGGTGACAAACAATCAGAGCCTTTTTTTTTTTTTTTTTTTTTGGAGGGACCTACTACTGATTGGCGGCACTTGTCCAGCCCTAACAGTTCGACTGATTACGGAAGACTTTTTGTCTTCTGGTTATAGGTAGACGATAGGGGGACAGACCCCCCTCCTTTCCCGCAGATGGGAAGAAGCAAACCGGAATTTTAGTGGACATTACCCTATCGTGGTTATTTTTGGGACCGAAAACGGGGAGCGGTCCCCCTCCCCATACTAGTGGGACGGCGCGCGCACGATGCCGTTTAATGTTACGGGACGTGTTTAAGAAAAGTTGAGCTCGTCTTTCGGTTTGGCTTGTCAGAGGAGGCCGGCCTCCTCCCTCACCCTCTGACGGGTGGGGTCGATTTGCATTTCAAATTGGCTAGAAGCCGTGATAATGATTTAATTCTTATTTTTAGAGCTCTCTAAGATCGCGTTTTATTACTTCTACTTATATCTAAGCTTACGTCTTACGGATTCGAAACCGGGCTCGTTTCCGTAAGCGGTGTGTGAGTTTGTCATTCTGTCAGTCATATGTCTTATAGCTGTGTAACTATATGTAAGGTTTCAACGCTCGACCGGTACGAGCGGTGTATATCGAATTGGTTCTATCAGGAAGAGAATGCATTTATGCACAGTCCAACCGACCCAAGGGGGCCTGAAGAGTTTGTCGGGTCAGGTCGTGTAGCTATAACTACTACCTACTACCGACTAAAACCTGCTATCCGTGGGTTTGCCCTATTGGCATTTTGCTGCGGATGCGTGTCTGGGTGTGTTTTTGCTTGTGTGCAAGGGCGGACTTAGCAACTGCTATGGCTATCGCGTCGTCGGCGTCGTGCAGTACGTGCTTCTGCTGACGGTAACGGGAATTGGTTATTAACATCGGGTCGTATTCCGCAATCAGAGCCTATCTACGACTACTGATGCCCACTAACATCTGAATAACTATTATGGCGGTGCGTTGCCCTCCTTTTCATCTGCCCCCTCAATGTGTCAAAAATTGGAATAAACTCAAAAAATCATCAACTTCAATAACTGCCGAAGAATCTTACCATAACTCTTGTTTCTCGTCTCAATGACTGATCTGTTTATCAATCATTAGTCTGTTGCATCTTACATTTGTAGACTACTTTATATGTATTGCTCAATAAAGGTTAGTAAGTATGTGACCTTCAACAAGCTTGATATTCCACTTTCATTTAGTCTACTTGCGACAGGGAGATATGAATCAGAACTAGTGATCGCCCAGAGATCGAATCAATAAGCAGTGTGTGCATTTAGTACCGCGTGTATCATTTAATTAGTTAAAAACTGGATGAAAAGTCAGTTTAAGGACGATTTAACTTCAAGCGAAAAGGGTTCTCTAATTGATCTGTAAACGCACTGCCAGGGAGTGAAAGAGACGATTTGTTCTGACATGCTCTGTTGCTCGCAGGCATCGCTCATCTGGACATTACTGTGACGGCATACTTCTTGTGCATGCAGCTAGCGTTATCGATTTACAAGACATTGTCACGGCAAAATAAGATGTTTTGAAAATATTTTCAATATGTACATGTATATATATTGAAAATATTTTTTTAAATTCTCTCTATATATATATATTCATTCATGCAATTCTTCAAAGAGAGGATGGGAATTATTTTTCACGCGTATTAACATACATAGGTTATCTATATTATAGTATTAACATAGCGTATTAACATATAACAGGTGTTGCGGAAACAGTGAGATCAGATTAGGAGCCGTGCACACATATTCTCTATAATACGGCTTGGATAACAAGCTTATTTTTATAGAATAAGGGCGCATACGAGAAATCGGAGCATCTTGAGCTACTCACAAACCGCACGAAACGCGACAGCGATACTTTACGCCTTTATCAAGTGAGCGAGAGGTACCTCCCCGGTTTTATAGGAGGGTGTAGTGTCATGTAGGTACAAAAGAAGGTTCTTTTCTTCCTGAACTGCGTCAATATTCTCTGTTAATTTATTTATGTTCCCTACTCATTCATCTACGTTACCATGTCATTTATTCACATTACCGACTCATTTATTCACGTTACCTACTCGTTTATTCACGTTATTTACTCCTGTATTGATGTTACCTACTCGTTTATTCACATTACTTACTAATTTTTTTTGACCTGCTGAGTCAGTCAGAGGTCGCGAGTTCGAATCCCGCCTAGGTCATGGATGTTTATATATGTATTTCAATAATAAAAGTCTTAAACATATCCACTGCCTAGTTCCTGTGACACAAGTCCTTACGGTACTTACCACACCACTGGGCTGACGTAGTGTAATAAGTCCAAGGATATTATTATTATTATTATTCTTGTTGCATTTTCCATATCGCATGTAGGAGTGCTATTTAGTGAAATAACTTTCAAGATGATTGTGTATATGAGCTGATGTAGAAATATTTAACATTTAAATTACGTCGTTTGTACGAGTGAACTGTGACACGTGAGTCACGGTGAATATTATGTACTATGCAGTACTCAAGCAAATGCGAAGTATTCATGTTCTGATGTGCCAAACTGTGCTGGCACGAACGTAGAGGCACCGCATGCTCACACGATACAAACCTAAAATAACAGTCGACGTCGCGATAGGCTCCATTAGATAAATATCAACGCCCATTAACATCAGTACGGTATGAAGTACGCGTTGCCTTCAATCGCCATCTTCACCCCAGTGGGCCAGCGGCTAGTAAAGAACACACTGAACGCAAAGTCCTCTGTCGATTTTAGAGTATATAATGTCACGCGTGCCGGCCGATTCGGCTGCAATGAAGTAATGGCACCTCTATCAATCGGCAGTGCTCACAAATTATTTAGAGAATAAATTTAATACTGCTCAGAAATATTTGATTTTTAAAGCTGCTACTTTTTAATACTTTGCCTTTGTCACTCAAGGGATGTAATTTACACTGGTCATCATTTAATTAACTTTTGTAACATGAGATTTAAAAAGCAACATGAGTTTTTATATATTGACTAGATGATCCGGCAGAGGTTGTTTTGCAATATAAATTATTTCTCCGTAATCTGTAGGGTAGACAAAAAATAGCTCTCTTATTGTAGGTGTGTGAGGATGTGGAACGAGAACGTGGAACAGCCATGGAGCGCTGTGAATGATGAGGGAATAAAAAAATAACAAACGCCAAACATTATTATTTTCAAGTTATTATAATGTATGCCTTAAAATGATATATAATTAGTTCCTTACGACGGTAACACTAACAAGCAACATCAATATATTGTTGCATATGACGCGAACTGCCTACGTGCGATGATGGTAAAATGGCAGAGCAGTTGTTAGTAGCGTCTCGCAAGTGAGTGTGCTCTTGCGCATGCAGCTTGAGTTGATTGTGTTGTAAGTCTCGTAGTCGTCCGCCCTCTGTCTCCGCGTACATCTCGGCCGTGAACTGTTGACAAAGCCCACGACGTTGTAGAATGCCGTCGTCCAGGGCACGTCTATCATACTGAACACAATAATCCTTCGAGCTAATGTTCTTGTTTGTTACATTTCGTCTAATAATATGTTCATTAATATTAATTTAAATTAATTACGGTCAATGATTTAACTGTTTTTTTTAATGATTAATGATCAAGTTCATAATAAATGAAGTACCTTCGGGATACTTTCAATCCTAGAAATGTAGCTGATGTAACGCGTATCATACTTGTGAGGTACTCCAAGTGACTTTTTAACAAACGCATAATAAAATATTTTATAAGTTTTAATATTGGTGAATTCGGACGATAATCTAAGAGGAGAAGCGTAGACTGTAAAGTCTTAGAGGCCTTTTTGATAATGTTCTCTACGTGCAGATCGAATGCAAGCTTATTACCGAAAACTACGCCCAGGTCGCGGATGGCATTTACTCTAAGTAAAGGTGTATTGTTCGTTCATATGACGCTCGCACTGGAGAGTGTCATATGAACCTTGTGTATCAGTTGTGAACTGAAGATTATTATTTCTTCTACGAATCTATGCTTGCCAACCATGACTCCAGCAACGTCATTGACAACAGGTGCATGGGATCTACGGATATGCTCTCCAGCTGGTGTTTCATCAAAATTAACGACAACGTCAAGCGTGATCATCGCTTTGTAATTTGTGCATGTGTGATTTGTGCATGTGTGATTTGTGCATGTGTAATCTGTGCATGTGTGATTTGATTATTTCCACAATTCGTTGCCGTTCAATAGAGCATCCAACTCGAAACGATGCGCTTAGCAAAAAATTTGTCAAGGTTATTATAGTCTCAACGTGTGTTCATGCGATTTTCAAGTGCGCTTCCGGAATCCTTTTAAAAATATATGGTTCGTTTGGCATTGGCAGCAATGAGCCCATTTTTTGATACTTGGCTTCTGATTTTAAATATAAACTTTTGTTGTTGACCAATTCGTAGAAGTACTTCGAACTATTGTAGCGCCGAACGATGTCATTTGAAAGCACGTTAGAATCCGTGCCGATAACCCGTACATTGCTTCAGGTGGGGTTTCAACTTCAGGTAGTTGCACATTTTTTAATTTGGGAGCATGACAATGCGAACATAATTTGTCACTGATACCAGTTACTACTTCTGAAAGAGCATAATATTCAATATTGTGGTTATACTGGAATGAGCATAATATTCAATATTGTGGTTATACTGGAATGAGCATAATATTCAATATCGTGGTTATACTGGAATGAGCATAACATCCAATATCGTGGTTATACTGGAATGAGCATAATATTCAATATCGTGGTTATACTGGAATGAGCATAATATTCAATATCGTGGTTATACTGGACGCAGGAATGAATCAGATGTAAATGTCCAGTGTACCTGTTACTCGTCGTTGGTGATTTGTTCTGCGTTTTTCATCACTAAGTAATAATTTTAGGAAGAGGCAGTGCCATGCTGTATAGGAGGAGACAGTGATATGCATGTTGCATGATGCTACATCCTCCTATGCAACGGAATTGGGCCTGCACGACCGGGGAGGTACCTCTCGCTCACTTGATACCGGCGCATCTGCGTTACCAATCATGCGAATGTCCATGGGCGTCGGTAGCCATCAAAAGGATACATATATATAATGATATATATTTGAAATCATGGCAAAAAGGCAGACCCCAGTTATAATATATTAAATATTTGATAGTACATATTACTCATGTAAATATTAGACTGTTTTACGAAAGCGAAAGAAAATATTTTTCACAATTATTAAAAAGATGTTTTGTTTGACCAGTAAATGGTAAAAAGAAAATCCCAGTTTTAATAAAAATTAACTAAACCGAATTCATTATATCAGCAATGAAGTTCAATAATAACAGATGTTTATTTTTATCAAAAAAAAAAAAAATAGATTTTAATCAGAATACAGTAGAAAACATTTACAAAAAATGTTCGGTCTTCGAGCGGAATGAAAAATGATTAAAGTACTAAAATGGCTATGAAAAAGTGGTAAAAATCGGAAAAGCTGATTCGGAGGCGTACGGTAACTAACATTGTAACACGAGAAATTTATATATATGATTTAGCATATGTATAAAGTAGTATGTATATATATATATATACTATCCGTGGACCTACCACACCAACTCACCAACTTAGCCTACCCTGTGCGAAGTACCGCAGGGACTTGTGCTACGAGTATAACGGAAATATATTTAAGATGTTTTATTATAGAAATATATATAATACTGTAGCAATTATATTTTGCTACTTAAACATCATCTTTGACTGTAGGGCTAAAGGTGTGCTATGTAGAAGCAATGTCACTCTTTTCCTTTTTGCGATGTTGAGGTCGGATATATTTGATATGGCTGACGCTTTCTGCCATCCCCAAATGATAATTAAATAGTTTTTTATTTCCGCCCGGGAATCTACATTTCCCTGAGAGGCACCAACAACTATGTACATTTCATATAAAAGAGTGAGTTCATGTTTTCCTGCCGACGCCATATTTCATATCTTATGTTTCGAAAAATCAATTAATGTTAAAATCTCTTAATTCTCTTATCAAATATCAAAATGCACACTCATTTTGATATCGTTATTTATATTTTCTGTATGGCTATTAATTTGAGAGACAATGTGTTAGTTTGAATAGTATCTGCCACGTGTGAAAGTTGATTGAAAGATGTTCAATTCTGTTTAATTGTAACTGAGTTTATATATTGCCTGATTTTCGTTAGCTCATGAGGCCAAGGGAATGGGACGGGATCTTGTTGGTTGTGTGTTCCTTTTCAGAGCTCAACTCCTTTTTCTTTTTTCTTTGAGTTGAATTTGATATGAAGATATGATGTCACTATAATCTTCAACTATTAAATTTAAGGATTGAAGAACAACCCGCAAACAAACAGTGGATGAAATTATAATTGAATATATAAGGATTCTCCATCCGAGTTACAGCAGGGAATCTGGGACAACTGTCAAGATAAGACCTCGTTCCTAAATTTGTTACTAACCATTATCCAAAACTGAATTGATTCCATTGTTTGTTCCTTGTATTATTATTAAGATTGTTCTTGATTGTAAATATTTCACGCCCAACTCCTTTAATAGAATATAAATTAAATGGTCACAATACTCACTCATCTTGGAGCTGTCGAACAGAGTTTCTTGTTAATATTCCAATGTTCCCGTTAGGAGTCAGATCTTGTCAGGGCAAAAATATGACTCGATCAGGATAGGAGCATTAAAACATAGCTCAGTCAGGATAGAACGAATAAAATATAGCTCGATCAGGAAAGAAGCGTTAAAATATAGCTTGGTCAGGATAGAAACAATAAAACATAGCTCGGTCAGGATAGAAGCATTTAAATATAGCACGGTCAAGATGGGAGCATTAAAATATAGCTCAGTCAGCATAGAAGCTTTAAAATACAACGTGGTCAGGATAGAAGGACTAAAAGGAGAGAAGGACTGGGTCAGGCTCAGAAATATCGGCACATCACAAGTAGATATATTTAGACAGGAAGTGAGTTTATTCATATATTACTATACCACGACCTTTTTTGTCTCACAACTTGTAGGTTTTATTACAACTTATTAACCATTGCTGAAGGAAAGTTAGAAAAAAATAAGTTATTTACATAAATTCAAAAAGATAAACAACAATTAGATATCTACATTCAGTATATAACTTGGCATTACTACTCACAACAATCCCGTCTTGTTCTAAATCCTATGCATACTGTGCATCTAGTCTATTATGAAAGATGAACAGCATTTAAGTTATGCGTAAATGTGTTTTGTGGGCATATAAGAATTGTATTACTCCTAACAACTTTTTATGTCATGAATGTGCTGAAAAGTAACCAACTTTATAGTCTTGTTTTCAAAACAAATTTGCTCAAATAACTACCCGTAGAATAACGCTATTATATTATTTCTTTAAACAAGTTAATTGAATACTAGTTAAATTGAATGGTTTTGTAGAAATCTCAAGTAAATTTTATTGAACGAGTCGCTTTTCGCTTGTTAAAGCGACTTTTTTCTGAAGCAAATTTTCTTTGTTACACTTTGAAGACATCTAGAATTTTTCCGTTCAAATACTTTTTGCAGGCAATGGTTTTATCATTGACGTTGTAACAATATTAATTGAAATGAAAATATTTAATTCAAAAGAAGTTTCCTAATAACGTCTCATTGAACGTTACAGTAATTTATACCTTTGTTATACGACTGCTCGTTGCTGTCCGAAGTGTCCATTGCATCTTCATGTCTTATAGTAGCACATCGTGCAACGGTCTAGGTGAGTTGTGGTCGTAAGGAGGCGTACCTTCCTCCTCTCCCGCAGACGGGAATGTTCCCATCCATGTAGGATGCATCCCGATAGGCATTTAAGATTAGCTAAAGTAACTATTATAATCTTGACCGAGGGGACTGAGCCTCGTCACCCTGCCCCTCCCTAACGAGGGGGCCAGCTCACGCGCGACAGCTAAAGTTAGTTTCCTCCACGACAATGTATGTATCATGGGGAAATTTCTACCACCCACCGGTGGAACTCTAGCCCAGACGTGAGATACCGGCGAAACAAGCTCTGTGTGATTTCAATTTAAAATAGTGTATTTTTTATGTAACACGTTATTCTATAATAAAAAAATGTAAATATATACAATATCTTAAATTTATAAAAGTATTATGTATTATACATTACCGACGTGCGGTATCTGCGGTACCATTAGTGGACAGGCGTTAACATTGTTACAGCCTTAATTTGGCTCCTTGAATCGACACCCCCATTTCAGGGGGTCGTGACCTCATTTTTGGTTTCTGGAGACAATTCTTCCTTTATTATTGTCCTCCATCTCCCCCAGTCTTGTACAGTATGTGGGCGTCGGCGACTTTGTATGGAAGGTGGTGCGAATCTACTCTGACCAGCGCATCGGACAACAACAAATTACAAGTTGCGACTTCAATAATAATCAAAATGAAACATTAATTTGAGCTACGATAATTATCGTATTAAATTTTACCACCAAACCATGAAGCACGGCAAATTCAATGTGTTCAATTATTCATTAAGACATGGAGTTCCATGTCTTAAATTCGGTCAGGAATATTCAACATCATATGTAGGTACTACTACTTTACATTATGCATTGTTAAGAGATTGGTATCTGCTTCAATACCCTAGAGGGATAGTTCGCTAATGCGTACATGTCTGATCCTGTAGCTTGTTATAATACAATACTCTGTCTATAATGTAAACAGAGTATTGTATTATACACTAGGGATCGAGTATTAAATTGTATCACGTTATGGCCACACATCATCGGCTGTAGTTTAGGTAATCTACATATAAATCATTGTTTGTTTGTTTGTCTTATATGGACTCTGAGATGGTAGAGGATATAGTGGTCATGTGGTTAGCTTTTGAAAAAGTTTCAACAAAAAAAGGGGGTAGCACCTCGCGATTAAGTTTAAATGATTACAATTACATACAGTACAGAATAATATAATACTTGATGAGATACTTATCTTGATGAGATACTTATCTTGATGAGATACTTATCTTGATGAGATACTTATCTTGATGAGATACTTATCTTGATGAGATACTTATCTTGATGAGATACTTATCGGTAGCTAACAGTAAATACTAGTGATCGCTCACAGATCGAAATTCATTCTCAATTATTCAACAAAAGAACCATTCACTTTCCCTTCATCCTGTCGCGTTTCATGCAGTTTGTGAGTATTCGGTGGCCCATGGGAGGGGAGGAGGACAGGATGGCAGTATGTTTTCACTACATTTGTGCCCACGTCTATGAACGTCTATATTCATTAAACAGCTCCAAGTACTCGGTTGCCTTGGTTTAAGATTATCTTGAATCGGCCGTGGATATGCCCTTTTAATGACAGCATTTAGCATACTATGTTATTGTTCTAATTTGAACTCTAATACCTGGTACATAGTTTGAAAATGCATCCCGCACACGCTTGTAATGACCAATAAACAACTTATAGAAAATTGCTCGCTTGAGCCATGGCGCCATGAATTGCGTTTCAAGTGGATGAGGTGGCGTCGCCTGTCTAAAGAGGCGTTTATATTATAAGAGGCAGACGAGTAGTATTATCACATGGTGGTAAGCTGACGCTATTAGAGATCTACACAACCATAGTTTGAGCCTCCTCTGGACAAGCCCAGTATGCCTTAATTATATGTACCGTGCAGTTTCAAGACCAAGGTCGACGCTGGGAGCGGCGGGGCTGTCGCTCCCGATAGCGATTTGCTCGATACACAAGTAAGAGGCCCTTTGAGGTGGGGAGGATATCCTCTATATGTGAGTCTGTCATGTACCATCATGGTGGGCCAGTGTGGAGGAGGTGAACAATGGCCTACACTAGAGACGAAGGACGGTGCGGCGAAGGCGCTACGTGCAGCTTCAGCCATCTCATTAACTGGGACCAAGGGCAAAACGGATCTGACCAGATTGCACGGCCAGCGCCATTTTAGAGAAGTCAGATCCATTATGAGAGACTGGGTAATCGTTGAGTTGCTCAGTAGCTGACAGACTCGGGCCACAGTGGTGAAAACTGTCACATCAAAACTGCACAGAAGCATTCAGCCGCCTAGTGATCACGGATCCGTTTCTCAACAGGATCAACCCGGAGCCAGACTAGCCTATAGCCACGGGGCGCTTTGTAGTATAAAGTGGCTGCTAGGAATGCAAATACATAATCGCTTATCACGTGCAACAGTCATTTCCGTTTAATCTGTCAAGCGGATACGTGTTGATAGTTAATACAAACAAGCATACGCGTCATATTAGTGTATACCGGCAGGTGCGCGCCTGCTGAAAGCGACACAACGAACATTTGATATCTGAGCATAGATATTCAAGCAGCATTTCATTTTATTTAATACTTGGGATTCGCCCCGACTTTGTCCGTGAATTCCTTATCTTAACGAATTATACACTAAAACCTTCCTCGGGAATAGCTTTAGCCATGAGTGAAGGCCGCATGAACATCCTTTCAGCAGGGTTTGAACAAATCAACACATACAGACTGATAGCTTTTGACAACTTTGTTATTTAATAAGTATAGATGTACATTGAATAAGCGAATCTCGTCCACAAGAGCTCTCGCCGACGCATATAACTTGTAAGTAGTAGTGTCTGCCTAGTATAGCTGCCTTGCAGCCGAATTGTGCTGGCATGACCAATGAGCATTTTTAATTGCACAAGACCGGCAGTGATGTATATATCGCTGTTGCGGTATGTGCGGCTTGGGGAATCAATACCTAAAGTTCATAAAATATCATCACAAATATGATATACTTGCGGGATACCCCCCTCATTTGTGGTAATCGTATTTACATCAGATGTTGCTCGATTACAATCACAATTTAATTGCATGCAATGTAGTTGTTTCACAAGTAAACTATTATTTGTTTCAATAAGCTACAGCTGTCGGGGATGGCGCGCAATAAACTATTATTTGTTTCAATAAGCTACAGCTGTCGGGGATGGCGCGCAATAAACTATTATTTGTTTCAATAAGCTACAGCTGTCGGGGATGGCGCGCAATAAATCAGATCTGTGTACAGATCTGTGCGTCACAGTTAATGCGATTTTTATTTAAATGAAACACTTAAACTGGAGCTCACCGCTTGATTTGTGTTCCTGTTGTCGATAGTTGCGTAATATTTGTATTCCTATTGTCGATAGTTGTATAATATCTGTATTTCAGTTGTCGATAGTTGTGTAATATTTGTATACCAGTTGTCGATAGTTGTATAATATTTGTATTCCAGTTGTCGATAGTTGTGTAATATTTTTATTCCAGTTGTCGATAGTTGTGTAATATTTTTATTCCAGTTGCCGATAGTTGTGTAACATTTGTATTTCAGTTGCCAATAGTTGTTTAATATTTGTATTCCAGTTGTTTAACTCACAACGTGAAAAGCTTACAAAGCTAAAAGTTTACCGTTTTTAAAGTTTTACAATACGCACACTTCACACTCAAAAAAGAAGGCAAAAGCTACAAAGAGTGCTTAAAAGGTGCAAACGTTTTTAAGTTGTTAGGAAGCTAGAAGGTCGCTTCAGTTAAAAACTGTCGTTGTTAATAAGCTCTTCTTACATTCCTTTCAGTAGTACTTGGAGCGTCCTAAAATTATTCTACATTCTGGCCTCAGGGTCATATGACAGAAGCGAGGCTGTCACCTTCGCGGCGCGCGGCGGTATGTAAAAGTTGTAGTTTGTGGGTTGTGTTTTTCATGAAGTGTAACGCGGAAGTTATTTGACGGTAGTTGTAAACAACAGACTGGCATGATTCATAGCCCGATTAAACTGTCCAGTTTGACAGTGGGTGAAGTATATTTAGTAAGTAGCATTTTCGAGGAAATCAATACGTCGCTGCAATATAATTTCTTAAACACCTGTCTGTAATATACTATTTATGGATATGTATATTTATATATGTAAAATCCATTACAAAAATATATTTTTAGTAAAACAGAATGTGTGCTTGCCCCGGCAAATGTAATTCTGCTTCTCGTTGGACCGGGTTGTTTTAATAACTTCGAGGCGCACATTGGGTATTGGTTGTATGGTCATTGGGTATTGGTTGTATGGTCATTTGTTATTCATCGCCATCATCACCAGCGACGTCTCCTGTTGGTCACAGGCCGCAGGTCACGAGCCACTCGTTGGCTATGTTTTATTATTATGTAACTTGTATTTGCTTTGTACGTTATTTACTTCGATCAAGTTGAGCGATGCTCGAGGTTTTAACATATGATATACTATCTGTAACATTTTTTTCCACGGGAATAGGGGGGCAAACGAGCAATCGGAGCCTTTCGGCGACTACCGACGCACATGAACATCAGCATAATTATGCCTCATTGCTGTATACACATGCTATATTACGTTGCACTCAAACGCGATATCGTAGGTGTCACTTTACGGCAGTATTAAGTGAGTGAACAGTATTCAGTAGCAAAGTCGCTTGGCAATTATTTTTTTAACTATAACTATAATAAACCTTCCATGTCTCGGCGCATGTGCAATGAACCCAACACGCGCTTGGACATACAAAGGGAATCATCTGGCATCATCAGCTGGCAGCAAGTTTAAACTCAACAAACGACGTTAATTATGAGTTTTCGTATCCTATGCCAAAGTTTGTATGTATATTTGTTGTTCGTTCACACAAATACTGCTAAACGAATTTGGTTGTAATTTGGCAAAGAAATAGAGATTCCAAGCCTGAATAAATATAAATGTTTTTATCCCCAAAAGATATAATGATTCTGCTTCATGCTACCGCTGGTGTCAATTTAGTAGAACTATGATTACAAAAATCGTGATAAGAGTCTTTTCTTGTATTATAATAATAATATCATATAATAATGTCTGTGTAATTATCACCCCTCTCTACCGCTATATTATTTTTTATTTATATATGAATTTAAGAAATATTATATATTGAAGATTTTTATTATGGAAATACATATATTACACATGAACTAGACGGGATTCGATACCGCGACCTCTGGCGTAACACGCGGACTAATGCTAAAAACTGAGCATGTCGGTCGGCATGTGTGTATTAGTTTATAATGTGTAACATTTCTGTTATGTTCTTATTGAAATAAGATCAAAAATTCGAATTTTCGACTCCTGGACACAGCTATAGCATAGCATTTTAATCTCGAATGATCCCTAATTATTTAAGTTCATTCTTCGACAATTTATTAGTTAAGCGCAGTACAAACTAATGTAACATCACATATTCGTCGGGCAGTCAATCGTAGATTGAAATTTAAAATTATCGGGCTTAGCAATTTGACTAAATGAAAAATTGCGTATGTTAGTGTGTGCAATTTACACACGGTACAAGTTAAACTTCAGAAGTGGTCCACAGGATGTTGACAAGTATAAAATTACATCTTAGCTAAATTTATCTCTACGAATATTTACAAAGTTTATCTTATTTCATAACATTATTTACATAACACATCCTGCCTGTCTTGCCTACCTCACGTAAAGAAAAATAGGTATAAATCTCGTAGAATTTTACAGAAGGTTCACCATACTTCTAGAAATAAATAGTTTTCATTAAACGGTATTTTCGCTTTAAATGAGCCCTTCAGCAAAATCTGGCCTAAAAAGATTTTACGTTAAAGGTTATTCATTAACCATATCTAAAGAAAATTTTAATTTATAGACAGATATGGAGCAGCGCTACCTCTGTAGTAAAATGTGTACCCTATTAAGACTCGTGCCGAACTCCGTTGCAATGAACATTTATTTTTCAGACCTGCCCCTGGGTTTTGATGATGATTATGCAAATTATATTTTGTACAATTTCGATTTACATATTTTGTCTGAATAGTAATTGGATTTTTAACCGTTCATATAATTTACCGGGATAAATAATTGTCTATTCTATCGATATGCTAATTAGCCTACCGCCCTGCAAACAATGTGAGATCTTTTTAGTAGAATAATCCTATCCTACTAAAACCTTTTCATTTTTGTTGACGTGGAGTAATGCATTTACGCGCCTTCACCAGACCTGTGGGGTCCAGTGGTGTGTGGGGCTCGCGACACATTATGGTGCGCAATACCCATAAAAACCACCGCGAGTGCCATCAGTGCCGCCATTGGAGAGGAGCCCCGGAACAAAATGATTTTTTTTTCCAGGCACATCTACGGCTAGTGAGTCCCCTATTGGATAGACGTCTCCTCCACAGCAGAGCTGCGACGTACTAGAGGACAATCCCACTAATTTTAATTTTGGGACAGTGCAATGGGGTAAGGTTCCCAGTCTCGCCCCGTGCCCTGTGCGCAAGAGTGCCTCCTCCTGTTTCTCTTATGTCCCGTCTTCTTATAAGAGGGTTACAAAGAGCGTGGATGCTCACGGCACATTATAGTGCCGAATACCTACTAAAACCATCGCGAGAGACATCAGTATGGCCATTGGTGAAGTGTCCCAGAACTTCAAATCATCAGGACCCCACGACGGCTAGACAGTCCCCCATGGGACGGTCCCTTCCTCATGGAAGGGTTGCCCCGCACCCCAGCAACTTTAGGACAGTGCGATGGTTTCCCATCCCCGTCCCTTGTCCCGTGCGCCTCCTTCTCCTACTCTTTATTCCTCTCTTCTTATAAGAGGGGCACAAAAACCTTGAGATGACGTTCACCCCAAGTTACTGAGACCCACGGCCGCGAGAAGGCTTGAACCTGGGAGCTACACACACACACACACACTACTAATATAAATTAGCTAAAATGTTGGAATTATTAAATGTGTATTTGCTCAGACAAAATACACATTTGAAATAGCAAACAGAATATAATAGAAAATACTTTATTCGAAAAAAAAGTAACATTACACAAGCAATTTAATGATTGGTACAGGTAAACATAAAGAGTAATTCTAAACAATATTAATGAGCATGTTTTTTATCTAATTATTCGCTGGAAATTTGGTCTTCATTACGCCATTAAAAAAGTAATGTCGGTCATCATAAATGCCACGTGTGCTATGACGGGACGGGGGTTCAACATCCTCTTTCACATTTAATCGTAAGCGTATCTCTTAATTCTCATTTCTCGTTAAAATATTTTACAGCGAAATTGTAGATCATTAAATTTTGCACAATATACTTTTTTTCTCCGAAATCCATTCTCCATTTCTGAGACAGCGCCATTTCATACCTTATTTATTTAAGTGCACACAACATTTAAATTATTGTAATTTAACCAACTTTTCTATAACATAATTATTTCAATGGATTTTATGAACTCTCCAGGCTTACTTGTAGAGTGGTCTGTCACTCTACTCAGCATGATCGAAATGTCTGAAGTATGTAGAGCGTTGGGAGGCTGTATTATCTGTTCTGGTAGGATGAACATATAACAATAACTTTAAACACTATTCAAGTTAATGCATAGGAGTATGTTTAAACTACTAAATAAGTATCAAAGTGTCAAACAAATTAATTGTGACGAAAATCAATTGTAGAAATGGCAATTGTTACGAGTACTGAGTTGCCTCTTGAGTGGGCTTACTGTTCAGATCTACCAATCGCGGTGGGCATGAAGTTGCCATGAACCCTCGGGGGACAGCTTTATATAATATCTTCTAAACAGAAAAATAATATTTTGTGACTAACTGCTAAATACATTTGGTAGATTCTTTGTTTTATTTCTTTATTATGGCTACGATCGTCATTAGATACCCTATTTATGCTCATTCTGTATGTGCTAAAAACTGCTATATAATACACTAAATTAGTTTTAATGTTACATTTAACATTTGCGTAAGAATTGGAAATGAAAATTAAAACACATATCTATTCAATAGTCATTCCAGATAATCTAATAGTCAGTGTCTTGCGTGGACAACGTGCTATTAATAACAATTTGAAAGTAAGTATACAGACAATACCTCGTCCGGGATGGATGCGAGTAGCAAGAGATCGGTCGTCTTGGCGTTCGTTAAAAGAAGCCCATGTCCAGCAGTGGACCGATAGGGGCTGATAATGATGATGATGATACAAACAATACAGCTGGCGCCTATTAACGGTATGATGCGACATCGACACCGATGTTTGCTAGACACTCACGCGGTTCGCTGAATACAAACAAATCCATATTTCAGCTCATTATTATAACCCTTGTTTACGTTGTTGTGTTGCTAGAGTTTTGTCTATTGAACAATAAATATTATGAAAGGCGTGTTAAATATTTTGTATTCAGATAATATGCGTGACAATTCCTAATTTACAGTTATTATAGTTATTATGTGAAGTTCCTAGTGGTTTTTATGTGAATCCTACAAATCCATTTATAGAAATGGAAAAATTTATACGTAGGTACATACACATTTTATTACAATATGTTATATATTTCTTGTGTGAAGCATGCAAGAAATATAATACATGTTGGAATAAAATTTGGTACAGTATAAAAGTTTTTCATGTCGAAAATTCATTTTGTTATCATTGCTCATATTACTATGGGCTAGCGTAAACTGATATACCGTACGGAATGCTACCGCGGAGTTGTTACTTTGCGGCGATATCGTGTAAGCAAGAGATACGGCCTAACAGGGTTACAATGCAGCACGGCACCACCTCCTGCAAGAACTGATCTATTGAATATTGAAGATACAGAAATAAGTAATACAAGTTATAAGGATATCTTACATGATCGCTCCTAGTGAAATAACTTCTAAGTGGATGGACACAAGAGAGACACGAAGGGAGTTGTAACTTGCAATAATCTGATATCCTTGAGATGATATTGCGCCATTCTACTCTAGAGGCTACTTCCCGATGATAGTTTGAAGTAACCACGATATAATAGAGCGTACGCTCATCCCATAAAGGAGAGACAATATTGATCTCCCGGGGACATACACACATACCTATTATGTTCCCTGTTACAGGTTGTACTATTCTCCTATTCACCTATGACGTATTCACAGGCAGGCTGAGGTATGAGTTTTTGATTATTCTCCACCGAGTGCAGTGGACCAACGGCCAGCTGAGCCGGAGGTCGCCCTCCGATGCGAAGGTGCTACGAGCCCGGGAGGTTTAACAAAACTAGACTATTATATGTTTTTCAGAGTATGTAAGTCTGTTTGTGGAATTTTTGTTCCTTTTACAGGTTCTACGAGACGCTGTTTACTCATGACGTATTGGTATATTGACGCAGGCTGGTAGAAATGCTATTGAGGAGGGTAATGTTTTTCGAGAGTTTGTATGTATGTATGTACATTTGTATGTTCCCTCCTGCAGCTTGCGCTTTGACGGATTTTCACTGATAGGGAGCCGTTAGACGCAACTTGATAATGCGATTGCCTTATATAAAATTAAAAACTAAATGTCAGATGTGGGGCACAAATTCGTGAAGCTTAATTTTTTCCTTCCAAGTCAAATGAATATGTCAAGTGGAGTATCGAAATGTACAGTTTTGATACAAATGACGATGCGCAAAGACATAAATGTTCTTGTAATAGTAATTAGACACAGAAACTAAAAACATAATTTCAAGAACAAAAAACGGCGAAAATCTTGATAAATGGGACCTGACTGTACATAGCGATTATTACCAAGCCGTGTCTCTTTTTCAGTGTTTTTGATTTTTAAAATAGAATTACTTTTACGGATTTTATCGTGGTTTATTATAATGACTAACATTCGCCTAAACTTAAGACATCAATATGGCTTTGATTTTACCATTTTAATGAAACATTACGAAATGTTATTATTACATTAAAAATAATTTAAAATTTACTTAATTCCAATGGCTTGTCTTTGTAAAATTTGTGAATTACTGCGAGCCTTTAGACAAACGCTGCACTCAGCACCAGCGCCACAGAGACGAGGAGACATGACCGTTATACACGCGAGCCAAAAGAATAGCTAAAGTAGTTAGGAGAAACAGTTTTGTTTCCATTACTAAAGTGGCATTCAGTAAGTACTGCCTTACAAATATAGGGCAAAGTTTTAGCTTCATAAACTAATGAAGTGAAATGTCGGAAATAACGTTACTTTTAAATTATGTTGTGATTAATTTAAAACGAAACCGATCGAAGAGTCTATCTTTTTATAATGTCGGACATACGCTATCAATTAAAGTTATAGTTTTACTACCGGTATTCATTCCTTGTACTCTCTAACCCTATGGGCCATCGAATGCTCACCAACAACATCTATGTCTATATTAATATTATAAGGAGGGAAACATTTGATGAATCATTTGGGAGAGTACTCGTTGGCATAGTGAGCGAACCATGATGTAAGAGAGTATCCATAGTGTTAACGGCGTAATTTACTACGGCAATCTCGTGATAGCATGGGGAATTTCCGTGAATTCAAACGTTTTTGCCACAACTATTACTGAAAAAATACAATTTTAACTCTATCACAACAATATCTTAAATGATAAGAATTTAATACCAATTAGTTAATCACTTTGTACTAGATCTTTTTATCTCCGTGGTGAGTAGCAGTTGGGCCCCACGTGGCTGATCTTCCTTTTCTTGGCTCGTACAAGTCATTACAATCTTGTGCTGTCTCACACTTTGATTGGGGAGGGAAACTGGAATTATTTCCTACTCCTCCTATTTTCTTCTGATGGAATTCGTTGCGAGTTCCAAGACAGTTTTAGCTATTCCCTCGGGCTCCCTGCGATCATATCAAAGGGTCATCGGTGGTCGCCGCTGTCGATCCTGGCGATACAGGAGTTGCAGCGGTGGGTAAGAGTGGCGGGCCAAGCTCGATTTAAAAAAAAATAGTCTGTTTGTTTGCATTGAATAGGCTCCGAAACTACTAGACCGATTTGAAAAACCAGTTATCATTAAAATCCCACGTTATTTGTGATGAACATACAGGAGGAGGTGCTTTTGCGCACGGGGCAGGGGCCGAGGATCGGAACTTCCCCACATTGCACTATCCCAAAGTCGGTGGGGTTGTTCTGTGGTGAGGGACAGTGATTTAATTAAAGATAAATAATAAACTACCTGGGAGCTTAAAAGCTTCCGTTCACTTACCAACCGTGCACGTACTATTTAAATCATATGAATGTAGAAAAGAATATCATAACATGAGAGGTATAAAACCCGAGCAGCAACATTGTATTAAAGAAAAACATCTTATGAAACGTGGAAATAATATTTTACTGAAAACTTGATTATACTTTTAAATGGGTTTGTTCAGCGCGACCCCGTTTACTCGTGTCTTTATTTTAAATCTTCGTATGAGAAAGTTTGTAAAAAAATCGGTCAAGTGTGAGTCGGAGTTATTTCGCACGTGTTCCGTGTGTGAACTCAAGAAAGAAATCAAATTAAACCGCTATTTGATATGAAGTTCAGTTCGATATATAAAAAAAATCAGTAAAAACTGGGGCCCCTATGCGAGAGCGGCTACTAGCTCGTCTTGTTTTTTTTTTCTTTACAGTTTTGTAACATTTCATGCAGTCGTGTTTATTAATACATTAGCGATGCGCCTCGGCTTCTTTGAGAAAACGGATTGTTGTTTACAGATTGTACAAACCTTACTAAGCAAACACGTACAAACACGGCAAGCTTAGTGAAGTATTCACTCACAATCACGGTGTGATTGAAATATTGTATCACTATTGCTAAATTGAATACAAATCAAGCGGTAAGTCCCAGTGACGTGTTTTTTAATTTCAATATAAATTGCATTAGACTTGTGCGAATAAATATATAAGGAGCTCGGCTGTCACCAGTAGCTTCACTAACAGTACATTATATGCGCGTAATTGATTCACCTAAAAGGAACCTCCTCCCCTTAAAATTGTTGCACCGTCAACACCGAATGTTTAAGAATTATTCGGCCTAGCGACCACTTTCCTGTAGGTAAATTGTTTGCTTGAATGATCACTTGTAGCCGAGTAAGATATTCTTCTTTACTTCGCGTTCGAACAAGACATTTTGAATATTTGATCCACAGTTTACAACATAATCGCGTAAGATACAAAAGAAGGGAAGAAATATACAGTCTAATTGAAAACTTCCTCCACTTTTGATTTAGCTTAAAATTGGACACGTTTGCATATGTGCGACGTATAGCTTTAGGTTCATAACAGCTTCCCGTATTCAGTCATTTGAATAACTGAAATGATACCATAAAGCTCAGGCCACAAAAAACACGTGCATTCGTAATTATTTGTGGACTTTCCGTTTGTTTGTGAAACTGTTCTGAATGTTTCATGTGAGCTTCAGCCTACAATCAGTATTTTATGTGTTATTGTATATATTATTATGTATATAGGAAATTTACTTGAGTTCTTTTTTCTTCATTTATATAGCATTGGGGGACAAAAACGGAGTCATTTGGTGATTGCCTATGATTATATAAAAAATGTATATCACGTCATTATTTCCGTTGAGTAGAATACTAAACGGGCAAAGTTTGTTAATATCATGATGAAATTTTTGAGAGGAGCTCTTCTGCATTACAATAGAATTAGGCCGGTGCGACCGGAGTACCTACCGGCCACATATTACTGGCACTATGCAACAGCTACATTGTAGAGCTTTGTGTAATTTATGAGTTAAAGTTATCCATTGCAAGAAAAAAGGGGGCAACATACGTGCATAACAATTATACGGATTGGCATCGGTAGTCATCGAAAGGCTCCTAATGCTGGTTTTCCCCCTTAAATTATATCATAATATAATACAATCCCTCTTACAAATATTTGTCACAAAATTATGATGTAATATTTATCTAAGAGACCATTCGAAGAAAAAGAAATACTTTAAAACGACTACACTTATGAAAATATAACATCCATGCAAATTTTTAAAGTTTGCACATATATTACAGGCATGTTGATGTCGCGTTTCCCCGGCCTGGTCCAAGCGAGTCATCACACATCGGATGTGAGATCTGGTTAGACGCGCCAGTGCCTCGGTCATACGAAATGTTACGTACCTGTTGAGGCATACATTTCTTTATTTTGTTATACAGAAAACAATTTCGTAAGCAGATTATTATGTCCCCTCGTGCCGCAGGCGATATATGCAAATATGTAGCGGCTCTTAGAGGGCGTTGGTTATTCTAGGCAAGTAATTAATCGCTTAAATGAATTTGTTTTTGCCATCGTATTCAATATAAAATACCAAATGGTTTTTTATAGCATCTATGCTTACTAATTAATGTCATTCGGCAACTACCAGCGTCCATTAATGTAAGCAATGTTAATAATTAGGGAAATGGGTTAATCTTCTTCATCTCGTCTTCACCAGTGGGCCTACGCACAAGCCGTATGAAACTCCATAACATTTTTATTGGACTGAATCAACGACAACATCGACGCCCGCGTGAAGTGACACCATCAGCTGTCTGGCAAACGCCCAGCTCCTGGCGTCGCCGACTAGGCTCCGCCACTGCTCGCTGACATGACGCTTCGTTCTGCGACTCGTAAAACATTATTATGTTCATACGTCATATTATTTTTGGCGGTTACTCCTCAGTAATCGACAGACATCGGTGTTCATCTAAGGCTGGATGTTCGTATCCTTAAATTGTAGTCAGTAATGGTACTGCAAACAAAAAGTAAAATTAGGCTCCACAATAAAATTAAAATAAATTTAACACATTTTTTTGGGACGGCAGCCACTAAATATATCAGGCGGAATCAGTACAGCAACACTTCGCTACGTGAATTTTAATGCCCGCAAATAGAGCAATAAAGAGGGAATAAAATTAAAATGCCGGATCAGCAAATCTCTTCATTTTATCCGCCAATTTTGTCTCTGTAAAACAATGCCAAACAATTTTTAAATTAATTAGTCCCTGAATAACCAAACTTTGTTCGATATTCTAAGGGCATCGAATTTTTGATTTTCTCATAAAAGAAGGAAATTAAAAGGAAGTTTAAAAATAATCTGGCTGGAGACATCGTGACTCAAACCATCGACATTTAACGAAGTACAAATACTCTCCAAACAATACTATTTCCTTCTTAGGATGCTCCGTGAAGCTAGTGAAATTAAAAAAAAAAAAACATCCAAATATCCGCCGGACCGACGTCGGTTACCAGCCACGTTATGTTATAATTTCGTATGTGCTACGGCTCTTAATGTCATCGACTGCACTGTCTTTCTAGCTGTGAATTTACAGCGCTATGTCCTGTGGCGTGTCAGCTTGTGGCTCTTGCACAAATATAATTCACTTCAGCCAGCGCCCGACGTGTAATTATCTCTCGGATATAATATTATTGCGCTTTTGCTAGTGAAATGCGGGTGTATAAATATTGCGCATTTGGTTTATATTATTGTTTTAATACAAAGCAGCCATCTTCAAAGTTGAACACCCTACGCCACTTTGTTCATTCAAATGATTGGAATATAGTTTCTCGTGCAGTTGGGCAAAATATAATGACGTTAATGTTTTGATGTTTTAAGCACGCCTTCCTATTTGTTTGGTTGAACGAGCTAATCTCAGGAACTAATGCTCTAATTTCAAAAAAGGAATGTATTAGATATAGTGACCATGGAAGAATGTAGTGGCCAAGAAATGATTTAGAAATCAGTCTGGAGTGTTGGACGACCATTTTGTCGAGGCAGTCTATACCAACTCGCTACGACCTTTGGGCGCTGCGTACGCGGGTGTTGTACATTATAGTCCACAATATACTACAAAGCGCTGCCAGTATACAATAAAGTCAAATTCGTCGATGTCTATGTGCTGAAGTCATCACACTCGGCTACGCCCGTGAGACTAATTTCTTCTGTCTGTCGGCTTTGTTCTCTAGAATTCGTGTTTCCGGTACATGACATCCACCTAGTAGAGATTTATTTCTACTTGCTCAACATCGTGCGGATGTGTCCACATTAAATACAATGAAGACGTTATTTAATCCTCCATGCCCGGGCCGTTAACAATCTCCTCTGTGCAAACGATAGTCATGTGTTCTACGACGTACTCTGTCGGGACACCTTGTGCAGTGTGAAACTTGTATTGAAGGCACTGACATCAAAAAACGTTGGAGTGCTGTGGGTTTTTGAAGTCTGTTTATGTTTATAAACTGAATTTGTTTTAGCAAGTATTGACAGCGCTGGGTCCTAAGTAAGGCTTCTGAATGCCGTCGGATATAATTATACAAAGATGTATCCATCTGCTCGTAACTCGCAGCAGCAGATAGCAAGTTAGTGCTTCATTTGTTTTCAGTTAGTCGTTGTATAGTTGTACCGTAGGACATCAATCACGACTGGACAAATATCGGCTCGAGGCTCGGCAGCACTTTGAAACTTCAATGCACAATAACGCGATAATTACCTGCCATAGTAAAGAAATTAATGTGTTTGTAATTAACAGATTATTTAAAACGTCAAATATTTGCAAGTCATTTATGCACGTAGACGAATTTTTTTTTTCTAAATGTTATTCATTGTTGGTCCCAAACAAATAAAAAGTGCTGATACATCTACATTAATATGTTGACGTCAAACGCGCAAAATAAAAAAAGCGCCTTTTTTCCGTCTGACATCTAACAAATTTTAATTATTTGCACTGATTTGGAGGAAATTTTGTTTATCAATATAAAATTTAATGGCGTAAAAATACAATTGGCCCTTAGTGGGCAGTTCCCCTAAGCGGCAAGGACGATTTCCTTATAATTTCGGATACTTTCAGTTATCCATACTTTCAAAGACGTAATTGTTGTGTAGTTTTTACTTTGCTTTGTTCATTCAACATATCATGTTTATTTAGAATGTAAGGGGATACCGAGTATCATAAACATCCACGTAATGATCATGGGATTATGTTGCCCTACATCCCTCCATTGCCACGAAACTTAATTATTCCGTAAGTGAAGTATAACTCACTCGCGTAACGAAGTGTCATCAGAAACTGGTGACGAAGTGCACTTTGCATATCGAGCGGCGTCAAGAGGCCGCATATAGTTCACGAGTGACGGCTACATCGTAATGAAGTGAAAATAGTAAATCATCAGGCATAATAGTACATGTGGTATAATAATATATGTGGTATAATAGTATATATCTGGTATAATAATATATGTGGTATAATAGTATATATGTGTTATAATAGTATATATCTGGTATAATAGTATATCTGGTATAATAGTATATATCTGTTATAATAGTATATATCTGGTATAATAGTATATATCTGGTGTAATAGTATATATCTGGTATAATAGTATACATCTGTTATAATAGTATATATCTGTTATAATAGTGTATATCTGTTTTAATAGTATATATATCTGTTGTAATAGTATATCTGTTATAATAGTATATATCTGTTATAATAGTATATATCTGGCATAATAGTATATATCTGTTATAATAGTATATCTTTTATAATAGTATATCTGGTATAATAGTATATATCTGGTATGATAGTGTATATCTACCTACCCAATGCGTTCGTAATAATGAAGCGAGAGTGGGAGATCACTGCGGAAGTAGAAGTCGGTGTAAAAATGAAAAAGAGCGTACTCCGTTAGTTCGGACACGTGGAAAGAATGACAGATGAAACTCTAACGAAACAGATATATAATGCTAAAGTGGAAAGATGTGGATACCGAGTGAGACCAATACTGACATGCCGTATTCAGATCAGGGACCGGAAAACCCATTTTTTGATAAAGTCTATTTTTAGGGACACCCTATTGAAATCTTACCAAAACGAAAAGATAACTTATTAAAAGTGTTAATCTTTCGATGAGGAAACCATTTTGAGTAAACTACTTCCGATATGCTTACCCAATTATAGTAAATACCCAATAACATATAATATATATAAATATACCAAAATATAAATATTTACCATGCCATACCATACCATGCACTTACCATGATATGTTTGCCTTATGTTTATCTCTCTTCTGCGCATGTTTCTTTCCATTTCTACAAAAAAAAAAAACCTAATAGTTAAGCTATAATAGAGGGTTCGAATTCGGTTAGTACTTAATTAATTCTATCGCTTTGGTTATGCTTTAGCTGAGTTGAATCTACGATTTAATTATCGGATTGATAGGGTATTTGAAAACAGGTTAATGAGATACCCAATCAAATACCCCTTTAGGGACAAGCGGTTCAGGTCTCTGGTTCAGATTGGTGGAGTTATGGATGCAGTTTGAATTTTGTATCAAAGTGCCGAAACATACATGGTACCCAAAACCAATGAAGGCGTAGCCCTGAGAGCATTATCCAAGTTAAACTTCCCATGCCTGTCCTGAATATGGTTAATTATACCAGTTCATACTAGAGTTTACCAAATATAGACTTTGTTTCTATCTCCTGGCTGCCGCGGGGGTTCCGTTTCTGTTTATATTTAGCTCGTGCACGTATTCATGCACACAATTTCATGCATTAGATGTTCGTTCAGTTTGAACGTCTTAGATAATTTGCGTTCGTATTTTCTCTTTGCAACAACATTCCTCCAACTCGTAATATTTTCTACACTGCTGCCAGATTGGTGCGGCACGACAAGGTGGGTTCCTCCTACCCACATTATATCGCCTCAAAATGGCAGCTGCTGTGTTGTCAGGCACGTAAATACTATTTAAAAAGCTTAAAATATTTTTTCGTGCATAAAAAATTTACCCAGCTGCCACTGATTAAACTCAAGCATCATCGGAAATACATGTTATATTAGGTCATAGTGTCAGGTCAACTATGATTATTGTTTCCTACATACCGTCAGTCTCAGAACTGTTTTTTCTTTACGAATTTGTTATTTTTGCGACTGTTCTGTTTGACTTTATTTAAAGGTAAAAACTAAATAATAGGCATAAAATTTGTCAGAAGTGATCTCACAGAGGGACTATTTCTAGCACAACCGCACTATAATCACTGATAAGCTGTTATCACTCCGTTATTTAGAAATCGACGGCGTTCTGTCCCCGCTCGCGGTGTACACGTGTCATCGTACGCTGGTGCTTCATCAGTTCTTTGTATATAAACTTGCTAAACCAAATAACGAACGTTTACACAAAAACAATATCCTCAATAATATAAAAGCTTAAACGCGCTTATAGATTTTGCATATCAACATTTGGCATAATTTGTGCACATCTCACAAATTGCCTGTTGAGGGTTGTACCCGAACGCAGAGACCTCACAACCCACACCCCACCACATGACGGTAGTCAATACAAAAACGAGGCCTGTTGTTATAGTTAAACAGGTCGTGAGGCTTCCCAGTGCCAAGTATTACTAAGAGGTTAGTCTTAAACTAATGAATATTGGTAGTATATATCTATATAGCGAGGTGGAGGTTTCATGGCCTTTTCAAAATAAACAACGATTACGAGCTACGTTCTGAGGAAAACCAGAAGCGACGATGCGGATTGTATCGCCCCTAAGGATCTGATCCCCCTGGTGCTTACGAGAGTATATCTACATTTTATGATACGGGATTAGCTTCTATATAATCTATTTCGGATGCTTTATTGATACCCGTCTTTATTCATATTTTATCGAATGGAGTTTTCGACCTCCGTTTGCTACCGAGATGAGAATTTTGTGTAAATGCTTATAAGGAATACAAGCCGTACCAACCTACACAGTAAATCAGAGGGCTGGCGACACGCAGACCTTTGTGTCGAATAGGAACACAGTGACCATGCTGATAATGAAGAAACTATTGTGGGACGCGCAGTGTTGTTACAACCGATGTCCTTCGGCGCGTAGTCTCACCGTCTACTGCCTGACTCTCTGCACCTACGGCTGTTTCAAATGAATATGTGGTATTACATCATCTGTTACTACAGGAAGAAAATCAAGTAATTGATAAGTGCGAAGGAAAAAACCATACCAGGCGGTAGCCAGACTGGCACACCGAGAGTTCTATACCGACTTCAACTTAATGCGCCTAATCTTAGAGTGTAAATTGAAATGTTGGCAAACTATTCGCGGCACCTGCGCCCTTTTAGTATGAATTGAACTACACATATAAGTTTGAAATCTGTTCTTCATTAATATGAAGGAAATGCTAATTTATACCAATACCAATACCAAAAAGAAACACGGTACCTTCGTTATATACCTATATATAACGAAGGTACCGTGTTCCTTTTGGGAGCAAGGGGACCAGGTAAACACGACGTAATCCGTAAGGGTATTTCTAATTGAAATCGGGACACTTGGCTGTATAAATCAACCCAAGGAAAATATCGCAAAGTAATATGTGAAGGGTGTAAAGTATTTGCCCAATACTTAAATAGTGCCTGCCCTTGCGGTAGCCAATGAGGGATCTGGCGTAAGGCTCTACGTTGTTGTTGTTGTTGTTACTATATATTTTGCACTTCTTTTTTATTTGAGACAAGATAAGTTTATATATAGAATAGAATTTAATAATGATCACATTACTATATATGACATTATATAACATTTGTATCCGACTAACGCCACTAATTAAATAACGATATGTGTACTCATAGTATATTAATGACGTAAGTTTGTACTCATTACAATAAAACTACTTTAACGGATTTTATCGTGGTTTCTTTACTCATTCGTTTAGTAAGTGCTCATTTGTTTATTTCCTTAGTTAGTTAACTTAGTCCCACTTTGAACGTGGTTGGTGTACACTATGATTATTTGCTTGAAACATTGGGGTTGTTAAAAAGCTAAACGAACTTCTTATTTTTGTATATAGTTAATCATTATTAAATTCTATTCTATATATAAACCTATCTTGTCTCAAATAGTTATTAGTTATTTATAGTTTTTAGCTTTATTCTATTATTGGTTATAACCAATGATAGAATAAAGCTAAAAACTCAAACGTTAATTCTGTAAAAGTTTAATTCTGACCAGCCCTCATTATCCTTATCCCAATTAGAAGCAGTACCTTCAGGCAATCGCTGAGCGATTGTCCCGTATCCATTGGGAAATCAAATAACCGAATAAAACAGCTGTGGAGCCCCACTGCGCCGTTATGCAATCTCAACTGTGTATTAAGAGTTAGGGTTTGTTGGGCACAGGACAATTTGTCCCATTCCATTCTAAATAAATGGTGACGGATAAAAATAACTATGGACGTCGGCACTCATAATATTATATCTTCCGACGCCCAAAAACATAATTGTGCAACTGTAGGATCACAGAAACTTAAGTTTTGTGCACTCAAATTGGACAAAACTTAAGTTTCCGTGATGCTACAGTTATAGCAAAAGTGTTTTTATGCGTCTCTTGGGGTTGGATTTCTATTATACTCCAAATACATGGGCTTAAAATATTTAGCAAATTAATCAGTGACTTCTGTATTTGTTCTATATATTAAGATAAGCTATATACTACAGAACCCAATAGCCTCTATTAATGAACCACACTTACACCGTGTCATGCAATATATTTTACAATAGAGAAGCATTCCAGATGCCGCATTACTGCTCGACTTGGCGGGGGCCTGTCATGCTCTCAGATAACACAAATCACTGGTGGTATTTGTGTTCGTCGACGGGACGTTAGGTCCTATATTGTATTATACAATATACAACCACCTGGGAGGCGGCGTCTTCTTTCTGTGAGACGGTCATGTACCCGGAGGGGGCCGCGGAGCGGATCAGAGAAGAGGAGGTGGATACTGGTCCGTACCACAGCAGTCGGGCGGGAGTGCGGCAAAGGCACTACGCGCAACTTATACCGCCTAGATGGGACCCAGGTTCAAGATGGGAACCTGACTCTTTTTACGTTCCTTACGGTGGAGGGGGCTGATCTAGGTTGTCCGGACAGCCTTCTTTTTGGAGAAGTCCGGTCCCTCAGGACGGGCTGGCCTGTAGCTGACAGATCCGAGTACCTCAGTATAGGCGGCCGATGGCATCCACGGGGTTTTAGTGGGTATTTGGTAAAGCCGCGAGTCCCACACACCCACCGGTTCCCACTCAGGTCAGGTGGCTGTGCGTAAATGTATTTCCCCGCGAAACAAAAAAAAAAATGCAATATACAGCCAGGCCATTTATATTCCTCCAGGATAAACATTTTCATTACTTTGGTCATAGAAGATATGCAACACAAATTTTCGAGATTATTATAAGTTAATAATCACAGAAATATCTTCTGCTCATTGTTGATAGCTGAACCTATAAATTCAACATTCTTCTTGATATTTGTGTGTTGGCAGACATTCAAGCCCTTGTATTCCTTTCCTTTGATATATGTCACGGATTCTCTTTATACTTATATGACTCTCGAGTTTTTTTTATATTATAGGGGGACAAACGAGTAATCGGAGCCCTTCTACGACTACGGTCGCCCACACACATCAGCATAATTATTATGCCGATGCGTTGCCCTCATTTTAATCTCCCCACAATGGGCCACCAACAAGCCACACGAAACGTGACACCGAAGATGGCCCAACTCCGCTGCAATCCCGCACTACCGCCTCCTAAGATGTTAGATAATTTAGAATTTAGATGATTTCAAATTTTAAACGACGACAATTTTGTCAAACAACTTGATAGAGGTATACATGTGTATATCTATGTTCCCTGCTACAGTCTGGAAGCTTCCCACGTGCGAGGTGTTCTACATTACAAATTGATAAACTTTATAATTGCATGTTAGGTTACCCTAATAATATTATAATATTTTAGCACTATAAACCGTTAAAGTAAAAGAATTGATGCAATATCCTTCTTATAATATTTTCTCACTATAAAGAGGCACATTTTCCTATATAATTACAAAATACTTTAATATGTATACAGATACAAACTATAAACTTAGTAATTATTAAATAAGTTAATTACTATTAAATAAGTTTTTAAAAAATAAAACAATAATATATGTTTAAATAAATCAACAAATACATAAATAAGCTGAAAAGGAAGAAAATTAAAAGCTGGAAAAAAATATTAGGAGTGCGTCCCGGAAGCAGAAAATTTTGTTACTGAACGAAAATTCTATCACCACCCTCAAGTATTTTTATATCTCGACGTTTCGATAATCGGCTATCATAGTCACGGGCAGACTGAAGATTGTATTTTTTTTTCGGAGGTACCTACTACTGATTGGCGGCGCTTGTCCAGCCTTAACAGTTCGAATGACTACATGTCGTCTGGATGAGTATTTATATGCAGCAGATTCATTAACAATTAATTAGTCCGATTCATAAAAAACGAGTTTATAGTGTCTTACAGCTGGGATGACACATTTTTTGTTTTTGACTTCATTATATTTATCGCCGGATCCCAAGCAGGTGATAAGACCCAAGCATCTGTTAAGTCCGTTAAAATTTGTATGCCTTCTAATTTCAATCGCCTCAGGAATCATCTTTGGACGGAATCGAGAATCTTGCGCGGTTTTTGAACTTGAGGTTTGTCAAATCTAATATAATGGCGGGTGTTATCTTTTACATGTTGACAAACTGCAGACTTAGTAGAACGACGATGTTTAACATCTGCAATATGTTCTTTCACGCGTGTTCTTATTGATCTCTTTGTTTGACCTATGTATGAAAGCCAGCAGACGCAATCGAGATTGTATACTTCTGCAACCTTTAGGGGGATCCGAGGCTTTTCGGTGGTAGAAACTGACTTATCTTTTTTCGCGGCTTGAAGACAGTTTTAATAGAAGCACGCTTAAGGATGTAGCCAATCTTATCAGTGTCCCCCTTCATGTATGGTAGTACAAGCGGTATTTGCTGAACTGGCCGAGAGAGATTGAGATGTAGACATGGCATTTGAAGCTTATTATTAATCAGTACTTGTTTGACATGCCGGAGTTCGGCACCCAGGTGTTGTTCGTCACAAATACCTCGAGCTCTTTGTACCAAGGACTTTCCAACAGTACTTAGTTGTATTAGATGGTGGTGTGAATAACCATTCTAATACCTGTCTGTCTATAGGTCGGTTTCCTAGAGACTGCATGACCTAGAGTGTCGCTGTTAGAGTGAGTGATATATAGATATTGTATTCTCATCCATTTATTATTTATAACTCAAACATATTTTTACATTTATTTGTACACCAGGACAACACAAGGAGTTTCGTTCATGACGGTGATTCTGTATCATTCCACAAGAAAATCTAAAGAAACGCGATAAAATACGTTGAATGGACATAACAATGAATTACATTTGTGAAAATATACGAAAATTATATCCTATATAATCTTTCAAGATAAACATCATTTTTATAATATTTTTACTGTCAAAGTCACAATTAAATGCAATCTATAAAATAAAATATTTTGTTACTTTTCTGAAGATTTAATGCAAGCTTTGACACCACCACCGCCAGAGTTGTGCGCCATATACGAGCACAGGCCGCGACCGACATCGAAAATATTATCAAAAAAAGAACGAATTATCGGCGAAGGTAAATTAACTATATGTTTGTTGCTTCTATTTAACGCTACAATTCTGATGGAGTTAGCAAAAAGTGCGCCTACTTCACAACTCGACAGAGCTGTTCACAGCACGCTGTTCAAGTGTGGATATTGTGAGCGGTCATTAACATCTGCAGCCTCTCAGCTGCCGAACGTTGTCACTTGATTATATAGGATGATAAATAACCTACGGATGGCTGGGTTCTTCCTCCTTCTTAGGACATTGCCATAAGCACAATCTAACCAATAACTAAATAACATCTCAGTGCAGTCCATCCGTGATCATAGTCGCTGTAAAGCTTCTGAAACGTCGGGCTAGTCCAATAATTAAATAAACCGGGATAAAATCCGTAAAAGTATTTTTGTTGCAATAAAAATTTTAATTCTTATATTCCCTAAGTACCATAAAATAAAAAGTGTATACTGCATTCTCTAAGCTGGCTAAAACATACTTTGGCACATAAGTAAGCATATGATGTGTAAGTCTTTATCTAGTGTCGATTAATCATTATTGAATTCCAACATTGCAGATGAGCTTTGTCTTCTCTCATTGCGCTATTAATCACGGTGCTCCTGCGGTGGAATGAATTAGAATCCGGGTGTCAAGCTGGATAAATGGCATGTAGAAATGTTATGTGATGTGATGATTTCAGACCGATTCCGGCCATGGCGACCACTTCGACTCCTTATTGAGTTTGGCGTTGATGCGCACGAAGACGGCTTACGTAGACGATTATCGCGGCAAACAGTAGAAGGCCCAGCAGTACAATCGCCATGTACACCGAAACCTAAGTAGCTAGCTCAAGTTCGTGTGAGCAGGAGACCTTAGAACACAGCTTCCCGAATGATGCAGCTGCAACACTGATCCTGTTGTTGATCTCAGCGTCAAGATACGGAAGCGAATGCGAATCCTTTCCGAAACAGTTTCTGTGACCGCTCCAATTGCTACTGCAAAGTACAGAGCGAACAGAATGGGCGATAGGACGCAATCTTGCTTTACCCCACAGGTGACGGAGAAATATCTGACTGTATGCCGTCCACAGACGCAGCACTGCATATTGTCATGTAGGAGTCGCAGAAGTCTCACAAACTTCTCTGGCTTCTCTGTGCATCCTAGATCTCCGAGTATCACCCAGAGAGCTCCACAAGGCACTGTCAAATGCCTTTCAACTCAACAAAGCACAGACACAGATGTCGTCCTTGTTCTCTGATTTTCTCATGAAGTTGACGCACTGAGAAAATAGCTTCATATGTGCCTCGGTCAGGACGGAAGCTAAACTGGGTTTCGTGTAGATAACTTTCTGACAGGTTCTTTAGGCGGTTCAATAGAATCCTTGCAAATACCTTACGAGGGGCTAACAGTAGCGAGACACCACGATACGAGTCACAGTTAGATCGTTTAGCCTTATTCTTGTAGAAGGCACTAATGTAAGATACTTCAAAGTTGTTTGGCGCGCGCTCCACCTCTCACATTCGAACAAAGAGTTTCCATACCGACCTGTGCAACTCCATACCACCGTATTTTATTAGCTCATTTGGTACATGGTCAATGCTTACCACACGCTTATTTTGCTGCTGCCTGATAGCAGTGACAACCTCTTCAAACCTCACTGGATCATCCAACTCAATAGATAAGGGAAGTTGAGGCGTTAAGCTGATGCTTTGAAGATCAGCTGATTGATGTACGCTAAGCAAAATGTTAGAATGTTCTGCCCAAGGTTTCATTACATCATCTCTGCTAGTCAGGAAGTGTAAGCCGCCTAAAGACTTCAACAGTACCTTTGCTTGGTAGGACATTCCAATATACTTACGTACCTCACAGTAAAACTCCCCTGGCTGATTAGTATCAGCAAGCCACTGTATTTGGCCAGCTTTGTCCCGCCACCATTTGTCTTTTATATAGCCTATCAACGCTAAGGCACGCAGGCATTCTCTTTATGGATCTCCGAGGCCGACGGAGGTAAAGTCTCAACTTAGTGACAATAAGTCGATGGTCACTCCAGCAGTGCGCGCCACGCATAATTCGGGACCTATATCTCTTTGCCGTATGATAGCATAGTCTAACAAGTGCCAGTGTTTGGATCGCGGATGCACCCACGTTGTCTTGTGCTTAGCGGCAGGTCGGAACATGCTGTTAGATACCGCAAGGTTGTATAGAGCGCAAAGATTGAGCAGTAACTGACCATTGCTGTTCAAGTTACCGGCTCCGTGTGTTCCCAGAACCCCAGGCCAAGCTTCATAGTTCCGACCAACTCTAGCAATGAAATCGCCAAGCAGCAAGATCTGATCTTTGGTGTTTATATTGTCAAGGCACTGAGATAATTCCGCATAGAATTTGTCCTTAATATCTTGTTAAAGACTTGTCTAACGTTGGGATATAAACGGCGATGATATTAAGTTAGTTGTCTGAATCCAGGTGAAGATGCATTGTGGTAACGCGGTCCGAAATGTGCACAGGACACTCGTGAAAACGCCTCGCAAATTGCGTTTTAATGGCAAATCCTACCCTAAACCGACTAGGTTTTAGTGAAGGGGTACCTTTCCAGAAGAAAGTGTAACCACCTCCAACTTCAACCAGCTCTCTTTCATCGCCAAGATATCTTTCGCTGAGAGCAGCCACATACCCATTATACCGGCAAAGTCTACGAGTAACTATAGCTGTTTCACGCTCGAGGCAGACCTTTCCATCTCGGTCAATAAGCGTTCCTACGTTCCTCGCGCCAAATGTCACGATAGATGGTTTCATGATGTATTTATATTTTCCGTTCCGTCGACCACTTATTAAAGTGATGTGATGGGAGCCGCGGCTCCTACCACCTTCCAGGACAGGACGAGCATTTTTAGGGCACCTTTTCTAGTCCCCTCCTAGGCTGAGCGAGGAAAGCAGTACCTCCCTAAATAGGTCTACTTTGTCATCCCAGGTGCTACCGAAACCGTCTTGTCGTCCCGAATTCGCAAAGCGACAGCGACCACGACGTGTACTCACGTTCCTGGGACCGCTTACGTGCAGGTATTAGACAAAGCCTGCCTTGAAATGCACCAGACCTCTCTAATTTAACCCATCGCCACAGGACTTAACGCAGTCGGAGTCCATAATTCGGAAGCGATCAAGTACGCAGGACATATTAAGGTGCGCAAACGTTCGCGCATACGCAGGCACACACACTCGTCCTCCCTCCTCTCGATTCAGTGGAACGGTGAACCACTACGACTGGGGAAGGGGTCGGATGATGTGTCTAGCCGACTGTTACTTTACGCCCTCTACCATCGCTCTAGGCCATCCACCTTACCTTGCTGAATCGTCGAGTATACCAGTCCCCTTCGCAATATCTGCACTGGGTTGCCGTCCTCGCCGAAGCAGACTTTACATGTGTGAAGCAGGAGGGATAGCAGCTCCCTGTTAGACTAGGGAAGGAAAGGAATGAAATAAGGAAATGGGATATGAGTGGTAGGAATATACATAGAGAGAGAGAGAGAGAGAGAGAGAGAGAGAGAGAGAGAGAGAGATAGGATAGGAGGACAGTACAGTCTCGTAAGAAAAGCGATAGAGTTAGAAGCAACTCGGGAGGCTGGGGTCGCATACCCGTACGCCATTTGCGACTTTCAATCTAGAAGTTGCAACGGATCTCCCAGTGTTATACAATGACTTGGTATCAAATAAAAATATTTCATTTAGAATTTTAATCAACGATCTTTCATCCTGTACCCATTATCGCAAATATTTGCGATTCATAGGTTATTTATGCTTTTCTTTGCGTATTAGGCACAGTAGCATGTCCAGCTAAGTTAAAAAATATTGAACTGCTGAAGCAGAAATGAAGCTGTTTAATCTGCGAGTATACTCGTACATAACTAGAATTTGTTATTATCTTTCGTAGCTCCGCATTTTTGTGAATCAGTGGCACACTCCTGGAACTCTCTCTAAAAGTATTTTTCCAGAGCATCCAGAAGCTTAGTGTTTCACAACGTGGTAGTATTTTGGTGTTGTAAAAATATGAATTCGGAAACTACTATTTATGTATAACTCTTAGAATTATTGATAGTATAATAAACAATGACATAGTAGATGACTACTCGACCGGTTAACAAATAAAAGTTTATTCGACCATAAAGAGCAACTGCCCATGATGGCTATGTCGATGACACATGCAACACACGCACCCACAACAAGGCACTGATAACATGACCTGACAGTTGTTGTCGTTATTTATGGTAAACAGATTCCTAGTCACGCCCACTCCATTGTGATCTAATGAGCTCCGACTTTTATATTACAGGCGCATATATAGAGCCTCAGATTTAATTCGCACACAAAAATAAATTCCTAAAAGGACAAACACGAACTCTTCTGACGACTTCTATTGTGTTCGTGTTGTGGTACGACGCGACGGGAAGTAACATTTTGTGTAATGATTTATACTGAGAATTCACTGTGGATAGGGTAGATGGTGTCCATTATACATACTCTCGGTATTCGTGATTTCACGTCGAGCCGACAACAGGACGGAAGGAATGTGTTTCACGTAAATAACACTTGCAGGTGGTAGGTGATTTTGAAGGTGGTAGGTGGCCATGAAAGGGATTCGATAAAAGGAGAAGAAGAACGCAGTTTCGTGGGAGCTGTTTGTGCGCATGTTTGTGAAAGTCGGTACAGTAGTTGAAGAGAGAAGAACAAAAGGCTGATACACGGTTCGTTTGCAGCTGCCAGGAAACCTTCAACAAATTCAACGGCTCCATAAATAATGTGATAACTGAGACTTAAAGTTTCTAGTTGAGGATAGCACCGGAAGCTTTTAGTAAAGACAAAAGCCGAGTAGAGGGTTATCCAAACACAACTCGTGGATTTGAACAACTACGCACAAATCCTTTTATACGGGTATTATAAACTCCGCCATTTGATGAAAGCCTCTCTTACTGAACCCACCGACAACGCCCGTGGTGAGTGGATTATGCCTGGTGTATGTTATTATGTAAATGGTGTAGAGTTGCGACAAAAAACGGATAGAGAAACATTCATTAGGGTTTGAACGACGCGGTAATGCGGTGCGGCTCTGCGCAGCAGCGCGGCGCTTCCATCACAATGTGCGGCAGCGGTGCGACAGCCTTGCGATTTTTTCAGTCAGTTATCTCCTTTGAACGAGATGGACATGTAGGTAAAGATAAGACTTGATCATGAAGTCTGTGTTGAGCGAAGAAGCAGAAACTGGAAAATAGAAAAACGCGCTATATCATTACATGGATGTATACTGCTATATATTACTATCAAAATATAATTAATGTAAGTTTTGCTTTTCCTTAAGTGAGAGCGGCTTTTATAGCGGATCGGGACGCCATGGGTGGGTTGCCAACCCCAACCATTACCTTCGCGGATTCTGTATGCACAAGTACAGTGCACTGTTCCTTAGCCACTGTAGGGGGATGGTGTAGATCCCGATCTGTTGACAACATCCCAGCGACAGGCCGGGTCCTTATTACAGGACTAGCCACCAGTGAGTCCGCTGGGTCGATGTTCTGATCATCTTCTTCGACGTCAGGAGAGTAATGTAACACCTGTCCCCAGTTTGTATTTGCGGCCGTATAGTAGACGCTCCTGGACTGCCGACTCCACATTGCCGTGAGCTATACACCTATTACTCGCCACGAATACCGGCGTTGTCAGTGTCAACTTTTGATCTGCATAAACAGGGCTAGGGACTGCGTCACAACCACGACCTGTTTGCATGCAAACTACCTTAATCTGTGACGCTCAGCAGGCATGTGTGTGAAGATACGCCGTTCACTGCTCACTTTGTGAGTATATTTACTATATCGTAAATGTACTTACAAAGTGAATAAATTTCGAAGCAACACGTGAAGTGAATATCTCTACAAACATACTATTGATTATCGACCCTCTATTTTGAAATCGTTTCCCTGTATATTTGACTACCGTTCCAGAATATTGATTTAATGTTTTCTTGATGCATGCATTAATCGTCATCATGCGCCTTAATTTTATACTCACGGTAAGGAATACTTTCAGGATAATTACTCACGATAAGGAATACTGTCAGGATAATTTCAACAGAGTAGGGCTGGCACGGTAGAGATACCTCACGCTCGCATGACACAGCTGCATAACAGTTGAGTGGATGTCTGTGGGCGTCAGTATTCACCCAAGTGCTCCGACTACTCGTTTGCCTCCACATACTAAAAGCAGTATGTACTTACAATCTACGCCCACATTTGTCAATGAAAAACATTATGAAGCTTTTGTCAGAGGCTCTTTGCAAACGAGCTCACCGTTACGACTGGCGTGCGGCGTGCGACGTGCGACGTGCGACGTGCGGCGTGCTACGTGTGGTATGCGATAGTTGACGCTGCGAACCTCTCGACACACATTACATACTTCTGTAGAGTCGCATTGTTTGAGCTATGTGAGAGTACTTACCACAGAGCTAGAACCTGTATAGCGCTTAACTATCAACAAAAAATTAGATAAAATATATCGAATCTGAATGATGTATAACCGATACATATGAGCATAAGTCACACCGCTCATATGAGTTCTGTGAGCTGAGAGTTACCTTACAGCTGACCTGTAGATTTTATAATTTATTCTCAAGAAGTCATAATCTCCACGTATAAAAAATATCCTATGTTATTAAGCAACCCTTTATGTTTCACCACAACGGTTGGAAATTCTGCATCGAGGCTGGTGCCAATCTGGTCTGACCAGCGCATCGGATTCCCGCCTCTTATTCTTTCACCGTCCACCTTTCCGGGCCGGATATGGCCGAAAAATTCGAAGGTGTGGCTGTTAGATATTCGTGGTGTATTCTCTATCTTGAGTGGTAGCACGATCGATTCATTAGTCCGATGCGTCATCCATGGAATTTGTTCTCAGCATTTTTCTCCATTACCACACCTCAAACGGATCTATGCGCTTTTTATCTGCAGCCCTCATATTCCACGTCTCAGCATCATATAGAAAAATGGAAAGTACTAAAGCGTTTACCATCATTTTCCTCGTATTTAGCGAGTTGTATCAGTTTCTGCAGATTCTTTCTAGTTGGGTCATGGCGTTATTGGCCATTTCCGCTTTTCGATGGATGGTTGCTAACAGTAGAGCCCATGTGTTCGAAAGTCGTTGTCTTAAGGTCAACTTTGCCAGTGACATGGAATTTTTCTGAGCGATCTATGATCTTTGCTTTAGATTTGTTTACTAAGAACCCCAGTTCTGCGCTTGCTAACTCCTGTTCAGAAGCAAGCACATCTTATCCTCGTTGGCTGCTAAAAGGATGGTGTCGTCAGCGTATTATAAATTAGTTATTTTTCTGTCACTTGCGGTAATCCAGTCCTCGCAAGTATTTCGAATAATGTGCTGGCCATAAATATTCAACAGAATAGGTGATACCATACATACCCCGCCTGACACATTTTTTAAACAGAAGGGTTTTTAATTTTTTTTTCTATCCATACGTACAGTTCCAGTACTATTTTCATAGAGGCTTTGCAGTAGTTTTATGAGATGATTCGGTACTCCTATTTCCTCTAAAACTAGCTACAAACTGTGCCAGTGGATGCAACCGAAAGATTTGTTGTAATCGGCTAAACACATTACTGCTAGTTGCCGGAAACCAAGGATGTTCCCGCGTGCCCCTTCGTCGCACAAAGCCCGCCTGCTCTTGAGGAATCTGCTAATCAAGGTAACATCTGACAACGGTTATTAAATACGTGTAGTATTATCTTGCTTGCATGAAATATTAAAGATACTGTGCGGTAATTACTGCAGTTTATACTCGACTGTTTCTCGTGTAAGGGTAGCGCAACCGATTCAGTCCAATCCTGAGGCCACTTTCCTCTACGCCAGATCTTATTGCATTAAGTGCCATAGGATCAGGCTTGGAGTTATATAATTATTCTACATATTATTATTACTACTCTGACATTACATTACACTACCACAAACAAGGAGAAAATATTACATAATATTATCCAATATCAGCTCAAATTATTCAAAGTGTTCTACTCCTGAGCAGCGCTTACGTAGTGTAGGCACGTACTGCGCTACTGTGTTCTTTCATAATGAAGCGAAAATTTTACTTTATTGAGAATATTGTGGGGATTTATCTTTGACACGCCTCAGCATTATATCCAGGTTATTTAGATTTTGATTCATCATTATCATCATCACCAGTAGCCATTTATACATTTGATCTGGCATCTTAATGCTCTGATTTCCCATTAATGATCTAACGTCTTCATCAAATGATAGGGTCTAATGTTTTCATCAAATTTCATCAAATTCGATTTCATAATATGCGTGAATGTTGAGAGACTATTAACCTCATTAGAACTGCTGATACCTGATCGGAATCAACAAATTATTTAAACGCGAAAATCTTAGTTTACATGCCTGCATACCCTGTGTATCCTACACCGAGGTACATTCTACAGCAAATGTGCAGGTACAGTCTACATCGAGTATACAGGTACAGTCTACATCAAATTTACAGGTGGATGAAGTGGGGGTGATAAAGGGAACAGAATCGCTGTGATTACATTACACAAAGTAGGTATGGAGTATATTCAAAACTCTCCATACACTTGGTATTAGTCAACTGCTGTGCAACGGGCTATTAATAGGTACAGTTAGACTTCCTCTGCTTGTGATAGATCTGGGCGTCCATGTAATGTTCATACGAAAAAGTTGGTCAAAGCAGTAAGGGAAAGAAATCCTGTCGGAAAGTAAAAGATTTTATCTTGGGAAATGAACTATAACCAATGCGCGTATTTTAAGAGTTGAGTTAGGGTAAGACCGCCAGCATGAGACCACCAGTCATGAGACCCGTACACCTCCTATAAAGCCTATAAGAGACGCACTGGTCATTTCTTAACTGGTAAATTAAATATGAATAGGGTGGTACAATCGAAGCAACTACTGAAGCGGTACGCAAAGGGAGGTCAAAGAAAAATTTTGTTTACGGATGAGGAAATTTTTACATTTGAGCAATATTTTTTCAAACATGATGGCCGTACTTATGCTCAAAGCTGAAAGCTTCCCAATTAGTTGACATAATGCAACGTGGGCATTATCCTACTTCCATGGCGTTTTGGTGGGATGTTAGCTATGAAGGAGTGACTGAGCAATATTTTTGTGAAAAAGGTGTCAAAATGCGTAAGTGTATCGAACTACCGTTCCTGGGAAGGTTGTTGTTAAACCTCTTAATAACACCATGTTCAATAACCAAGTATGGGCCTTTTAGCAAGGCTTCGTGCCGAATCATAAAGTTACATCCACCCGATCTTGGTTCGAAATTATCGTTCCGGACTTCATCGGAGCTGAAGATTGGTCATAATCTAGTTCCATTCTGAATCCATTGGATTATGATTTATGGTCAGTTCTGGAGAGTATGGCTTGCCCAAAACGCCATGATATTTTGGAGTCCTTAAAACAATCCATGTGGCAGTGAAGAATGGCCCTTTGGGAAGAGTGCGTGCTTCTTGTTAACTGGCCTCAGCGTTTAAAGGAGGTCAGCCAACGGATACCACTTTGAATAAGCTTCTTATATTTTTAATTGTTTTATATTTGTGTGTTAAACTACTGTAAAATTAATAAATGTTATCTACAATTAAAAAAACATTTTTCTTCTTTCATACAATATTTATGGCGCCACTAGATATTTGTGTGTAACAAGGCCACATAATTATATCTACTGAATTAAAATGTCAAATCCTAAACGCTATATACGATTTAATTGTTCAGATGTAGTGCAATTGCTGCATTGCAGCCGAATCTTCCTGTTCGTGAATTTCCGGATGATCCGGAAGACAACACATCCGAATAAACTATTAGTGGGGATATATTTTAGAGGCGCGGGTGATCCATAAATGGCACTAATGCTCGATTACCGTTTAATTTGTTCTTCTTCAGCTCAAACTAATACACGCGTGTTTAAAACGACACGCAGTTGAAGTGATGATGATAAGGCGAGCCAAATAAAAATATGAAACAAATGCCGTTCCTGTATCGCAAAATAAGTAAGGTTTTTATAAACAATACGCGATCATAATTACAGTAACATCTCGAGGACGCGCGCCGGGCCCCGGCTCGTGAGCCACACGTATTGAAATTCTCTCTGCGGTATACGTGTATGCTCTTTGGTACAACACTATGTACTCTGCTTTTTAAATTTATATTTACATTTGAAAAAAGAACATAATTTTTTGTGGCCTTATTTTTATGGAATGACATGATTGGTCTTATTGAATAGGGGAGCAATCGAGAATGCGGAGCCTTTTTTACGACTACCGGCGCCATTGAACATCCAAATAATTACTACGCCGATGCGTTGCCCTTCTTACCACCCTAATGGGCCACCGTCTACTAACAAACCGCACGAAACGCGACACTGAAGATGTCACTTTACGGTGGTATTACGTGAGCGAGAGGTATCTCCACTATCGTGCAGGCCCAATTCCGCCGCAATGTAGCATGGAACCAACTCTAGCTGCATGTCGTTGCTTCTTGTTCATGGTTTTCATCTTTCTCTTCTGGTCGTTGTCTTTGTATCCCACTTCTGATAAAGTCTGCACTCTTATCCTGGTCCATGTTCTATGAGTGTCAGTATTCAGGCGGGAGATGTGCACTGCACGTATCTTCCACAAGTCTTGTAATACAGTCATACAGTCTAATACTTGATTTACAATAAGCGCATCTCGTCCGTTTAATTAAAGATTAACATTAATTCACTAGACACTTCACCGAACAAGTAACTCTTTCGACCATGTGAACTGTTCGGCATTCTGTCCTATATTGTCCCATGCTCACCATAGTTTCTTCCCATTCAGGGTTGTGTGAGGGTAAACGCCGGTATCTACTCACAATGGCACCGTCGCTATTGTGGGATCACAGTGGTACCGCCGCGCCGGCGTCAGAGCACAGCGGTACCGTCCCGGTGTCACCCTTTGATCCCAGTTTCAAATGCGCCGTCATGTATTTTGTTTTGAGTACATGAAACATAAGCAAGATATTTTGTTTATAATTTGGCGTGACAGACGTCATAGACCTATTAGAAACACGTTTCGTTACTCGCTATAAGTTGTTAGCTAGTTATGAATCTTATTTTGCTGTTGTTTGAAATATTTTTTAGATTAGTCATTAAAAATATTTTACCCTGGCAAATATCATAACTTCATTAAAAACTTCTAGCTTTCTCCTAAAATGGAATATAATGTCTCAATTATTGAGTTGTATATAAAATTCAATAAAAATAGTTTAAATTTGATTTGATATATTATCTGTTGACAGAAGTCAGTTCCAGAGCTAAGATGTGATATAATACAGCCCAAGCTCTTATCTTAGAATCTCTAATCTCCAAGTCTTTTATCTCTAGTCTAGTCTAGTCTAGTCAGGCTTAAAACGACGATCTAAAGTTGGCTATTTGTTAACTATCTCTCGATCGAAGCAGGGTTAAGGATTTTTTTTATAATAAGACCGGTTAAATGTTGAAATAGCTGCCTTCACATTTATAAAAGAAGAACAGTCTTGCACTTTGTAACAAGTTTTAAATCCTCTCTGAAGCAGTATTCTCTAATAAGGAGACCATCGTATAACATTGTGTTAATAATCCACTCTGGATCCAGCCCGATAGGCGCCATCGTGTCGGTGCATCGCGCTACGTCACTGCGCACGTTTCACTTCACAGTAACGTTTGTTCTTAAAAAGTAAACTCCAGTCGCGTGTCGGAGCGGACGTATACAGATTCTCGTCCTTTTTTTATTTTTCTTAGTCACCTTCATTGGATTAAAAAAATATGTTCAGAAATTAAAACCGGACCTCCTTCGGTGTATTAGTTTTCCTACTTGTGCTATAGAACAGGGTTTGTAACCGTACGGGTAGAAATGTAAATAGAATGTAAAAGAACCCTAAGTAAAACGTAATTTAATTTGAAGCTGCAACTGCGCCAGGCGCGAACATCCACAAATTCGACGCACTCCGTCCTAGTCCCGCACTCGGCGCGGCATCGCTGGCGCGCGTCCAGACAATATCTTTACAGTACTCGTGCAGTACAAATTTACGTATGAATTGTGCGGCTCAAATTATAATTAACAGTCCTATGTTGTATAATTCTGTAAGTTGTTAAAACTAAGTATTGTTTTCTATAATTTACTTAAGGTATTATCGAAACAGACGGGAAAACGTTCTAAAGGAAAACGTGAAAAATGTATAAAGATCTTGAGGTACCTTTACCAGAAAATCTATGACGATCTTAATGGGGCCGATGCTCTGTTTGTGGTCAAGAATTAAACAAGAGGTACTGAATATATTTTGAGTCAGTTTCCGCATTGTCTGATAGAGATCTAATATCAAATCTGACCGTACGTCAGTTTCATTTAAATATGTCGCAATACATGCTGTACTTCCATATTCCCCGCGTCCGAAAAGGTTCACCAGAGCAGTTTGCAGCTAATAAGAGTAAACGCACCCTGCGCTTTCAGCCAAATTTATCCCAAAAGATTCATAAGTTTTTCAATGTATAAATTAAAATTATGTGATTCAAGATTGTAAATCTACGAGTATGTCTATAATTTCTATTCGATTATGTCTCTAGACATTGTGTGAAAGATTAATCATATACACTTTCACATTTAGATATATTATTAGTCAGATTATTCCACAGCTTAGTAATTTTCCCAAATAATTTGTAAAACAATTATTTGTTAAAATCATACTGTAGAGATATGTTTGAGTTGTTATTCTTTGTTCTTTTTTACATTTATATTTTACAATTACATCATGTACCTGTGTGCGAATCTTGTGAGTCTTGCAAAATATTTCGCCTTCGGTTTGATTCGATGGCAAAAGTGTTGATAAAAAGTAGGCAGATTTTCCTGTCCACTTTGTCAGCAATTTTTCATCACGCTTCTGTTGCTGGCAGCTGTGCAAGGGTCAAAACAATACAACGCCTAGGAGTCTTATTTCGAGGGCTTTGCTATCATATTTCGGAAGGCGTTTGTTTTTATAAAATTAGAAATCTATCTTTATAAAAATAAGATTATGTCAAGATCGTTCCACAAGCGTAGTCAGTTGACCGAAGAGCGGCGGTCCACCCGTTTCGAGATGGGTGGAACTACAAAATGCCGACTTAGGATGGGCAGCGGCATCCTTTTGTTAAAATTCGCCCCATAATGTTGGTCCCCAATACGCTCGCCAAGCGCGGGGATTTTGCAATAAATCCCCCAATGAAAAGCAATACGAATCATGGCCCCCAGATTCCGACATCTCTGCTATCCCGAGTCTACAGTAGCGGAATCGGCGACGGCAGAGCAAGGGGTGCTAAGGATCCCCAGGAGGGAATCGGGCCAGCATCTGACGAACTTGGCCTTGTTAATACACATCTGTCGCACTCTCTGGTCCGTAAAAAAGATCTTAGATTTGGAAGCATGTTTGGACACTTTGCGATGAGACGTTATGGAATTATCTGAAGTCCGAAGTCAGGGAGAAATCTCGATAATTCTTAAGTCCGGCAATTTATTCTACTACCGGGAAGGTGACGCTATTTCCCAGGACGGTGTTGGGTTTATCGCTCGGAACCCGCTCGTTAATAACGTGGAAGCGATCGGAAGAGTGACAACAAGGGTGGCGTACCTAACATTCCAAAGAATTACCAAAAGATTTTATTACAAAAGAATTACCAAACGGTATTTGTTCAAGGTTAATAATAATAATATTTATTTATTTTCCTTCACAGAGATTCACATATGGGTACAAGACATTTTTCTTAAAATAAATTGTTTACAAATGGAAAACCCTTGTGAGGGACTGGACTTCATACTAGATTTGTCATCTGTGTTACGAATTTCCAGGTCCCCACAGACATGTTGGAGACAATTTACATGGACAATGTAGGACTTATATACAAACATAAGTGAAATAGAAATTATATATGTATATTAAATGGACATTAAAAACAATAAAGAACAACAACAAGAGATCCAACAATAATTAATCTTAAAATTGTGTGCGTGCGTGTGTGCGTGGTGCGTGCGTGCGTGCTTGCTTGCGTGTGTGCGTGTGTGTGTGCATTGATACTCACTCATAATTGCTTAAGTGTATAATTCTATAATTTTTCGGTATCCTCATAATTGTGATACAATAACCAACTAGTTATTGTTTTTTACATTTCACACTTATAAGAGTATATGCAATTGTTTATTGCTTTTTTGTAGATGTGAGGGCTTTTTTGCAGAAAAGGGAAAAATCTAAAAATAAAGCTGGTTCTTGGGTGATATGTTAAATCACAGACATCAAAATTTCTTCTTTTAGACAGTTTTTCAATTTGAAGAGGAAGGAGTGAGTGCTGTTTTACTATTACATATTGTATGAATAGTTGCCGAACAGTTAGCACTTCACATAATTCATATAGTTGCTTAGTTGGGTAAAGGATATATAGGTCTACGCCCCAAGTTCAACACACTCCGGCGACGAGGTGGATGCAATGTACGAGGATACCTCGAAAGCCATCCAGACCTCAAAAACGCATTACACAGTGGTGATGGGCAACTTCAACGCAAAGCTTGGCATGATGGCCGGCGATGAGCTGAAGATGGTTAAGTTTGGTGTTAAGACGCGTAATTCCAGGGGCCAGTGATTGGCTGACTTTCTGGTGAAAGAAGGACTCTATATGAGGAGCTCGTTCTTCAAGAAAAACCCGCATCACAAATGGACCTGGATCAGCCCCAGATGAAATGACGAGAAACGAGATAGACTTCATTTTGTAAACCAGGCGCCACATCTTTAATGATATCTCTGTAACCAATATGTCAAAAATAGGCAGAGATCATCGGATAGTAAAGGGCACATTAATTATCAATGCAAAGCATGACCGGTCACGATTTATGAAGTCTACACTTCGTGCAATCCCATCCCAATTCCAAATCATCGAAAACTTTCAGCTTGTACTCCAAAATCAACGGACGATTTAAAGAGTAGGTTTGTACGCACTGTCCAAGCATTCGGGTCCAAGTTCTTAAGACCCGAGACAAGAAAAGAACTGGAATACTCTTATACTCTACTCTCAAACCCATAGACTAACGTGATGAAATGCATTTCTAGTCTTCAGTGGACACGAAAAGTACAGGGTGCTAAACAGACAAGTCTCCAAGGCGTTGCGTAAAGATCTGCGTTCCTTTGATACCTCTCATATTAAAGTGATAATGTTGCAAAATAAGAGCTCTAAGGTGTCCGCTTGGCTGATGAAACTGAGGACCGAAAGTTTTTGGTTGTAACTTCATCTAAGATTTTTTGAGAGAGATTTTTATACACAGACATTGATATTTTGAGAGAGGTGGAGCAGTTCAATGGACAGCTGTGCCATTTAACACGACCTGTTGTTTGTTTGGTTAACGATCCCAGAGACAAACTCATCCACCATTATATTTCTCGGACATCAGTATGTACGAGACTGAAATGGCCCTGACACTAAAAACTCTTCAAAAAGGTGATAAAGCATTCAAAACCCTATTGAAGAATTACAGGCCTATGTCATTTCTGAGCCACGTTTACAAGTTGTATTGAGAGGTGATCACGAACCGTCTATCGTGCAGGTTTGACGACTTCCAGCCTCCCGAACAAGGATGTTCCCGTAAAGATTTTAGCACCGTAGACCACAACCACAAGCTGCGCCAGATTACACAAAAATAGGAGGAGTATACAATGCCTTTAGTCGAGAAAGTGCTACCAGAATGTGTTGCCGGTGATCACATATGGAACCGAGAAATGCCCGCCAAATGTGGGCCTCTTAGACAGGCTCAGATTCACTCAGCGTGCTATGGACAGAGCTATGCTTGGTATTTCTCTGCGAGATATGGTCCGAAATTCGGAAATCCACAAGAGAACCGGAGTAACCGACAAAGCTCAGAGAATCAGTAAGCTGAAGTGGTAATGGGTAGGCCACATTGCTCGCATGACTGATAATCGTTGGGGAAGAAAGGTTCTCGAGCCCTGCACCGTGAAACGGAGTGTGGGATGGCCTCCCACCCGATGGACTGACGACTTGGTTAAGTTGGCGGGGAGCCGCTGAATGCAAGTGGCTCGTGTCCGTTACCTGTGGCGCTCTGTGGGGGAGGCCTATGTCCAGCAATGGACGTCATCCGGCTGATGATAATGATGATGAAGATTTTAGGGTGAAGATATGCAAATAGTTTTTTTCTGTTAATACGTAGTGCCATGCTGCTTTGAAGCCCTATCGGGCTGGCACATCCGGGGAGTAACTCTCGCTGTCATGACACCGTCGCAAAGTAACAATTTCGATGTCGCGTTTGGTGCGGTTTTTGTAGCTTTGGAGGGGAGGAGAAATGGACGGCAATGCATCTGCATGACAATTTATGAGGATGTCTATGGGTACGTGAGATATGACAAGGCGCAAAGCCTCACAAGAACGCCGACTTCTACAAGGATAATTCGTGGGGCTATTCAAATTAAATACTGGCCAAGAGCGATATAGCCAAAAAGAAGTGCAAAAACTCTTAAAGTATGTAATCGATTTTGTTGAAACCAAGGATTGTTTGAACTTTTTATTGAATCCTATCATTAATTTTTTAAAATTTTCTCCCTCGATTTTTCAAAAAACGAAGCGGACAGACGATATATAACGGGCGTGACGTCACTATAGCCTTAGCTGGGTGTTCCTCCTGCTCACGAGGCAGTGGAACGAGTCAAATCAGAAACTAAACATGACACGTCGAGACAGCACAATACCTGAGTACATTCTACGTTGATCGGAACAAGTAAATAATAATAATACTTGGGGTACAATTTTTTATATTAAATTTACGCGTATATGTAACATTACCGTAACCTTAAGATGTCAATACATCATGGAAGTATTTAGTGTATAGATCTGGGCTAACGTTAAAGTGCTTTTATTCTAAAACGACATCAAAGACCTTTGGTATGGAAGAGCATAACACATGTACATGTTAAACAACACTCAGGTAGTTCAGATTTTTACGAGACTTTGTAAGTCCCAGCTCAACTGCAGCGGCATGTTTAGAACTTTTACGGCAAACGTCAACTAAAAGCTTTAACATTTGGAAGTTAAATTGGTGACCGATTTAGCTTTACTAAACGGAATATTATTCAAGCTTAGAACCCACAAAGGCTTACGCCATGCAGCGCTTCATCAGCGCCCGGAGTGCTGCACAGGGTATTATATACTGTACAGGCATATAAAGTTGTTACACCCGCGTGACATCTCTTATATATTCCTTTTCAAAAAAGCGATCACGATCTACATCGCGGTCAAGTGGTAAGCTTGTTCAGCCGGAGAGGTCAGCCACATATGGTTCAAATCCCGAGTCGGACCATACAATAAGTGTTATTAGGATTTTCCAATTTCAAATAACAGTCCGTAGTTAGGAAGTTGGCGGTGTTACACACACGTGCCTCGGAGAGAACGATAAGCCGTCGGTCCTGCCCCTGATTTATTTCCGGTCGTGTCGGATGGCCATCGCATCAGAATTGTGAGGGAACAGGAAGTGCACCTGTGCCTGCACAAACACTTGTGCACTATAATATGTCCCGCGCGGATGGCTCGTCTCAATAGAGATGACCGCTGTAGCCGATATTCGTCTAGGATGGCATTATTATTATTATACCTACTCCGTAGTCTGAACCATAGGCAGTCTAATTATTAAGGTGGTCCTGCTGATTTGAAAAAGTCTCCCTTGTGTACAATTTAACAAGCTGAAAACGTATGACTCATAACGAAGTGTGAGTTCGTTTTTTATTGTTGTTGTTTTGTGTGGGATTTTACTACTTGTCAGTCCCATTATACAACAGAAAAACGCATATCTCTCAAAGTACCAAATCGATATTCTTTAAACCAGGTTTCGTTAAAAGTTTCTATTCAATTCTATATTGCAATTTATTTAAAGTTTTGCCTTGGTGGTTTAAAAGTTAGAGGGGAGATCAAATTTTTTCATGGAAGTTTCCATACTATTTAGAAATACCTAACAACGCCCATAATGACCCCCATTCGGCTATAACTAACGGATGATCTTTTCCATCCATCCGTCTTTCATGTAGTATGGGAGAGAAAGATATTATTCTGCAAAATCATATAATTTTACAATAAAACTACTTTTACGGATTTTATCGTGGCTTATTTCATTATTTAACTAACCCAACGTTTTAGAGGCTTTACAGTAACCAAGGTCACGGGAGGACTGAGATGGCAGGTGTCCTGGTGTCATATTGTATTAAGATTACACAAATGATTGTATTATTTAGTTGTTCCGATTAACGCGAATAGTACTTATTATGTCTTGCTGTCTTGAGGTGTTATGTTTACGCTTTAATTTGATTATATTTACCACTGGGATTTGCGCATTATCAAATCTAATATAATGGCAAAAGCTCACTAGGGAACACCGCTTCCTTCCAAGGATGATTCCAATCTTAAGGATTCCAATCTCACGGCTTGTTGATATTAAAAAAAACCATCCAAATTTCAATAGAGATGATGGCTGGGTTCTTTCCTCTGCTTGTGAGACCCAGTGGTAAACACAATCATATCAAAAATTAAACATAACACCTCAACACAGCAAGATATAATAAGTACTGTTTGCGTTAATCAGAACAGCTAAATAATTATGATTATTCGGATATTTTTAAAACAATACGAAACGTTTGGTTACTGAAATAGTGAAATAAACCGCGATAAAATCATTTAAGACATCAAAATCATACTACATAATATACGAGTAACGTCTGCTACTTACGGAAGGACAGACGCACATAAACTATATAAATTCCGTTTTTTTTTTCGAAATGGTAACGGAACCCTGAAAAGTTGGTGTGTTGTATAATAAATGTAAATAGATGCACGCAGTCAAAGTGATGCAGTGATTTTTAAGAACTTCGTAAGAGGCGGGAGTAGATAGGAGGAGGCACATTGTAACATTGAACCCTGTTATCCCTTAGGCAGTACAGATAACTTTCATTATTGTTGAAGCACTCAGCCAACTCATTCTAATATACTTTAGGAAAATTGTCTGTATCATAATATTATGTCTACTTATTCGTATCTATTTAGATATTAATTATATTAAGTTATATAACTTAAAGTGACATCAAGTTAAGAACCAAAATACCCGACTGCTTATAATATAATGTAAGCGTGCGGTGAAACGGCTGTCTTTTCATTGCGTTGACTTAGAGGCAAGACTTGTTTCTGTACTTCATGAAATTGCAGACTTCCTTGTTCAACATAAATATTAGCCTGATCCTGCTACGTGTTCCTGAGAAAAAAGGCATTGACGGGGGTTTCTCTTTTTGAGGCACGGAACCTGAAAAGGGAATCTGGAACCTTCTGTATCATTCACATCCGGTGAAATTTAAAGCTTTCTGAACGTCTGTATATTCAGTGTTTACGTTTTGTTTGACTTAGACTGACAGCTCTTATGAGCATAAACTGATTATCTGTAACTGTTCAATTACGAACCGTCTCTGGATTAAACATTTCATTTTATTCGTTCAATTCTAAAATACCTATTATTTCCGACTCATAGATTTAGAAGAATAACAAAATAAACAGTGAGCGTCTCAAAACCGTCCATATAAAATATGTGCAAATGTCAAATTATGCATTTTGTAAAAACAACTTACGCAAATGCGCGTAAGGTCGAATTTTCAAAGAAATGTGTTTAACATTTTCACATCTGTTAAATAAAATCTGCATTGTAAAAACTACTTAAAATTATATATGTTAAGTTGAAATTGCAAAAAAATGTGTTTATGTACAATCACTAATGATTCAATGACAGTTAAATATGAAATCGTATATTTCGTAATTTTTTTAATCAATGTTACACACAATAGAGTTACTTTTATTTGGAGTTTACTGCTTAAGAAATGACTGCTCGTTTGCCCCCTTTTACTATAAAACTGTGCAAACACTATGTAACCTAGACCTAACCCTATATATTGCGGCGCCTATAGACTATAGTATCGTTAAACCATTGATCGAGTCTTATAACAATGTCGAACTTCTTAGCCGTGAAAGGATTCACCTGGTTGGACCTAGTTCTTGTTCAAGAGCTTTGTTCTAGTGAATAATAGACTTAGCAGACTCTAGCTAGTTATATGTTATACAGATGGCTGGCGCATAAACAATGAGATTCTTGCCATCAGATACCGGCGTTCTGATACAGGTAAAAGGTATCAATGTCTTGTTGTTGGCGTTCACTTCTATAAATGTTGATTTTTATACAATAAGTGCTAAAAAAAGTCAGAGGCGATAGTGCGACATCGATTACATTTGGGTGACGGCAAGTGAGAGAGCGTTACCTTCTGGTCGTGGTGATCCAATTCGGCTGCAATGCACAATGGACATTAAGTAAGCGAAAGCATCACCGATGACACTGAAATGCCGAAATAACAACTAAAAGATTACACTTTTTATAAAACATAGTGTCATGCGGTACTGCTGGAGAATTGGGTCTACACGATCGGTTCGGTCGGAGTTGCGGCTCTTTCACACGCTACCGCCGCAAAGTGACTGCTATATCAACCGCGTCTCATGCAGATTGAGTGTTTTTCAATTCACGAAAACGGATTAACGGAATTGTGGGATGGAGGGCAACATGTTTGCATAAAGTGATGTGGCTATGAGCGTAGTATATATCAGACGTTTCCGTCTAATCGCTTGCACCCTACATCCACTAAAATAGTATTTATTTAAATTTCAGGAAACAATTTTCAAACTCGCGAAAATTAGGTAATTAAGAAACATGGCGGCCGCACGCCAATAGAGTCGCGGAACGTTACACAACGGTATTGTTTGCTATTCCATTTGCATTTGCAGAAACTTCCCTCTCGTTACTTAATTTGTGGTCGTTAAAGTTAACATTATAATATCATTAAGGTGTAATGCCGTGATGCTTTCCAGCGGACTTACTTAGTTGTTTGATCATAGCAGAACCTTTTACTATAACGGCAGCTAACACAGAACCATTGTTGTAGTGTAGACTACTTCAAGAATGATGTATTACCTGTGCATTATTATACACAGGTAAAACATGTGCAGTTGTAGTGTAGACTACTTCAAGAATGATGTATTACCTGTGCATTATTATACACAGGTAAAACATGTGCAGTAAAGTCGTAGGTGGGTAACAACACAGTCGCTGGTTTAACATCAACCCCGCCACAGCCAAAAGCTTCTTTAAAAAGACAACCAGAAAGAACTGAAAACATTTAGTCCGGCCCCCACCTCCGACACTGTCAAGTGCGTGCGCTGTCTCGCTCCATTTCAGTTTATCCTCGCTACAGGCGAGCTCTGATACTTGAGCTGCGATGCGAACTTAATCTTCGCTCGAGATTTTGTAGCAATTTTATTGTGAAGTTGCAATGGATATCAAATCCGGTCTTTGCAACCATTGCCGCGGCTCAATAATGTCTGGCGACTTGGCAAGAGCAACAAATTAGAGGAACATTTAAGAAAAGTGTCTTGTTAAGTTTCCTTTTGTTTTCTTTTTGCGGGATTTAGAGAATTAAATAAAATAGGTTTTCATTAAAATTGCGTGTGTGATGTTGTACTTATGTGTATAACCCTCCATGTCGTCTTTACATAATTATGCGGCCTGACGCCCTAGACGAGTTGCACTCCTCACATTTTACTTCATAAAATAAACATTTTCATTTTTTATGTCAAGTTTAATTTTTTGAGAAAAATATGCACTCAAATATATTTCAGCCCAAGTTTTAACGATACGCATTCTAAACGAGGGCTCGGCAGTTTGCGGACGCGTCGCAACGAACTTCCTGTTCCCATATTGTCAAGGCTCTTGTATATGTTACACTCACTACTCGCTCCAGGCTTTTCATTCGAAGACTCAGATTATTTTTATTTTCAATAAGTACAAAATAATTAAACGTAAAGAAAGTGATGTAAATAAAGAACATGACAAGAGATTCTTTGAAGTGGTTGAAACACCCACAATAGAACAAGATTAGAACAGCCTCTCCATGTTTGCACACGCCCATCCCCTCTCTGGAACTAATAGACGGATTTTAACAAAACT